>JARFJB010000135.1:0-422500 GCA_036346205.1 Vesta saturnalis | reverse complement strand
CACGACCTTGACCTGGGCAAGGACGTGGTCGCAATATTAGGAAACATCGCATGGCTTAGATATGGCAACACTCTAGATTGGTCTAAAACCGGCATATTGCTTGCCATATTTTAAGTTATGTTGACAGAACTCAAGTTGTCAGACGGCTATAATACGTATGACAGCTGTCAAACAAAACTAAAAATTGTAGCGTTTGCGGATGTAAGTCTGAAACAATGCATTTCTGAGCCCAAGTCAAAAATCGTAACATTGAATACCCAATTTTATTGCTAACTTTAGTTTTACCACATACCAATAGGTAGCGTTTGAGCGCGTGGTGTGTATTTTTGGTTTTTGCGATAGTAAAGTTTATAATTATAACAAAAAAAAAATTAATAAATGTATCCATCATGAACTTAAACATGGGCCCGGTGTAGCCATTCTAGAAGTTTAGTAGAAATTGAAAAAATGACAATTATGTTGAACAAAATCAGTATATACCAAGTTTCTTTGATTGGTTGGTACAGCGACTATTTGTTTTACTTTCTATTTGACATATAACCAGTGATACGCACTCATTTCTTTGTTTAAAAGCAACTAAAATCTTGTGTTACTTTTGGCGATGTCGCATACCGTGGCTTACTCTCAAGTGGTGTTTGACCTTCGGCCTCACGTCGCGTTCACTACCGTATGCGTTACTTTCGAGGCTTCTGATATAAAATACCTTTTTGCTTCAATAATTGTGATTTATGTGTATGTTTAGAGTGACTATCACTGTATATTTTACATGTTGAAGTGAACAATTCAGTTAAATATTGAGATTAAAATGCAGGCTTTCAATGATTGAATGAATTTAATATGAATTAGGTTGCGCCCCAAAAAAACATCTTTAGGACGTTTGCGAGGTTATGCATAGCGACCCATTTGATATGCTTAGATTAATGCGGAACTCTCCACAAAAATAGTTAAACAGGACTGATTTTGACCGAATCTGGCTACTGATATATGTATAGGACAGGTCTGTTGATACTTTTACCGGCAGCATTAAAGATTAATTATAGGCTTCTGGGTTACTTTAAGAGTATTTATACAGAAAGTCTTTAATAGAAGTCTAACAGGACTGGCGTTTATCATACGCAGGGAAACATTTGCATTCGGATTGTAAACTGCTGGGGTTTTTCCTTATAGAAGAGGATGGGGCTTAACATGACATTTCAATGGCACATTTCAACACAGCAGATTTTATGTTACTTAATTATCAGGTCTGGTTGATGATTTAATCTTCAAGAAATGTAAGAAGCCGGACACTCGGCAGAGGCTGACTTTAGTGACTGGACAAGCGCCGTGAGTACTAGGACAAGTTCGGCTGGTATACTAGGTTTTACTCATCTGTCAACGGTCGAAAGGTACGAATACGAGTTCGTTTTCGTCATGTGTGTCAACTGATGATATGAAGGCAAACATGATATGACATTCCAGGATTGGAGTTATTCAGTTAGTTGAGTGCGAGTTCGACGTGAAAGCTAAAAGACACTGCGTGACTAATTTTATACTGGACTAGCGTAGCTCTATTGTCTAAGCGGGGTAAACAGTGGGACTGTGACGTAAAGAAACTTTCAACGGTTTTTGTAACAACGGTAGATTATCTTTTAATTCTAAACTCTAATAAGTAAGAAAAGTGATTGGTATCAATTGTAACAGTGAGGATTTAACTAAGTAAAGGATAGTACAAGTAGGTACTTATTTTCTAGTAGAATTTTTACAGGAGGTCAACAAGGAAAGGAAGCTAGGACAAGAGGGTACCATTTTCTTGAAAACGGACGGACGTTCTGGTGCAAATTAAAAAGTACTGAGACACTAACGTAGCAATACTGATCCACACAAGTCAGGTCATTAAAGATTTCATAATCATGCTAGTAGTTTTATGCACATTTTTAAACAACGTACTCGCCCCGAACTGTAAATTCCGCAGGTGGATGAGGGTAGTTCCGGCGGGTACGAGCATATCACAGTGGCGCCCAGACGCGGTCATTGTGTATCCAACGAACGGGCGGTCGGATTCCGAGGAAATTCGACGCCTGGAGGGAGACTTAATTAAATACCCACACTAGCGCCACTTTATAATCAACAGCGGACCAAATCATATCCCATTTATCCACTGTGTAATAAATAAATATATTTTACGTATATGAGTTTTGCGGCAGACAAGATTTAATGAAACTAAGGGAATCATCTCATGCACTTTTTCCCACCCACCAAACGAGGCCATTATTAAAGTTACCTGAGCAAAAGCTAAATGCAGTAATTTACGTGTGCAAGAGGATTTTTATGCAAGCTACGCAATAAAACAAGTTGGTGTACCTAACATACAACTTTCAAATGTCTTACTACCAAAACAAAAGAAGTACATTGTTGTTCGTTGAAGTTAATTTAATATAAACGTACCCATCCAAAATACAATTTAATTGTGTTCAAGAAAGCAATAGAATTGCATTATCTACTTCTACTTGTAAAAGTGTTACTTCTTATACAAAAATGTGATGTAACAATATCTTAACAATTAATCAAAATCAATTATGTTTGAAAATTAATTGAAATGGTTTTGTTAACCGGTAGCCAATTATGGCTATATAGCCTACAAGGTATAAATTAAATTAACCAAAAGAATACTGCTATTATTCCTATATAAAAGTTTTCCAGTAAAATCATCTTAGTAATTTGTTAAAGTTAATTGAATTGAAAATTAACTAGAACCATGCAATTTATGTACGACTTAAATGAAAATTAATTTTATGCGTGTTTATAATTGGATTACACTTTTGCAAAATTAGATTTGGTTATTAAATGAGATCTCCTATAATACAATAAAATGCATACAAACATATTACATAATTTGTTATTAATTTGTACCAACAATATAACTTAAGTAAGTTCAATGATTTTCCAAAAAAAAGGTTTAAACTAGAAATCCCCGTGTATAAATCTCCAACGACTATAAGTATCCCAATTAAATATCATTTTTACGAGGACACTAGATATACAGGATGTGGCGCGAAGAGTTTTGATTAAAAGTAATGGCGGATACAGTTTATGTACGACTTAAATCTGAAAATTACGATTTTATGTAGTGTTTATAATTGGATTACGCTGAGTTGCAAATATTAGATATTGGTCCTGAATGTGAGCACTTCCGGTATAATACCGGAAGTAAGACTGCATACAAACATATTATAATTTGTATTAATTTGTACCTACAATATAATTTAAGTAAGTTCAATGATTTTCGAAAATTCTAACTAGAAATTCTAGATATAAATCTCGACGACAATGATCCCAATAAATACCATTTAGAGGACACTGAAAAGGTATTTTCGAAGATTATTTTCGGATAAGTTTTTAAAATTTTGAAAAATCCTAGTCCACATTGAATAACGATATTCCATTAATAACGAAGCTAGTGACGTGAAATTGTAACCAATAAACAACAAGCGCTTGCCCGTTAACTCCATATATCCATCTCATTGATATTTCATACAGGGTGTTTTAAACTTAGCCGCCAACATTCACAATTTAAATCATTTATAAGTTGCTTACTTTAAATAGAACACCCTGTATTTTATTACATTTTCCGCTGTATTTTTAAGCCAATTCGTTTGGTATCAGTATTCCCTATACCTAAATCCAACCCTAACTTTTGAGATATTTCGTTATCTTAGTTAAAACATAACAACACTTAATTATTTCAACATTAGTAAAGGGTAGGCCATGGCTGTCAAAGATTTGATAGTTAGAACGTTAATTTTTTATGTTGTTTTGACAGTTTTTTTTACCAGTTTGTATTTCATAGTAAATAATGGCAAATGTAGGATATACTAATGATGATTTTTTAAATTTTATTATTATTTATGGCGAGTTTAATAGAATTGTTGAACGGACTTGCCGTGTTTTTGCAGAAAGATATCCAAATCGACCAAATGCAACTGGTGATATTGTAAGAAGATTGCTTAAAAACTGCCGTCAGTTTGGTCAATTTAAGACAAAAATTAATAAAAATAAACCACTAGTGGACAGTGACATAAACGAAATTAATGTTTTGGGTTATTTTACGGCCTCTCCAAATGCCTCCATTAGAGATTGTGAGAGAGATCTTACTTTGTCGACGAGAACAATTCATCGCATTTTCATATCATTTGGTGCAACACTTACAATTAGGTGATCTTCCTCGAAGGGTAGAATTCTGTGAATGGTTTTTAATGCAGACCCAAGAGGATGAAAACTTCATAAAAAAAGTTATATGCTGTGATGAAGCAAAGTTTAGCAAAAATGGATTATTTAATCGACATAATTCCCATTTTTGGTCTAATGAAAATCCACATGTTAGTAGAGAACGTTATTTCCAAGATAGTTGGAGTTTTAATGTTTTTTGTGCAATAAAAGACGATAAAATTTTAGCATTAAAATTTTATGATGAAAATTTAAATGGTACAAGATATTGCCACATTTTAGAAGAAGCCATACGACCGGCGTTACATACTTTAAGAAATGGAGAGGCGGCTTCAGTTTGGTATCAGCAAGATGGAGCACCTCTTCATAACTTTGGACCTGTTGCTCTACATCTTTACGGCATGTTTGATGATAGATGGATTGCCAATCAGGGTCCGTTTCGTTGGCCAGCTCGCTCTCCTGATTTCGCTCCTCTAGATTTTGGTATTTGGGGTTACATTAAAAATCAGGTATTTGCCAAACCTGTTACGACAAAGGAAGATATGATGCAGAGAGTCTTTCTTGCTTTTAACCATATTTCCAAAATTACAAGACATAACTTAATGAAAAGGATTCATAAATGTTTAGAAGTAGATGGTGCTAATTTTGAACACTTATTATAAAACTTTATTTGTTTAATATTACGTTTAGTTATTTTTGTTTGTAAGTTGTCTAATTAAATTAATACAAAATACCTAGTCAACGTGTTTAGTGATAGCCACAATTAATAATCCTTTGAGGCTATTGGTTACTTTTCAGAATTAATAACTTATGAAAAAATAACAAAATATCACCTTAAATAATGGAAATCATCGCCTACCCTTTACTAATGTTGAAATAATTAAGTGTTGTTATGTTTTAACTAAGATAATGAAATATCTCAAAAGTGGTTGGATTTAGGTATAGGGAATACTGATACCAAACGAATTGGCTTAAAAAAATACAGCGGAAAATGTAATAAAATACAGGGTGTTCTATTTAAAGTAAGCAACTTATAAATGATTTAAATTGTGCGACTAAGTTTAAAACACCCTGTATGAAATATCAATGAGATGGATATATGGAGTTAACGGGCAAGCGCTTGTTGTTTATTGGTTACAATTTCACGTCAGCTTCGTTATTAATGGAGATATCGTTATTCAATGTACACTTGGATTTTTTCAAAATTTTTAAAAAAATCGAAATATCTCGAAAATACTTCATTTTTGGTATAGGACATTGTGCACAAATTTTTTCTAGAATGTCATGTAGAATTCGAAAATAAAATAAAAAATATTAGGTTCCATTTAAAATAACAAAGTTGACGTCTTCTTCCGGTATAACCGGAAGTGCCACATTCAGGATAATATTATATTTGAACTCGGCGTCATCCAAAACCTACAGCTTCATAATTTCTGATTTTTAACATCACTGTATCCGCCATTACTTTTAATCAAAACTCTTCGCGCCACACCCTGTATTATCTACCTAAGCATGAACAAAAAACATACAATTTTTTCGATAAATTTTATTTTATTTTATGCACTTCAGCAATTTGCTTTCAAATAAATTTATACCATTGGAAAAAAACTGCGTCTCCGGTTTTTATAATGTGAACAGATAAACGTCAGGCGGGGCTAGATCAAGACTATAGAGATTTTGATCTATCTTTACGAAGCTACGTTCGTACATAATCAATTGAACTTTTGCCGCCATGCATGGTCGCACTGTCGTGCAGCAGAATAACTTGCGTCGTTTTCAATTAATTTCATTACGCAAATTTGGCATAGTTGACTGATCTGCTTCCATTGTTGTCCCTTTAGGCGTCTGCTCCATCGCTGCAGGGCTGTCGGTGAAGGGTTCCAGGGCCTGGAATCCGTTGTCCGTGGGCGGCGGCGTAGACGGGCGAACCTTCGGGGTCTTCTTCGGCTTCTTCTTTTCCAACACGAAGTCGCCGGGACTGGTAGATCCGGGGCGGGCCTCTTCTTCGGTGTTGTCGGTTGCGAATGCGGCGGCGGAGGTGGCCGGCGTGTCTTCTAGGGGGGTGATGCCTTCTAACGGTGGTGGTTGCGTCTTCTTTTGCCACCTCCTCTTCTGTGTGGTGGCGGCAGGTGGCGCGTCGCTGCTCGCTCTCCCGAACGGTAGATCGAGCAGTGACGGTATCCGGAACTCCTGGTACGTCGTCGGTGACAGCTCTCCCTGAGCTGCCCGCTCCTCTAGGAACTGCTGGTAGCAGCGCCTGTTGTAGCCCGGCTTCAACATCGTGAAAACGACGTTATCTTTTTTTTCAAATAGACTGGCTAGTCTTATTTAAATTTGGCCTTTTCGGATCGAGATCTCAACCTCGAATGATGGATACGTGAATAAAGTACTATCCTGACATTCTATATCCATTTTTTTTTCATACAATAATTCCTCTTTGCAAATTTTACAAGTTATTTTATTTCCAAGTCTATGTACGTATCCCGTTATAAAAATTTATTGTCACTTGCAGAGAGATCATTTTCATGTAGTTTATTTTCAATGTCTTGAATTATATCTTCAGTAATAAACTCAGGAGGGGAACTGGCAGATTTGATGTCACTTCCTTCGCAAGATTTTAGAAATTCTTGTGCATACCTAATTACCAAATAATTAAAGAGTGCGAAACGAATAGCCTGAGAGTGTGACGTATATAGGTAGTGGTAGGGATGGCTGCCGGTCTGTACCGGGTGGCCAGATAAGAATGCAAAGTGCTGTTTCTCGGAAACTATTCGTCGTAGAGAGTTGCGGCTAAAAATGTTATTACTAAAGTGGCCAAATGTGGAAAATATTTTCAAATTTGCAATATGACCGCCAGGGGGGCGTAACCGCCATCCTAAACTTTTAAAGTGATTTTTTACGGAAATCCACCTAGTAAATGTACCAAAAAATTATATGCCTTTTAAAGCTCAGCTTTATTCGAGTAATTTTTGTTTGACGTATCTATTAAAGTGGTTGGGTGGGGGGTTCAGTGATTTTTTAAATAAACAGCTGTAACTCCTAAACGACTGAACTGATTTTAATAAACTTAGTCTCGTTGGAAAAAGCATTTATTGCTCCATCAAATCCATCTTATCTGTAATATGTCTAATTTTTAGTGTTGCCGCTAGAGCGCGTTTTTTGATAAAATATCAGAAAATTGCAAAATTCTCCAAAAAATTAAATGCAACAATATGACTTTTTTTTCATAAAAATGAGATGAAATCATCCCTAAATAGGTTAGTTAAAACCGCATCTCGATATCTTATTCATACCCTAAAATATCGAAAAAAGAAAATTTAGTTATTATAAAATTTGAAAAATTCGATATTACACCGGTATTTATTCTTATTTATTTGTCTTTTTTCAAGCTTCAATGAAAAATTTCATCATTTTATAATTTTTAAATAATAAAAGTTTTCATAATTTCAAAAATAAAAAAAAAACATGTAGGGGTATAATAATCAATTCATAGAATATGCAAATGCAGAATAGGCAGAGCATCAGGAGTAGACCATTGAAAAAAAACAAATAGCTAAAACCAACTTGTAAACAAATATTAAAATTTGACAGACAGTGTAATTTATGTTTGTTGTAAAGTAAGTCCTTAAAACTGCCTATAATGTCTTTTACAAATGATGAAGCTGTTGATATGGTATATTTTGAATGTCTTCAAAATGCGGCATTGGCTAAGAGAGTATACTCAGCTCGATATCCAGATCGGCGTCTACGCGATGCGAGAATTTTTCCGCGTTTAGTGCAAAATTTGCGTAATACTGGAAGCTTTCGATCAAAGTTGCGAAGAGACTCGGCTAGAAGAATGGAAGACAATATTGTTAATGTCTTAGCATACGTGTCATTGAATTCCCACGTTCGGACAAGACCAATGTCTCTCGCGTTGGATATGTCACGAACTACTTATTCCAAACATTTTAAAGAATCACAGGTAAGTTCTTATGTCACTGAAAACACTACTTTACATGTTTCACAATGTGTTTGTTGTAATTTCAAATTTATAGAATGCACCCGTATCATATGGTTTTACATCAAGCCTTACATGACGAAGACTTTGACCGACGGATAGATTAGTGTCATTGGATGTTGGGCATGATCAGGGAAAATAGAGGATTTTTATCCGAAATTCTTTAGATGGCCACTTTTAAAAGTGATGGAAAGGTTAATTTGCAAAATATGCATTATTGGTCTGAGACCAATCCTCACTGGTTGCACGAGGTCCAACATCAAGGTCGTTGGAGTGTTAATGAGTGGTGTGGCATCCTGGACGGATCTATTATAGGTCCACTAAATGGTGCCGTGTTTCTTGATTTTCTGGTAATCCAATTGCCTATTTTATTAGAAGACGTGCCCTTGCAATTACGGCCAAATATGTTTTTACAACTAGATGGTTGCCCAGCACATTTTTCAATAAATGTGCGAGAACACTTAAATTTAATATATCACTAGAGGTGGATTGGACGAGGAAGTCTATTTCCTTGGCCACCCCGATCCCCAGACTTAACCTGTTTGGACTTTTATCTATGGGGTCGGTTAAAAGATATTGTTTACGAAACTCCACCAACAACGAGAGACGACATGAAAGTACCAATTCGAGAGGCCTTTCGTAGCCTGTCAAGAGCAGAAGTTGAAACTGCTGTAATGTCCACGCATGAGCGGCTCCAACAATGCATCGAGGTTGCTGGGAGACAATTCGACCATTTAAGTAGGCATTAAGTCGGGACTTGATGCTTAATTAATGCCTACTTAAGTAGGCATTATTGCACAATCGGTCCTTTTTAGGGCCATAAATAAAATTAATAAAAAGAATTCCGCAAATTTGCAATAATACCTTTCAAAAATAAACATTATCATATTATTAGATTTAATTTTTGAAATTATGAAAACTTTTATTATTTAAAAATTATAAAATGATGAAATTTTTCATTGAATCTTGAAAAAAGACAAATAAATAAGAATAAATACCAGTGTAATATCGACTTCTTCAAATTTTATAATAACTAAATTTTCTTTCTTCGATATTTTAGGATATGAATAAGATATCGAGATGCTGTTTCACTAACCTATTTAGGGATGATTTCATCTCATTTTTATGAAAAAAAAGTCATATTGTTGCATTTCATTTTTTAGAGAATTTTCTGATATTTTATCAAAAAACGCACTCTAGCGGCAACACTAAAAATTAGACATATTACAGGTAAGATGTATTTAATGGAGCAATAAATACTTTTTCCAACGCGACTAAGTTTAGTAAAATCAGTTCAGTCGTTTAGGAGTTACAGTTGTTTATTTAAAAAATCACTGAATCACCCCACACCACTTTATTTTAATAGATACGTCAAACAAAAATTACTCGAATAAAGCTGAGCTTTAAAAAGCATATAATTTTTCGGTACATTTACTAGGTGGATTTCAGTAAAAAATCACTTTAAAAGTTTAGGATGGCGGTTACGCCCCCTGGCGGTCATCTTGAAAATTTTAAATTATTTTTCACTGTCTTTTTTTTTGGCTACTTTAGTAATAAAATTTTTGACCGCAACTCTCTACGACGAATAGTTTCCGAGAAACAGCACTTTGCATTCTTATCTGGCCACCCGATACAATACCGAGCGCCTCGGTTAGACCCAGTAAACCTAGGTTATTTCACCCAAGTGCCTTTTATTTGTGGGTAACGTATGTCGGTTTACCTATGAAACACCCTGTATATCATAAAATTGAGTTTCGCCATAGTGTCTCGCTACCTTTACCCATGTTAAAAATTTTTAAGTAAATGTTTAATTTTTGTATTGATGAAGAGACTATATGTTCGATTTATTTAATGTGTGATATCCCACCTGTTCACGAATAAACTTGGTTAACGAGTCCTTATGTGAATAATTTGTAGTAGGGTTTTTCCGAAGTGCTGTTTATTACTTCAATATCACAAGATTCATAATTACAGCACAAATTTTACTGTAATTGCTTTTATACCAGCAATTATGTACTAATTTGAGCTTTAGTGATTATTTGTAGTGCGCAGATTGCGCCTATTGACGTAACATTTTCCGTTTTGCGATTTTATGGTCTTAAAACCTCTAACAACTCATAATTATTCAAGTTTAAAGAAAATTTATTTAAAAAATTGTTATACAAACATTTATCTATTGAACTAAACGTACTATTAAACTCTATCACAGAAAAGTTTTATTTTCTCACTTTTAACAGAACTAAACTTTAATATAATTAATTTTCGATTGACGGATATTTCCACAGCCTTAACAGGTATTATGTATTGCGTTAAATTTATAAACCACAAATTATTGCTTAAAAGTGAAACACGCAATAAATAAGTTAAAGGCACCTTAATTTTAGGAAATTAGTGAGAAAACCTTAAACAGCACTAGTAACTTCTCTACGAGCCATTTTTAAAGCGTCTTCGTACGTTGGTAACCCACCCTCATAATCGGGATGACTACTTACAATACTTCGCAAATCTACCTTTTCTATATCTTCATATTTGGGTACAACAGTTTCGTAAGATGGTGGAGGTCCTTGGTGTATTTGAGCTTGAAAACCTTCTGGTATTTCGTACATCTGCATGAAAGTGTACTTTAAATAAGAGAGTTTTCTTTAATAAAATTTACCTGCTGCCCTTCAACTGTGTAAACCTCCATTGATAATCCTGGATCTCGCCAGTATTGAGGAATATTTGTCTGACGTTTCTGTTGGTTACGATGGCAGCAATAGCATATAAGAAAGACCATTAGTACAATACCAGCCATCATTGTACTATAAATGCATAATGGAAAATTTTACTTATCAAAATTTTTACACTTACCCTCCCAGCACTACATTCACTCCTTGATTGGCAACTGGTGGCGATTTTGGAGTTATAGTTCCATCTTTTTGAATATACCCGGTAATTTGGGCTGTACCAGAAATTAATACAATTCGTTGAAGCGACATAGGTTAGTAGGTTAGCTCACCATTAAATTCAATACTTATTAATCGTATTTTTTTCTTTCTCTTTATGTAATTAGTAGAAATAGTTTGATCGTGTTGCGTATAGGACGGATACGAAGTTGCTTTGCAGAACACCGTTAGTTTTCTCGAGATAATCGATAGTAACCTATATTTTTTTATTTCCAACAAATCGATTCTAAATAACGTGGCTATAGTTGTAGTACCTAAAATTTATTTTCACCATAAAGCAGTTCGTGGTCTCAGTTTAAAGATGAAATACCTACTGGTTACTTTTTAATTTGGTCTTTATTAAACAGCATGTTATAAAAAGGGTGAAATAATTATAAAGGTCAATTTCTATAGTTGCGTCATAATAAACGTCATGAAATTAGAGTGGAAAAGTAGAAAATAGTCATAAATATTAATAAGCGTACAACGAAAATGTTGCGTACTATTAAATTTTTGTTGTTACAGAAATTTGTGTTAAGACCTATGGGGCTTAAGAAAATTTTATATTTTCTTTTGCTAATGTGTGGAGTTCTGATTTTTTACCTGATGCGATACCAATTCACACCTACAAGTAAATATGCGGCCAAACAGCAAGAAACTGTAGTCAAGTAAGTATACAACTTTAAATAATTCTTTTTAATTGCACAGATTTTTTGAAATTTTTAATAAAATTCTATTGCTTTTGTTGAATGTATGCTGAAAACATCGCATTGAAAGATAAAAATGCAGCTAAACTACTCACAGAGCAGATTTTAAATTAAAGACTGATAACGTTACTTCAACCTCCCACCGAGCTGGTAGCGTAGTGGTGACACGACCTGCTTAGCATTCGGGAGGTAACAGGTTCGATTCCCATTACCGTCTACCCTATATGACGTTTTTTCAGGGGGTTTTCCTCATACACATGTAGCGACATGGTCACTGCGTATATACACACCATGTGTGGCTACTTAGGCGAATGCTGGGGTAGTATTTCCCCCCTCAAAACACTAACTCCGTTCCTTCCGATCCTATCCTGACCACTCCCATACTTAATCCCACCATGCATATACACGTAATGTGTGTATGTATGCTGGGAATCCATGACTGTAGGTGAAAGAGCTCGGAAAGCTCGTCCAGCCCGTCCTCCCCCTTGGGGAGGGAATGAAATACGTTTCCCCCTTTCCTCCTCTTCCTCCCGACTGTAGTCAGATTTCGATTTATTTAGCCAAAACAGAAAAAAAAATATCTGGCGTAAAACAATGCACAACCTACCAACCTGCAAAGTAGAAATTGGAAGAACTAAAATAATTTTAATAATAAGTTTTTTAGGATAATTATGCGTCCCCTTTTCTAATACGTCCATAACGAAATTAGGTAACGTTATAAAAACAAAAACAAGAATCTATGTCAGACGGACGTTTAAAACTTCGTGTTAGATAGACGTTACTAGACATAAATATAGATGCAAAAAAATTCCAAAGCTGTCCGCTTCTATCAAATACCAATATTACAATCAATTAATTAATCTTTAGACTAAGTTTGCTTATGTATTAAGAAACCTTATAAAGTTAAAAATTAAATTTAAAAAAAAAATATGCATACACTTTTTCTTATAAAATCAATTAAGCTACTCAGGTACTGAAAAAACTTTTAACTAACACTTAAATTCTACCTTAAGAATTTTTTTACCGCTAAATTACACGTCGTATCAAAAATTGCGTAGAACCTAATTAATAGATATGTTCAAGGTCTATATATTATTATTATTATATCTGTGAAATATACAGCTGTTACAGAAGTATTTGATAAAAACAAAAAACCCGGAATATAATCAGCTGCAGGAGAAATGAAAACAAGCGTAAATACGAAATTTGCAGTATGTACGTGTTGTCATTCTGGAGATATCGTGGATACTAACGTACATCCACACACACCCACACATAATAACACACACACACACACACACACACACACGCACGCACACACCCACACATACATACACACACGCGCGCGCGCGCGCTCACGCACCCACCACACAAACACGCACGCACACAGATGCACGCACACCCGCGTGCGCGCATACGCACGCTCCTACCCACCAACCCACGCACGCACGCGCACACACATACCTAAACATGAAAACAAAACAGGAACGTAACAAAATTTAGAACGTAATAACAAATGAGAAACAAAAACTAGAACATAATTACAAGAAATAATTTATTATTAAAGTAAATATTTACAACCTGCTATTGATAGCCATAAGTAAACGTGCTCGAAGTATAATACAAGAGGGGGGATGGTATCCAGCGATAACACTCCCGGTAATTAACTATTATTGATTTAATATATCTGTAGGCCACTGTTTTTGAGTCTTATTGTGACTGAAGGTTACCTGGCTGCTTCATTGGGGTGATGAGGGATCCGTTCGAGTGGAAAAAGTCATCAATCAGCAACTGCTCATGTTCCTTGAAACTAACAAACTCCTTAGTGACCACCAATATGGGTTTAGGCAAAGTCGTTCAACAGATGATCTTCTTTCATATGTGACCCAAGTTTGGAACAATACAGTAGAGCAGTCCGGTAAAACAGTTGTAGTAGCTTTAGATATCTCAAAGGCATTTGACCAAGTTTGGCATAAGTGTTTACTTGGCAAACTCACCTCATTTGGTTTAATGATACGCTCATCAACTGGGTTTCTAGTTTCCTTGATAAAAGACGAATACGTGTCGTAGTTGATGGCTTTTTTGCAAAAGAAGTTAGCATTAACGTGGGCGTACCACAGGGATCTGTTATAGCGTCTACACTGTTTCTGCTGTAGATAAATGACCTTATTTCTTCAACAACCAACCCCATCCATTGCTTTGCTGACTATAGCACTCTTCACTGTAATTCATCTCAGTCTACTCATAGTGATAATCCACCTTCTATGTCAAATCAAGAAATTAAAGCTGAAATGGCAAATTCAGTCAACAAAGACATTCAACGTATTCTCGAATGGGGAAGCAATAATCTAGTTAAATTTAATGCTAATAAAACTCAGTGTTGCCTTACGTCCGCCAAAAAAGATCGAACATTTCCTGTTGTAAGTATGAATGGCTAAGTTCTTAAGTTTTCAGACTCTATTACTTTGTTGGGTATGACTGTATCTTCAAATCTATCATGGGTTGACCATCTTCTGTCAGCTACCAAAACAGCTGCTCGTAAAATAGGCTTTTTGTACAGATCTAAGCAGTACTTTACCTCTCGACAACTCCTGCTGTATAAGGCCCAAATTCGGCCTCATCTGGAATATAATTCTACCTTTGGGTTAGTGCTCCCCAATACGCTCTTGATATCGTTGATCGTATTCAAAAGAGAGCGATTAGGCTTATAAATGACCCGTCCTTAACTTCTCACATACAGTCCCTTGAGCATAGAAGGATGGTTTCAGTTCTTTCTTTGTATTATCGTTATGACAACGGCTATTGTGCTGGTGAATTACATTCTTTGATACCATCTCCGGCTATCTTTGCGAGAAACACTCGGTTCGCTCATTCACATCATCAGTATGCAGTACAAATCTCCACTTGTGGTACCAAACGGGTGCAATCCACATTTTTCTACACGGCTTCTAAACTCTGGAATGATCTTCGTAGTTCCTGTTTTCCTCTCACTTATGATATAAGAAAATTTAAGGTAGCTGTTCATAGGCATCTATTGGCAATTCATTATCCCATATCCATCCTGATTTTTAAATGTTTTAATCTTATAATATATATATATATATATATATATATATATAATGTGACCATTTAAGTCCGCACCATATGGGCATTTTAACCTCGGCTTTAAGTCTGATTATCGACCATTTCTTCAAATACAATGAAGATGTATCCAGTACAAATCTCCACTTGTCGTACCAAAGGTTGCAATCACATTTTCTACGGCTTCTAAACTATGGAATGATCTTCGTAGTTCCTGTTTTCCCTCACTTATGATATAAGAAAATTTAAGGTAGCTGTTCATAGGCATCTATTGGCAATCTTAGTCCCTATCCATCCTGCTAAGTGTTCTTGAGTGCTTTAGCAGATAGGCCAAATTTAGCCTGTTCAGGTCCACAATCATAAAAAAAAACCTTGGTTCCTTGTTAGTCTGTTGATCTCTTCTTGTACAAATGGTGTTCCAGGATCTTTGTGTAAGGTTTGATTACTTACGTATCATGATGCTTTGAAGATCGTACGAAGTATTTTGGATTAGACTCTCTGCATACTTTTAGTGTTAGATGGTTTAGCACATCCCCAAAGCTAGACACCGTACGTCCAGATAGGTTTTATGAAACACTTGTAGAGGAGTAGTTTATTTTCTGTTGACAGTTGTGGTTTGCGATCTAGCAGCTAGTTCATTTGACGAATTTTTAGGTTTATGTGGGTTTTCTTAGCTGAAATGTGTGCCTTCCATGTAAGTCTTTGGTTAAGCGTTAATCCCAAGTATTTACTTGAATAGATACGGGTAACGACTCGTCGTTCATTAGGACTGCAAGGCAGATGGTGTTCCTATTCGTGAATGTGACTTGTGTGGACTTTGTATGGTTCACCTTCACTTCCATCGTTTCAGCCAAACTTGCAATTGACCAAGACAGCGTTTGCAGATTTTCAGATGCAATTTGTGGGTCTTCGCTGATAGGTAATAGAGTGGTGTTGTCGGCAAACGTGGCGATTGTAGTGGGGATGTCAGTTGTGAATATCAAATAAAGAAGTGGACCAAAGACACCGCCTTGACGGACCCCTGAGCTTATGGTGTAATAAATTGAGGTTGTTGTATTAATTCGTACTTGAAAGTATCTGTGTGTCAAGTAAGATTTTAAAACAAGGTAATGAGGTGTGGGAAGGGAGGATTTAAGTTTGTAGAGTCCATCATATCATATACGGTCGAAGGCTTGTTCAATATCTAAAAATGCGTCTGTCTCGAAACCAAATTGGTAGGATGGTATTAATGTGTGTATTTCAGTATCTTCAAAGGTACGTTTGTGTTTTCGATGATTTTGGACATTATCGGGAGCAAACTGATTGGTCGATTAGAATTATTTGTGCAAATTTCTAAGTGATCGAGAAGTATGCTAGTCTGAGAATACTGTTATAAATTATAGTTAACAACTAAGTCCTTTCTGGGTAGTTGTTTGATCAGACCAGTAACCAAATTTGTGATTGCTGCATCCTGAAATCATCCTTTTAACTTCTTTTGGAGTGAAGAATTTAATCGGCAGCGTCATCGGGCAAGAACTCCCAAGGAGTTTCTATCGAGGTCATCATCATTGTTATTATGTTTAGGTACACTAAAGACTCGTGAAAAGTGTTCAGCAAGCGTTGACGCTTTCTCCTGTTCTGTTTTTCCCAACTTCCGTCGTCTTTCCTTAAAGATGGAATGTGCTGGTCATCTCTTAAATGATTTGGTTGGCTTTCAGATGCTGTGGTCGTCTGCTGACCAGTTGGCGATGTGTGCTTCGAATGTATCATTACCTGGTTTCATGCAGAACTATTTTTAGTTGGCGTGTTAATCTGTTATATTAATTTTTGTCTTTAGGGTTATGACTTCTTTGCCATATTCGCCGTGCTGACAAGGTGTTTTATATGCACAGGTATGTTATTCTCTGGTTTCTGCCCCAGTTTTTCAGGGGGCGCGTCTGTACGTGCTGCTGCCTGAATGGTTTGTGTGAGGTAATTTACTGCGTTATCAATATCTTCCGGTTGTTATAAACGAATATTCAGATTTAGTTTTTATGTATATAGTTTTTAAATATATGCCAGTTGGCTTTTGATGATGTTAACTTTGGAGCTTTAGAACGGTTTATTATGTGAGTACTAAGTGTGGTTATTACGGATGAATAATCAGTGGAAAGGTCCCAGGGTGCTTCTATAGTGATGTAATTAGGTAGGTTGTCCTTCTTCCTTTTGTTGTACATAGTCTTGAACCCCAGTCTGTATGGTTGGCATTCCAGTCTCCTCCAATGATGAATTTAGCTGCTAATTGCCTGAAGAAGTCTTCATATTCAAGTGTGCTTATTCCATGTCTTGGTGGGCTGTACATTGCAACAATGTTGAAGGACCATGGTTGCGCCGTAATATGGATTACTGTAGCTTGTATCTTGTCAGTTTGTTTCCTCGTGATGTGGTGTGGAATTACGAACTATTATGGCAAAGCTACCCATGAGCCGTTCCATCAGGGTGGTTTGTGTAATATAGAAAATAATGTGGAATATTGAACATTGTTCTATCGATGAAGTGTGTTTCCGATATAAGAAGTACATCTATTTAGTTATGTTGCAGAAAAGTTATTAATTCTGTTTTGTGATTGGCTAAGCTATTTGTGTTCCACTCGGCAATTCGAATTGATTTATCGTCCATTATTGAATTTGTTCAACACAGTGAACAGCATGCTTAAAATCATGCCGTTCTGATTTATGGGCTGCGAGAACATTGTTTTGAATTCATTCAGGAACACACTCATTTGAGCCCCTAAATCTGTAGTTTGATTGTGTGGATTTGTACTACTTACTTTTTGGGCATAGGACACGTGATTTAATGTTTCTGTGTTTAGGTTATTCCGTGATGTATTTTGATGCAGCAGTGGTTGTGGGTTCTTTGGGGTACGCAATGATTGCCCTCTTGCATTGTTTTTTGCATTGAGTAAGTCCCTATAGACCGTACATCCTTTATAGTTTCGCAGTATGGTCTCTATTACAAAGAGAACACTTAGCAGGTGTGTCGTTAGATTTTTACAACCAGGTGTCCTATGATTATCTCCGCATTTAACGAATTAATATGGTATGTTGCTGTATGTCTTAGAGTGACCATATAGTTGACACCTAGTACACTGAATTATATTTTTTGATGTGGTGGTTCTATAATTATTTTCATGATATTTAGATACTGAATTTCGTATACTTGTTTATTTTGGTTTGGGTCAAGGTGTACATAGAACATCATTAAACGTTGTTTAGGTACTCTGTGTCTAATGTTTGGTATGTTACGTACCGTGTGCCCGTACTTTGTAGTTCTCGGACAATTTCTTGGGTTGGAATTGAGTAGTGCATATTATGTATCACCACTCTGTACGCCCTATCCTGTTTCATTTGATGGTGTATTATTTTATTGTCATTTAGATGTACAAGTTTTCTGTAAGATTCAGGATTTTGAGTATTAATTTTTATTGTATTGTTTTGTCATGCAGTGCATTGGTAAATTTCGTATTCTGTCTCATCATTTTATTATAATCAGTGACACCATAAATAAAAATCGGTGGTGGTTAGTAATAGGTGTTTCTATTTAAACACGTTGAATATCACAGGCATGATAAGAATCCGGCCTTGGTGCAGAGCTAATCACCACTTTATTTCAACCGCAACCGATACGACGTTTATAGGTCGAAAGTCAAATGACAACTTCAAGAAATAATAACTGAATGTAAAGTTACGCGAAAGAAACCCCTGATGTTCGTCTGGACTTAGATTAGTAAACTCATCGTGAACACAGTTCAATAATTCCTCTCTAGTTTATGCAGTCCTAGAGTACACTAGTTCTTTTATCCGGCCGCAGAAGTGAAAATCCAGGGGCGTCAACTCGAGGGATCTGGGGGGGGGGCAGTTCCAGGGTCCCTGTGAGTCAATCCATCAATCCCGAATATCAAGGTCAACTGCTAGTATACAGGTGTAATGGAGTACCATCCAGCTGACACCAACCGTCTGCTCTGTTACGTGAAGATAGAGCATTTAGGAAATCACTAACAAACCTTCTGAGTATCTCAAGATTTCTAGCCCCCATTCAAATTTTACACATTCACCTCGTTATCTTCATTATCCATTATGGGCTTTAGGTGATTTCGAGTTGCTCTTACACTCCCAGTTGCTACAAGCGGAACTTCAATTCTTGCACATTCACCATGCGTATAAAACAAATTTAACAAATCATTATTGGGGTATTCGTCAATATTCTCCATTATAAAGTGTACTTGAGAAAATTAAAAAAATCACTAGAACTGTAAATAGATACCTAATGAAACTGCAAGCTGATACTTCTTTGACATAAAATCAACATTTTTTTATCCTTGTCAAAATCAAGGCTTACTGGATAGGACTTTCGGGGTTTCATCGGCTTTTGATAAAAAATATGGATTAACAAGAAAACCGTTGGAAATAGGTGCAGGGAAAGTTATAGCGAATCAATGCAGAATCATACGCTACATCCGATCATCTAATAATATACAGGGCGTCGCATATTCATACGTTATGATTTTTTCTCAAGCACTTGGCTACTCTCAGATTCGAACTTGGTACCTTTCACTTACAAATCTGACACCCTTACCGCTGAGCCATTGAGTAATATATTATATTTTTTAGAACATATATGTATATTAAACTTTTTCGTGATTGCGCAGTAGTTTATTGCGCATGTTGCGCAGGTGTATTGCGCTTAAGTATATGGGTTTCATTTCCACTTTAACTTGGCTTATTGGATTTTCTGCTTCGGTGTATTTGGCTTCTTTGAGTTTTCGACGAGTTGTATTCTCATCCTTGCCACTATCTGTATGTTATCCCATTGGATGAGGTGGTCTTCGTTCCCCATCCAATGGAATAACATACATATCTCAATGAGTCCACTGACAGTATCCCTGCTATTGTTTTAAAGGAATGTTCCTCTGAACTAGTACCAGTCCTATCTAAGATCTATTCGATCTCTATGTCTTCTGACTCATTGAAGTTAGCAAGTGTTCAACCTATCCCAAAAAAGGCGATGACATCCATCCCTTGAACAATCAACCAACTGCCATTACTTCCATTTTGTGTAAAATCATGGAAAAAGCCATCAATCAGCAACTGCTTGCGTTCTTTGAAACTAACAAGCTTCCTAGTGACCACCAATATGGTTTTAGTCGTTCAACAGGTGATCTTAATATGTGGCCCAAGTTTGGAATAATACATTGGAACAATCCAGTGAAACAGTTGTAGTCGCGTTAGATATCTTAAAGGCGTTTGACCAAGTTTGGTATAAGTGTTTACTTGCCAAACTCACCCCGTTTGGGTTAAATGGTATGCTCTTGATAAAAGACGAATAGGTGTCGTAGTTGATGGCTTTTTTTCAAAAGAAGTTAGCATTAACGCGGGAGTGCCACGGGATCACTTATGGGGCCTACACTTTTTCTGCTATACATTTATAATCTTATTTCTTCAACGACTAACCCGATCCATTGCTGTTCTGACGACAGCACTCTTCATTCTTTATTCTAACCCATCTCAGTCTACTCATAATGGTAATCCACCATTCTATCTCAAATCAAGACATTAAAGCTGAAATGGCAATTTCAACCAACAAAGACATTCAACGTATCCTCGAATGGGGAAGTAATAAACTATTTAAATTTAATGCTAATAAAACTCAGTGTTGCCTTGTGTCCGCCAAAAAAGATCGATATTTTCCTGTTATAAGAATGAATAGCTCAGGTCTTAAGTTTTCAGGCTCTATTACTATGTTGGGAATAACTGTATCTTCAAATCTATCATGGGTTGACCATCTTCCGTTAGCTATCAAAGCAGCTGCTCGTAAAATATGCTTTTTGGTACAGATCGAAGCAGTAATTTACCTCCCGGCAACTCTTTCTGCTGAACACGGCCCATTTCGACCTTATCTAGAATATACTTCTGACCTATGGCTTGGTGCTCCCCAATACGCTCTTGATATCGTTGGTCGTATTCATAAAAGAGCAATTAGACTTTTAAATGGCCCGTCCTTGGCTTCTGACATACAGTCCATTGAGCATAGAAGAATCGTTTCAGTTCTCTCTTTGTATTATTGGTATTACAATGGTTATTGCACTGCTGAATTACGTTATTTGATACCATCTCGGGACACCTTTGTTAGAAATTTGCTTATTCACATCGTATGCAGTATAAACATCCACTTGTACCAAACGGACGCAATCCACATTTCTCTACACGGCTTCTAAACTCTGGAATGATCTCCCTGGTATCTGTCTTCCTATGATACGAAAAAATTTAAGGTAGCCGTTCATAGGTATCTCTTGGCAATTCAATATCCCCCTATCCATCCTCTTAAGGTTCCTGAGTGCTGTAGCACGGTAAGCCAAACCTAGCCTATTCAGGTGTCTACAATTATTAAACAAAAAAAAGATACCAGTTCGGTTTTTGAATTAGTCTTTGCGCAACTAATTCGGCCAAAAGTAGTCCTACATTTTGGCATCGCTTGCTTATATTTTCTGTAATAATCTATTTTATTGCTTAGAGGTGAATTTTTAAAGTAGTGTACAAGTTTTTAGTCAAAAATAGCCCAAAATTATTTTAGTCTTTTTCATTTTGAATTTTTAAATTAGTCTTAAATGAGACAATATTATGACACCATCCATTTCGTAGGTTTTGTTTTTGTTTAAAGGTGGATTTTTTAAATAGTATTTGCGTAAGACTTTAGTTTAAAAATAATGCATCGGTTATTCCCATTTTTCTCAGAATTTATTGGTTCGTATTTTACAATGGGTGTTTAAATTAACTATTCCAGTTTGCTCTAGTTATTTGTTACGTTTTGTTTTACAAGGAACGTTTTTTTGCTTAAGGGTGGGTTTTTGAAAAAGTGTTTGCGCAAGAGTTCAAAATAATGTACCGTTTGTTTCCATTTTTTTTTGTTATTAGTTCGTATGTTATGGCGCTGGAGTGGTTACACGCGTTGGCTGGATTCTTGAAGTGGTATTTATTTAAGTTACTCCAACTATTTTTTTCGTTATTAGTTACTTCGTAATCGATGAAGGTGAGGTAGTATACCCACTTTGGGATGGTTCTGTGAACTGGTTTGTGTGCACATTTGTACTCCAAAATTTGTTATTTTGTAGAACGCTCTTCTTGTTTAGCGGTTGTTTAGGATGTGTATGTTTGGGAAGTTGAATAGCCGTTTTCTTTGACACGTGTGGGTGGTTTTACTTATTTAACTACTACCAAAACACGGACGTTGTAATAACTTTATAAGACAAATAGTCACCACGTTGAAGGTTATCTAAATAATATATTAACGTTAAGATTTAACGATTTAAGTGCATTAAACAGATTTGTGAACGGATAATCAAACAACTGTACATAAATTAAGTTTTGCGCAGTGTTTTGTTTTGATAACTTAACAACTCAATTTTGAGACAAATTAAAAGTCGGCAATTTTTAAAGCAATAATTTTTAAATAAAATCATAATTAGAGATCACGTTAAAGTATAATAAAGTTGTTAACTATACATGATAATAGGTGTTAACGGACAGTTTGGCTAACGATTTACTGCTATTAAGTAAGGAAAACGGTAGTCGTATGAAGAGAACTTTTTGTGTTTTAGTCACAGATTGCGGTGATATACGAACACATGTACCGATGAACTACGTAAATGTCTGTCGCATTTTTAGAAATATGTAGTGTACCAGATTGGGTAAAATAAAACGAATTTACTCGGCTGGACATATAGTAAAGTAAGAAATTTTTGTTTATTAAAAATTACTGTTTCATTTGCGAATGGATATTGAAATGACTTAGTTTTCCTTTTCTTTGATTATCGTTAATTAGTAGTTTATGAAAGCGTCCGATATTCATTTACTCAGATATTTTGTGAATATAATAAGATAGACAGGGCTAATATAAGACATATTTTTTTGTAGAATGTGATGTTTACAATTCGTTTTGAATAGATTTTGTTAGATTTAATAACGTGTTATACCTATTTGTGTCTATGTTTTTCTACTTTGTGTAACTTTATTGAATTAACTTAAACTTATATGGTGAAATTAATTTATTAGAAATTTAATTTCTTACTGCAAAGATCAGTGAATTCATTTGAAGATTCGTTATCATTTGTTGTGAATTGATTTGGTGCTAGCTAGTTACCATTACGCATTTATGTAATTGAGAGCGTTACGAGGGCGATAGGAAGAGTTAGTGATTTCCTTTCACACAGTTATATTCTAATATAAACATTAGGCAACGTTGTTAATATTTTTATTTTTTATTACGAGGTCTAAGTTTGAAATTTAATTACGATTTTACTGAGTAGGTGATGTTCATGGTCTCCGCGATCAACCAAGGTTTTTAACATCTGGCTTAAGACTTGTTATCGATAAATTTAGATAGGAGTTTTAGTGACTTTTACTGAATCCTGAACTTTACGTATGGTGAGTTTAATTAAAGCCTTTGATGCATTATTTACATTATTACTTTACGTTTTACTCCGGACCCCGCTCGTTTTCGATGGGTTCAACCGGCAACCCGCGTATTTTAATAAGCAATTGATCGTGTAAAACAGTATGAATATTCAATTTTGAAATTTTTTAGATACGGATAACTTGATTTTTAGAATATGTTAATTATTACACCATTAGATGCGGATTTCAATTTCCTCTCGAGGTATTGGTGGGTGAATCTGTAGCAGGAAGATATTCTGGATTTTCTAGCTGTATTGCTGTTCATACGTGTTGTGAAGTGAAGACTAACCTCCCCTCGCATTTTATCAGGATTGTGACTGACAGCATTGTTACTGAGATGCTATAAAAGTGGCCCGAAACCCACACGACCACTAGAAATAAAGAAGAACACAAACAAGACAAAGATTGAAACATCATTACATTAAATACTCGAAATGCCTGTTTTGGACACAAGTCGTTGTTGAGAGTTTCTCGAATAATTTTTCGCAATGCTGTCAAAATTCGATTCCGAAGTAGTTGGTACTGTTACGTAAACTTTACTTTTTATGAATCATCATAAAACTAAATTGCAGCTTGTTAGATCTGGTGATTCCGGCGCCAACTGATGGATTCCTCACGTCTCTCGAGATGGGGAAATAAGCATTCAAAAATTGACGAGCCACGTCAGCATAGTGTGGTAGAACTCCATCGTGTTGAAACCACACATCTCGACGAGTAGCTTAAGTGGCATTTTCCAACAGTTCGTATAAATTATTCTGAAGGAACTGGATGTATACCCAATTCGTCAAATGCTGGGCAGGAAATGATGTATCTACAAGATGTGAGCCAATAATCCCCGGCCACGCATTTACAGACCACCTGTAGTGTTATTTACCGTGGCTAATCAATGAGGATGATCTGTATTATAGTAATGTGAATTATTTCATCATTTCTGTGGAATGTGGCTTCATCGGAAAACATGATTACTTCATTAAGAAAATGTATGTCACAATTAATTCTTTAAATCGTCCACTGACAAGAAATCCATCATTTTTAGAAGTCTCATTCATGGAGTTCCTTATCACAATTGTATGCGATAAGGATGATATATGAATCGTATGCACCGGAGATCTGCGTGTGAGCGTTGTAGTTAACAAAACACGCTTCAAATTCTGTCACTGATCCAAATGACACTTAAGATGATTTGTACGATACATGCTACTTTAACGATATTTTTAAGGCCTACTGCAGTTTTCCATACACGGTTTCCTTGTCAAAAAATATCAGGGATAGTCTTCGCTAAAAATACTGTTACAGATAGACCCAATAATACCTTAACAAAATCACACCAAGCTTGAGTTCTGCGTCTTACGGTGTAAAAATGAACATATGGTTCTGTTTAAAAAATCATGTTAGCCGTGATTGAACAATTTAAAAATGGAATATTCTCACCTAGTAAAGTTTTAACTTCAACATAATAGTTTTGCAACAAAAATATACGTTTTTTAGGCTTAATTGAATACCCCTTCTTTCCAAGTTTAGATAGTTTTCTGAGACGCTGAAAGTGCATTTTTTTCCAATTCAGAAGATCAAATATTTGGCTATCAAAGTGAACAATTTACCAAGGAATTCATATATACAATATTTTGTTGTACTTAAAATAACGAAGTTAGTATGAATTCGGAAGTAGATCACCTTTGAAAATAATCTTAGAACGAATATGATTGGGTACAAGTTTTACTTAAATGTTTTTAAATTGAGAATAATAAGACCAGAACGAGACTTTGCATCTTGCGCTGGATACCGTGTGTATAGGGTATATAATTCTGGTATATCCGGGGAAGTAACTTGATTGGCTACAGGCTTTGTTTAATTTTTTTTAATGTTAATAATAAGACCAGTACGAGACTTTTCACCTTAGGCAGAACACCCTGTATATGTGATACATAATTCCGGTATATGCCACTTTTGAAAATAATTTTAGAATCAACTTGATTGGGTGCAAGTTTTGTTTAAAATTTCTTAATGTCAATATGACCAGCAAGAGACTTTGCATCTTAGGATGGACACCCTGTATATGTGATATATAATTTCGATATATCCGGAAGTCCACCACCTTTGAAAATAATTTTAGAGTTAACTTGATTGGGTCCAGGTTATGCTTAATTTATTTTAAATAACAATAAGTCTAGTACGAGACCTTGCATCTTAGGTTGAATACTCTATATATATAATATATAATTTAGGTATATCCGGAAGTGCACACCTTTGAAAATAATTTTGGATTGAAATTTATTCAGTGCATGTTTTGTTTAATTTTTTTAATGTCAATAGTGCGAGACTTGGCATCTTTGGCTGGACTCTTTATATATGTGATATATAATTCCAGTATACGTAAGTCCACCACCTTTGAAAATAATTTTAGAATGAAATTGATTGGGTACTGGTTTTGTTTAAATGTTTGTAAATGTCAGACGAGACTTTACATCCTAGACTGGACACCCTGTATATGTGATATAATTCCGGTATATGCCACTTTTGAAAATAATTTTAGAATTAACTTGATTGAGTGCAAGTTTTTTTCTAATGTCAATAATAAGACCAGTAAGAGACTTTGCATGTTATGCTGGACACCCTGTATATGTGATATATAATTCCGGTATATCCGGAAGTACACTACCTTTGAAAATAATAGAATGAACTTGATTGGGTGCAAGTTTTGTATAAAATTTCTTTTAATGACAATAAGTCCAGTATGGCACTTTCCATCCTAGGCTGAACACCCTTGTAACGGTATAAACGGGTGGTAGAACGGGATTACAGATAAAATTGGCCTTTTTGCACCGACCAATCAGCGTATGGGAGTGGGTAAGATGTTGATAAATTTTGCACATCGTACGTAAGTCAAAGTAGGGGATGAAGACGTAATCAGATCGGTTAAGGGCGCCAGAATGTTTGGTAGTCAAAATAAGGGACGTCGTGCCAAAATTACGAATACATAGCGTGTCTAAACATACAAAAAACATACGCCTACCTACCCGCAATCAATCCCAGGTGTCCTCGACAGCAACTCAGCAAACCACCTGAAAGAGGGCTTCAAAATAGCACTACGCGCCTGACAAATATAAGCGTGTTAATCACTCAATAATGTTACGTTACGTTACTACACCTCAGTGTAAATAATTAGGCATAATATAATAATCTTAACAAAACAAAAAAAAATCACCCTTAATGGATGCACTCTAAATGAATTCATAGTCAACTAGAAGTCGAATAAAACACTGAATATCATTAACGCTATCACTCAATAAAGAAACTGTAACTTAGTTACGTTAAAACTTAAGCTCCTAAATTACCGGTAAATTTGCAATTTAAAAAAACTTTTATGTAACACAAAAGGGGTTTTCACAGAATTAAAACAAATTTATGATACCTAAACAAAGCTAAAATAAATTAAAAAAAAATAACATAAATGTAAACATAAGATAATGCGTATAAAAAAAAATAACAAATGCTTAATTGGCGACGGGAGGTCTGGCCAGAATTCTGCGTAACGCCGTTCTAAATCGCTTAACCTAAATATTTCGTGGATTATTAAACCATACTACTTCAGGGTCAATTGCCCTTTAATACAAAAATGAAGAGTGTGAAGGCGGAGCGTCAGAATTCTGATTACTTACAATAATTAAACCAAAGCAACAACTTAATTTAAAAAGATAACCGACTCCGCTTACAAACCTTCGTTAACAAAGAAAATAATTTAAGGTACACACGCAAAAGATCTTGAAAATACTCAATAAAACACAATGTTAATGTCTAATTTAGCACCTCTTCTGTGTTACCACAATCGAAAATGAACCCGGTGACCAATTACTGCTATTACGGATACGGAATCTCCCTAGTCTGACACAAGATGATGAGTGATAATGTTGAGTATTTCTTTTTTTTCAAACGTTTCCTTAATTGAATCTCGGTAAAGTGTTACTGCGTTAATTAAAAAAACTTCTTTTAAAATAATGAATTGTGCGCTCAACTTGTTCGATAACTTTTATCTTTTAAATAGTTTTCTTTACACTACCAATCCAAAAGGTTATTAACTTTATTTATATAAATCTAGTTTTAATATTCTGCGAAAGTTTCTTTGTACTTCAACACGCCCTGCACGGCAATTAAGTGGCACTCCAAGAACGTTAATTTAATAAGTCCGCAACAGCGACATAAACCAACGAGGTCACAGAAGCACTAAAATAACACGACGGTGATCCCCAGGTAACTTGATTACGTAAAATTGAAATCGGCACTAGGTCTTGTCCTTTGGTGGTTGAACAATTTCACTTAAAATCCCTTCACAGGTTTTCTTCAAAAAGTAGGTAACTACCCTCACAACTCGAAAGTTCGTTCGTTAAACACGAAAAGGTCCAATCTATCAACGTTCTAACCAACCCCTTAAGCCGTAACAACAAACGTCCCAGTAACACTCCTCGAGAGCGCTGTCAAAAGCCGAATCCCCCAAATTATTACCAAATTCCATTTTGGATTTTCGAATCCCACCACTCACAAAAAAATCTTATTTAATCTAGTTCCACCAATTAAGAAACAGAAGGAGAAGATATGATACCCCCTACCCACAAATTTCGTTCTCAAACGTAAGGGCTCGATAATTTTCAAAATTCTAAACGTCAGCAGAATCAACGTGAAAAATATCTCGATATTTTCATTTAAGTTCAAACAGTTAGTCCCACATTCTATCTTTATGACTCAAAACCAACATACTCAATATTAAACTGAACCACTGCAATTAACCGACTCCATGTCGCCCGAATGATATTAAATACATTTAAATCTACGTTCTTTCTTTAAGTTACTTAATTTTACAAAACTTTCTATTAAATTTTAAGGAAATCAAACGAAATAAACATTTACAAATAAAACGCTACTCAACATTCAATAACCGGGGAACAATAAGGAAAACAATCTCTCAAAATTTAAATGCAATATTACGAAAAACTCAATAAATTTAGAAACCAATTATCGATGATTTCAAACCTCATTCCTTAAATTACGGAATAGTAATTCACAAACAAAAAAACTTAAGCTCAAAACACACCATCCTGAAAGGTCGCGACACACGTAAAACAAATTCATCCATACAGCTCAACTCAACAGCAAAAATTTGACGGTAAATCGCTAGAAAATCGTGATCCTATCACACCCTGTATATGAGATAAACAATTGAAGGGGTGGATACAATCACCAGGCAGCTCCATTTTTACAAACTTATGGGAAATCGAAAAAAACCTCCTAAAAAATTCAAATTTTGTTTCTATGTGATTTTCTTTTTTCTGCGGTAAAAGCATATAGAAAGAGAAGTTTTCACGTAGTTTTTGTAAATATTGCCAATACTATGTTTTAATAAATGAACATAAAAAAATTGCAGCTGCCTGTTTCTGGCCAAAAATATACAAAAAAAAATTGTTTTGCGTTTATTTATGCATGATTTGGATACAAAAGAAAAGAAACTAAATAAAATGTCTTTATTATATTATAAAAAAAACAAACTAAGAAATGGAATACAAAAATACAAAAAAACAGGTAATATTCTTCTTAGAAGGTTATTGATCTTCATCTTCTGTTTCAGATGTCTGGCATTCTTGTGTCTCTGCAGGTACAAGTTGTTCGTAGTACCACATTTCACCATTGCCAACATATTGTCTGGCCCATTCCATAACATTTAATAGCTTATCCTTTTTTAAAGGCAATGGGGTATTATAAACCTTACTTCGTACTTCTGGAAAAATCGGTATACAAGATTTCTTTAGAAGAACAAAATCTTCAGTGACTAAACCATTCGCTGACTCTGAGTACGTAACAGTTTCCTTATGTTCATCACTGAACTCTATAACTTTACATTTCGATAGGGTGAATTTTGCAACAGAACTATTTTTAATATTGCTTTTCTTAAAAAATGGCACAAGAACTTCTTTATAGTTTAAAATCATATCTTGCGTAACAGTTTTAACAATAAATTTCTTACTGGTGTTTTTAATCATGCGACTCCATTCCTCTGGCAGATAAACCCTTTCTTTCTTTCTTTTTTCTTTTTCGACAAGAGCAAAAGACCTGTCGCAGGGCAAAAAACTATGCCCAGGTTCTGGGTAACGATGTCTTATTCTCTTGAATCTTCCTTGTAGCAGAAGAGATTGCTAAAACTGAACAAGAACGGAGTTCTTGTTCTGCGCGCCACAGTTGTCACTATAAAGGTAAAGGGTTGTTACCTGAGGATCAATGTAGTTATTAATAAAACCATGTAAGCAACTTATCACTTCATTTGGAGATTTCCGACCCGTTATTTCATCAAAAACATAAAAGTAACTCTTCGAAACGCTGCCCTTGTGGATGCAAAGTGGATAAAACCACAACTGGCGTTTGTAAAAAACGTCACCAGAAGGAACATGTGGCAGGGGCATGTTTTGTTCAAAATCAAATGACATGACTTCAACTGTGGGATCTTCCTTAGCTAAAGCAACCTTTTCTTTTAAATCTTTATAGAACGTATCAGCTCTGGTCAGGTGCACTTTTTTTTACACATTCAGTGTGTTTAGAGTTTCATCATCTTTGCCACATTTTATCTTGTTGCCAAGCATGTCGCAAGTTTTGCAAGTATCTGTTCTAGGGTGGCCAAAGCTTAAATTAAAATGTTACACAAATACACGTCGATAATATGTGTAGGAAACTTTTGGCTTAAACTCTGGTGTATCTAGTAGACTATGTTGATTTGGCTCATATTTTTTTAAATACAATCTGTGCATGAGCCTTAAATTCAGTTCGGAAGAAAGATATCGTCTGTTTATGTTATCATTTCTGCTATAATGGCTTTTTCTTCTTGGAAAGCTATTAATATGTTCCTCAATGGACTTGACAATATGATCTTGGATTTTATTGGGTCTATTTTCATGGCGCCCTCGCATATCTTTTGGTCCTACTATATTTGAAGCCATATGAGTCGCTATTCTCTCCATCCTGCTTTTCGTTATTGCGTGAATGTTTATGAATGCCGTTTTACACACTTTTTTTTCAAACACTCCTCTTTTTATTTTATACGAAAACGTTTGGCTTCTTAGAACTCCACCACCTCCTTTCAGTCGCCTTCTTTGAATGTTTCTCGTCTGTATTAAACCGGCTGAAAAAAAATGTCATAAAACCATTTTTTCTAGCTCATTTGCTTTTTGAAATAAGACAACACCGATTTTTGCCTAGAAAATTTCTATATTTCAAGGATTCTAGAAAAAATTACGGAAATCTTTGCCAGAGCGGGTCCGCCCGTGTTTCTCTTATTTAGGGGTGACACCGATCGTGAAAAAAAAAGCTTACAAATACAAAAAAATTACAATAATGTTCTATACAAGTAGAACTCTTTTTTTGTCTGTAAAATTTGGGGTGACACTACGGTATCCGCCCGGGTGCCGCCCATGCTAGCTACGCCACTGCCTAGAGTGACCTAGGATATCATAAAAACGGGAAACTTATTGGCAGCATTATTTTAGTCAGTTTTCTTGAAGTTCATTTTTTTAACATGGACATTTCACAATATACATGTAAATGACTTTTTCTTACCTAAATAGAAATCTTGTTGCTCTTTATCGCCAATTCCATAAAAAGACTTAAAAATTTCATCAAGCGTTTCTTCGCTTATGCCTTCAAAGCATTTGAACCGGCACTGACACGGAACTCCTCTACGTCGCCTTTCCATTGGGTTTCCTTTAACATTAGTGTACTCTTCACTCTTAACTCTTTTTAATTTTCTTTGGTTTCGCAGCCACATGTTCGGATTACTGCTTCTCTTTTTAGATTTTTTATTTGCAACCAGCCCAGACGTTCTGGCAGCATTGGTTGCATCAAGATTGTTTACAGCAGGTTGATCTTCATCACTCTCACTTGATTCGGAATCGGGAACGAAATCCGATGACGATTGTTGAAACGGTTCACTTTCACTTGAACTAAGTTCACTTGCCATTTTAAATATAAATAATACTAAATTATTCAATACAAATCGTTACAACAGTGTGTATCTATTTATAACAACACGCAGATCTGCAATAAAACAAAGCGATGTTGCACGACCGAACGAGCAACTAGCGCGCTTGCGCGCGTGGCGGCGCCGTATGTACTTAGGAGAGCAAATGAACCAGACCATGGGCGTAGCCAGCGAGGGGCAACTGCCCCCCCCCTGGAAGAGCAAAAATAAATTAAATAATTTTTAAATTTTAATAAACAAAAAATTAAATCTAAAATATACATATTTTTCTGTTCTGTATATTTTTTGTTATCTGTTTTATATATTTTGTTTGTTATTGTGGTCGTTTGGTTGCTTTTATGAACATTTTAAAATGAATTAATAAGGTCTAATAAATAAAATTATTCGCGTATCCTTTGTCACTAAAATATATTTCATCAGCAAAAAACAAAGCTGTTTGAAAAACTGACATAGTGCTAAATATATATTAATAGCGTTTTCGATCTATGCATTTAATGCATTGGTGCACACCAGAATTGTCCCATACCAGAATTGGATAAAAACGAGTGTTCGATTTACTCTCAGGATACGTCAATTTTTGGTGTTTGATTCAACCACTTAATAGACGGACATTTTTGAGAAAAATGGTAAAAAATTGTCACTTTTTTTTTGTTTTCATTTAACTACATTTTTTAATCCTATTAATTAATTAAAATGAATTTACTCAATAAGTAGTTTTAGTGTGAAATATTTTGAAACATTCAATACACAATCCTACATCAGAATCCGAAATAAATACTCTTATAACGTACGTAAGACCTGCACCAACAAGTTAAAACAAGTTAAAACAAAAGTTGCCTGAACGAGACTCGGGATCGTCAGTGTACGGAAAAATGTCACGCCCGAGTGCAGTTCGTGCAAAACTATCAAGTGGTTAAAACACAACTTGCTCCAAATCCTAACATAAGACAACATTTTTTGCAACAATTACTGAGTTGGTGTGTGGTGTGGTGGTGTGGTTCTTGTCTAGCGACAATGTTCTATTTAATAGTGTAACGAAACGCCACTGGTTTTCTTCGAGAAAAATCGAGATACAAGTGAGGAATATACGGGAACCGACGATGCGAATGTTCTGGCAATTTCTAGGCTCAAAAAGGGTATATAAAATTGCCTATCCGGCGCGAAGACAGACAGTACAGTACAGTACATAGTACAGGATACGAAGTTGCATACGGCGAATAGAAAGCGAGGCGCGAGATTTAAAATCGGAATAGTTAAAAAGTGTTGAGAAACTGAATATTTGTGTTGTTTTGTTAACTTTATTGGTTTTAAATAAAGTTGGTGTGAATAGTTATCAGTGTTAAATTATTGCCTGAGAAACAATAGGGAAAATCCGTAACAATAGTTTTACCACAGAATAAAGAGACAGAAATCACAGAAAAGACAATATGGATATAAGAAATTGGTTACAAAAAGGTAAGTTAAATAATTTCAGTAGAAAATTAAATTTTTAATTAAAACTTTAGGGTCATTCCATTAGAAATGGTCCAAAATCGGAATCTATTTTTGAAGGAGGCTCAAGTAGTTCTTCAAATCTACATGAAGTTGTCTCTGGAACTGGGACCTCTAAACAAACTAAAGAACGCGATGGCTACCTTGAAAATGACATTGGTCGTTATGTTAGTTGTGCCAATAACTTGCCTTCTGAAATAAAGAAGGAATTGGATGATGGAACCCAAGGGTTCCATCATCCAATTACGATTTTGTTTCTGATGCCATTCACTTGAAAAGAAAATTTAACCATCGCTGGTTAGATCAATATACTCCATGGCTGGTGTACTCAAGTCGTTTGAAAGGTGCTCTATGTTTGTATTGTATTTTATTTCTGCCAAGAATTGCTACAGTTAAAGGAGTTTTGGGGTCATTTATGGTAAGGCCTTACATGAAGTTTAAGGATATACATGAAGATTGTAGAAAGCACGTTGGCAGCCATTACCACAAATCTTCAACAGCTGCTGCAAAAGCATTTCTTGAAAATGCTCCTGTTGATGTCCAGTTGCAAATAGGGCACCATAAGGCGATTGAAGAAAATAAACAAATATTGTCAGCAATTATTTCATGCATAATATTTTGTTGAATTCATGATTTGCCGCTTAGAGGAAAACAAGGAAATGAGGGAGTTTTCTTTGACCTTTTAAATTTGAGGATTGACTCTGGTGATGAGAAGCTAAAGAGCCAGTTGGATAAATGTCAAAAAAACGCAGTCTATACCTCACCAACAATTCAATATGAGATCATACAATTATGCGGTGAAGTTATCAAAGAAAAAATAATCGAAGACTGTAAACGGGCAAAAGCTTATGCTGTAATGGCTGATGAAACAGCAGATATCGCTGGAAAAGAGCAGCTTTCTATTGGGTTAAGGTTCTATGATGAAAGCCAAAAAATAATCAGGGAGGAATTTGTAGGCTACATTGAGTTAAAATGTCAAGATGCTTCTACAATCGCTAGCGCAATTCAAAGTTTTTTAGAAGATAATAATTTTTCCGCCGATAATTGTGTGGGATTCGGATTTGACGGGTGTTCCACGATGGCCGGCAAAGAAGGTGGTGTACAGGCCATTCTTAAAAAAAAGTACATTAAATCTTTATTTTTCCATTGCTCCAGCCACAGACTAAATCTTGTGGTCAATGATACTAGCAAGCTACCAGAAATAAGAAACACAATTGCAACGGTTAAAGACACAATAACCTTCTTTCGTGAATCGCCAGCCCGTAGGAAATCGGTTCCAAATCTTTCAACGCTCTGTGAGACCAGATGGTCGGAAAAATATAAGAGTATAAAAAAATTTTCAGAAAGCTTCACTGACATTGTTAAAGCACTAGAACATCTATCTGTCGAAAGAAACTATGCAACAAGAAAATCTGCCTACCAATTGCACTGTGCAGTTACTAAACCAATATTCATCTTAGGCTTAAACATAATTGCAAGATGCTCTGCAATTTTGGAACCCGTTGTAAACGTTTTACAAGGTAAAAGTATGGATTTGGTTATGGTGAAGAAACATATTGATGATATTCTGGATGTAATCAAAGAAGATCGACAAGATGTCGAAAATGTTTCTTATGAATTATTTAAAAAATCACTTGATATCGCAGAGAAAGTAGGGGTTGAGTTGTCAGTACCACGAGTCACTCAAAAGCAAGTACACAGAAGTAATCCACCATCTGAGTCTGCAGTTGAATACTGGAAGCGGTGAATAATCATCCCCTATCTTGATTCTTTAACTTCGTCTTTGGATGCTAGATTCTCCAACGAAAATACACCTGCTTTTGCTTTAACTTATCTTCATCCTTCAAGCATGCTCAAAATGGCTTCAAAAGATTTCAAAAATAATGCAGAATCTTTCATGGAATTTTATAAATTGGTTGATGTCTCTGCAGAATTAGATTTGTGGTACAATATGTGGAAGAAAAAGAATTTAGCAGAAGACAAATTAAAGGACATTGAAGTGGCTGCACTTTTGGAGGAAGCTAATGTTTTTTTCCCTGAAACAAGGCACGCACTGCTAATATTAAGTGCTTTCCCATCCGCTACTGCTACCGTGGAAAGATCGTTCAGTACCCTGCGAAGGGTAAAAACCTGGCTCAGGAATACAGTGGGTGATGACAGACTCACTGGGTTGTGTTTGATGAGTGTGCATCGAAAATTTTTGAAGGAAAATCAGGACCGCATAGTGAAGAAAGTTTTGGATAAATTTAGTTTAAACCCAAGAAAAATGTTATTAGTTTAATTTAAGTGTAATTAAAATCTCAGTTTTGTTTTCATTTGCCTTTTCTTTTCATCCTAAAATTTTACATTTTGAACGGCCATGGACCATGGTTTGCCCCCCCCCCCTGTTATAAATCCTGGCTACGCCCTTACCAGACTGTATTAGGAAGGTGTTATATTAATGTTATATTAATATTATTACATAAGATTCAAAAGAAACTACGAAAATATATAAAGAAATCGATATTTTTTATATTCCATGCATATTTTCATATTTCTATATTTTCCATCATATTTTGCCAACAGTTAAGTGCAAAAACCAGGCAGCTCCAGGAGCTGCCCGGTTCTTGCTGCAAACCGAAAGCAAGGCAGTTCCAATAACGTTGTCATTTGTGTTCTGTTATATGGAGACGCCTGATTGTTGCACGGAGCGATCGGCCTATTTTTTTAAAAGGTAATTCAGTAAAAATCTCATTGTCGTAAAAAAGTGGAGCTGCCTGGTTATTGCAGCCACCCCTTCAATTTCAGTATATCCGGATGTGCTCACCTTTGAAAACCATTTTAAAATGAACTTACTCAGTGCAAGTTTGGTTTAAAAATTTTTTTAAATGTCAATAATAAGACCAGCACGACACTTTGCAATTCCGGTATATCCAGAAGTCTGGCACATTTGAAAATAATTTTAGATTGAACTTGATTGAGTCCAATTTTTGTTTAAATTAGTCAGTAATAAGATCAGTATGAGACTTTACATTTATGCTGGACACCCTTTATTTGTGATATACATCTTCTGGCTTATCTAACAAAATTAGAGATAAAAAACTTCAATTGAGGACGTCGCTCTGTCTATGTAAATAATTTATCATATCTTCCTCTTGTCGTTCGATTACTTCTGGTTTTAGTCATTTGTTAAATTTATTTTAGCGCCACAAATTACTGACTTTATGTTACTGAACTAATGCAATAAACAGGAAAATCGTTTGTTTTAATTCTCTAATTTTAACAATTCAATTACATGTTAGAATTAAGCATTGCTCAGTTGTTATTTATTTCGATACCATGCAGAAATACACATTTCAACAAAAAAATCTGGGAAAATATATTTTTGTCCATTTCCATAATTAAAGTCATTAATGTCAATGAACTCGGCAATACGTATTAATAATTAATGTTTGTGTAAATCTATACGCCTATCACCAAATTCTTAAAGGTTAATGTATTTTTCTATATTTAGAGTTAATTGAATTTCATATTTTTTATTCTATTTTTAGATTTGATTACTTAATTTAGAATTTTATGTTGAAAATATATACTATCATACTCTCTTTGCAGTATTTGTCCTGTTATGAAAAAATTATAATTTACTAACAACCTTGCATACAGATCTGTGATGTTGGTTGCCTAAATTAGTGCACTTTCCTTCCTCGTTTATGTTTTGACATTTATAAAGCCAATGAAATGTGTATACCTCAAACCTAATTCTGACGTTATTTTGAGAACAACGTCTAGTGATTATTTCCGAGAATATTTCGTTATTTGTTAGCTCCATTGCTGTGCTTGAGTTCAAAAATAATCTAGTGAAAACTAGAAAATAAACTTTCTTCTCAATCTAGAATAATTTTTGGAAGCTACACATTATATCAGCACTGCTCTCCCTCCGTTCTCTTTCTTTACTGTTCTTCTTACCTTTCCTATTTTCTCCCATTCTTCCTGACTTTCTTTCTAAACCCTCTTCACTCTCCCTTCTTCTTTCTATTCTACCCTAATTTCTCTCTCTCTCCCTCACCTTCTTTCTCATTGTTTCAAACTGTTCGGTGAGAACAATTTATGGCAATTTTAATTTACATTTTCCCTTCGCTCTTATTTTGTAGTAAGCACTTTAGTATTTTCAATGTAGAGTTGTGCTTTGAGGTCACCTCAGTCCAAAATGTGGTTTGTCTACATTTAAATTTCAAGTTGTTACTCTTTTCTGACTCTATCTTGGAATAGAATAATGCTTCTCGTTCTAACGCATTCGATAACGCAATATCTAGGCAAAGACAGTTTCAATTTAAGTTTTTTTCTATATAGTGCTCCATAAAAAAATGGAATAACACCAGGTTTTTTGAATTTTATATTACTGTAAAAAAAAGTGATTTCAAGGGTTACTATTAGGTAAAATTGGGAAGGTTAATTTATGAATTTTCTTGAAATCTACATATAGCCTTTTGGTTGCTAAAGATGGCTTCTTGCAGCGGAGGCGAATTATGTGAATGTTTATACGCTGACTTATGGGTGGCTTAGCTTGTCTATTTGTTCTTTATTTTGATTACATTTGTACTATTTGGTACAAGTTGCTGTAATTAAAGTCTGAATCGATTACGCCTGCGAGTGCAGCAACTCGTTTAAAAAAGTCAAAATTTAAGTGGAGTTCTTATCGAATAATCGAAGAAATGTTAAATTGTCATTATTTCAAAAACTACAATTTTTTGGGATATACACTCTTATACAAAGTCACCTTTATTTTTAATGCTAAATAAGATAGAATTAAAAAAATAGGGGGTTTCTATTAAAAAAAATGACTTTATAGGTTTTTTGAATCTACTTTTTATTGTCCATTTTTGATCACCCTGTATGAATGTATTACAAAAATATCAATACAGCCCATTAGAGTAGGTCCCCATTTCCAAGGAAACCAAGCATAACTAATTGATAAAGGCTTCGTTTAGAAAAGATTTCCACCTATGTTTTGGCCTGCAAACGTCATTTTTGACAAAAAATTTGAAATTTGTCAAAAACAGTTAGACTTAGGTATAGGACATTATACATAAAATGTGTCTAAAATTGTATGTAGAATCTAAATATGTAATAATATATAGGGTTTTCTATTTAAAAAAAAATTTAAAATTACTTCTAAGTTTTTATGATCTACCCTGTATAATTAAAAATATTTTTGGAATATGCACCAGAACATATCTTACAACCTTTGTATTTAATTTTTTTTTGTATCTCTTTAAATAAAGGAGATATGGGACTTTGTCACACTAATGCGAAACCCTGTATATACACACACACGGTGTTTATTAATTAGTGTTAAAGTTTCAGGTAGAGTTATAGTCCAGGCAAAGCTGAGAAACCCTATAACAAAATTATTGCTAGGTGGTGCGCCATTTCTTCTCACGGGCCATCCAAATTTCGAAATTTGACCGACTCCATTAGCTTTTATCTGGGAAAGTATCCGATGAAAAATTCATTTTCAAACAGAATATTGATCCAGTACGCAGATATGTACATGATGTACGGGCTCTGTGAAGGGAACTCTGTGCCTGCTGCACAAGAGTATCGAAGAAGATTTCCTAACCGGCCTGCGCATCCGTGCCATATGACGTTCACGAGGTAGGATCCTCGTCTTCGTGAGAAGGGACAGTTTACCCCGAAATATTGGAACGTGTTTTGGATTCAATCCCTCTTCGATTGGAATTGTGCATGGACATAGACGGTGGTCATTTTCAATAATATGTTAAATAATAAAAAATGTGTTCTGTACTTTTTGTATTGTTTTAATCACCAATATGCTTCTGACGCATTGTGTCACGTATCATGTGGTGAATTTGTTTACATGTAGCTTCAACCGTTGCAATTTAATGTCATTTTTGGATGGCCCGTTAGAAGAAACGGCGCATCGCCTAGCATTAATTCTTTTATGAGGCTTCTCAGATTCGCATGGGCTATTACGCTAGCTGAAGCTTTAACACTATTTAATAAACACCGTGTATATATATATATATATATATATATATATATATATATATATATATATTTAAATAATAATGGGAAGCAGTCGAAGGTTACTAGTTAATTAAATTTCTTCGTTTTTATGCCAAGCTTTCAAAAATGTTTATTTTCTTTATCAACACATGAAATATTAATTAAAACTAGAACAAAAAGAAACATTAACTGTATGTAATATCTATAAAAAATTTTATATATTATATGCAGTTAATGTTTCTTTGTTTCTAGTTTTAATTAATATTTCATGTTATTAGTCTTGATAAAAATTAAACATTTTCGAAAGCTGGGCATAAAATCGAAATAATATATATATATATATATATATATATATTATATATATATATATATATATATATATATATATATATATATATATATATATATATATATATATATATATATAATATATATATATATATATATACGTACTAGTTTCAACTGCACAAATAATGTAATCATCCGGAAAAATAAGATAAAAATTATTTTAACTCTAATTATATTTTTTCCGACACAAAGAAGCTCATAAGTAAACTTTTTGTATATATACCTTGCCCAGATAATTGAGGAAGCGTAAGTGTCACTCCCAGAATGCAGATATTTAAGAACTAGCTTATTCAAGCGTTTAAATTAATCGGAGTTTGCCGGATTTTTATAGTATGGAAATATATGAAGACGAGTCACTGAATTTCAGGTATATATATATATATATATATATATATATATATAAATAATTATTTAATGTGTTGCTATGTAATAATAAAATGTAATAGTATTGGTTTTTTGTTATTGCAGCATTTTCTACCCTAGAGACAGCATTCCTATTTAGTTCCTTCACCAGAGTTCAGCCTTAGTTCAGCTTTAAAATTGATTACTCTGCGATTTGCTTAACACAACTTATGAAATATGCACATGGACTTAAATCAAGTTGATTTCAAAAATAATCTGATAAGTGCGCAATGCTTCTAAGATTACGAACTTAATTTTGTAATAACTATTATTTTTAAATCACCAACTGCCATAATTATCAAGAAATATAAATACAAAGGCGTTTGTTAATTAAACACAGTAGTTTAAAGTGAAAATCTTTAAAGAAGTATTATTAAGTGTGGGCAAACAAGAAAGGTCATTACAGAAGATTATTTACTAAGCAATTAAACAAAAATTAGAGTGGTTGATGTAATGAGCTAAGCTTCTATTAAATTGCGTTTTAGAAAAGTGCAAATCTAATAACATAAAAATCTTGTATATTGAAATTTTATATAATGAAATTTTTGTACCTGATATACACGAATCTTTGAAGCGGACAAAAGTTTGGGAGTAATAAAAGACGAGAATACTGGTAAGATCATGTTTGAATTTGTCAGATAACGATCACAATTTTTTTTTTCTTATTCTGTAGAGGGGAAGATCTAAATGTTCTATTTCATACAGTATCAATCAAAACAAAGCGCTCATTAACAGGCAAAATTTTTTTTAAGTTGTTGGGTGGTGACTATATTTTTCTCACTGTTTCATACCAAGCTGGTAGCGTAGTGGTGACACGACCTGCTTAGCATTCGGGAGGTAATGGGTTCGGTTCCCGTTACCGTCTACCTTTTATGAGGTTTTTTCAGGGGGTTTTCCTCATACACATGTAGCGGCATGGGCACTGAGTATGTTCACTTCATGTGCAGTTACTTAGGCGAATGCTCAGGTAGTATTTTCCCCCTCAGAACCCTAACTCCGTTCCTTCCGATCCTATCCTGGCCACACCCATCCTTAATCCCACCATGCATATATACGTAATGTATGTATGTATGCTAGTAATCCATGATTGTGACTGAAGGAGCTCGGAAAGCTCGAGCAGCCCGCCTTCTCCCTTGGGGAGGGAATGAAATACGTGGCCCTTTCCTTTCCTTTTTCCTTGTTTCACTAGTTAGAATAGTACATAAGAATGTTATCCAATATATTGTTTCCTGTAGAACACGAAGCGAATTAAAGTAACGAGGATCAACATTTGAAATTAAAAAATTGATTTCTTAAATAGCCTAATTTTTTCAAGGTTTTAATTTTCTACAGATACAGTTCTAAGTTTACTCATTATTAGTATTTTGTACGAGTCCCAGCCTATTTTCCCTTTTGAATAAAATTACCTTTGGTTTAAGAAACGTTCGGAAGCATTGTAGACTTGTTTAACCTTCACAAGTAATACTATTTATTTTAGTTGTTATGTTGTATATGATCCGCAAACATCATTTCGCTGCGTAGTAGTTTCTGTTGTAAGAATAATTATTTTTGCTTCTTGTAAGCAATTATTGAAACTATTGAAAGAATAATATATGTATTTCGATAGTAAACTGATAAAACTATTTTGTATCAATTACAGCATAATTTTACACACGTTTCTAATCTCTATTTTTTTCAGATCAGAACCACGAGAAGATATGTGGACATTCAAATGCCAAAATCAAAAGTGTGAACGACATTTAAAAACTATAAATGAACGAACGATATCACTATCATCTTGTAACATGTTATGTGGATCTAACCCAATATGGCCGAGCCCTACAGGAGCAGTAACATTGGGAGCACGTGCATTAATTTTTGATGTGAATCAAATCCATTTAGAAACAGTATTACATGAACCAATTCAAGAACTTGTAGATAAAGCATTTAATTACTTTAAAGATAACGTCGCGAAAATAGCGAAAAATAAAAACAGTAACCTTAAGTATAGTGAAATTAAGAAATTTAAAGTGTTTATAAATGTGATAAATAAAAATATAACCAGACTGCAATTATCAACTAATGAAAGTTATAGTTTAATAGTGAAAACAATTGAAACCGATCTTGTGGCCAGTATAAAAGCACCCACATTTTTTGGAGCTAGGCACGGTTTAGAAACTTTGTCTCAACTAGTATGGTGGGATGAGTTTACGCATGATGGTGTACTCAAGATATTAAGAGGAGCAAGTATTCACGACTCACCTGCTTTTGCTTATAGAGGATTAATGGTAGATACTGCAAGAAATTTCATTCCTATTGAAAGTATTAAACGGGTATTAAACGGAATGGCAGCAAATAAACTAAATGTATTCCATTGGCATATTACAGATTCACAAAGTTTTCCTTTTGTATCCACACGTGTCCCAAAGATGAGTAAATTTGGTGCATATGCAGCTGACATGATATATAATCCCGCGGATGTTAAAGATGTAGTCGCATACGCACACGTGCGGGGAATTAGAGTTGTAATAGAAATAGATACACCTGCGCATGCAGGTAACGGCTGGAATTGGGGGCCGTCAGAAGGTTTGGGTGATCTAGCTTTATGTGTTAACGAACAACCGTGGACTACGTATTGTGGTGAGCCACCGTGCGGCCAATTAAATCCGGTTAATCCACATACTTACGAAATTTTGGAAAAACTTTACACCGACATACTAGAACTAAGTAAAGAAACTGAAATTTTTCATTTAGGAGGAGATGAAGTTAATTTAGAATGCTGGAACCGCCAATTAAACTGGTCCAATCCAAATTCAAGTTATAGAGATTTACACGATCTGTGGGGCAGTTTTACATTAAAAGCATTACATAGGCTACAAAAAGCAAATGGTGGAAAATTGCCTAAATACGTGGTGGTATGGTCTAGCAATCTTTCAAAAAAACCATACACGACGAAATATTTAAATACACGGAATATTGTTGTACAAGCTTGGGGACCAATTCAGTGGGGTGAAACGATTGAATTACTACATGAGGGTTACCGCTTAATAATATCTCATGTGGATGCTTGGTATTTAGACTGTGGTTTTGGACGATGGAGAGAAACTGGAGATGCTGCTTGTGATCCGTATCGACCTTGGCAATCTGTTTACATTCATAGACCATGGGCAAACATTGAAATTGATAAACACAAAATCTTAGGAGGGGAAGCGTGTTTATGGAGTGAACAGGTGGATACTGACTCACTTGATACGCGGTTATGGCCACGTGCTGCGGCGTTTGCTGAGAGAATGTGGAGTGATCCAATAACTGATCCGTTTAATGCATTTGCTATAGGTGAAAGTGTGTATACGCGATTAAGTATGCAGAGAAATAGGTTGTTGGAACGTGGATTAATGGCAGAAGCATTATGGCCTCAATGGTGCACTCAAAATCCAGGAATGTGCCTTTGACAAGAGTAGTATTTTAAGATTTTAAATTTTTTTAATTATAATAATCTGGTCATTCTAGTCGTGTGGTTGTTTATTAAGAGTGAAAGCGCTTAGTAGATTTTATACCGCTATGTGGTGTTCAAATAATCCTATTGTAGGATGTTAGCCATTTGGTTCAATAATTTTTTACCATGGAACCAAATTTAATTGTACATATTTTGTACTTACACAATTTGTAAATATATACCTAATGTTAAATGGATGGTTTTTAGTAAATTTTTAATGGATTGTATTGCATTTTAACATGTTACATGTCTGTAGTGAAATGTAATTGAGGTAGTGGAGTGATATAAGTAAGGGAACATAATTTTTCTTTTGTTGAGTATTATTCCCACTTCCTTCTATATGCGTTAAGTCACCTTGCGTTACTATCCATAATTCTAAGATATCTCAAACCCATATATATATATATATATATATATATATATATATATATATATATATATATATATATATAGGGTGACTTAGAAAAAGTGCCATGCATAGTGCCACGCGAAAAAGGACACCTAAAATAAGAAAAAAAGTTCCTATGAACATAGGTCCGCAACGCCTTCGTTTAAAAGATATAGGGTGTTGAAGTTTAATTACTTTTTTGTTTTTTTTTTTAATATCTTTTTACAATGATGTAATAAGCGGACGAAATTTTGTATACAGGGGCTTTTTATCACGCAGAATTCAAATATGACTTTAGTTTTTTTTATTACTGATAGGTTTCCATCTTGTTTGAATCGGTCCTAACTTTTTTGCCTTACACTGTATGTAATTTTCGACTAGAAAAATTTGTTTTCCCATCTTTTCTGTTTCAGAAAGGTATACCTTATTGAAGTCGCTAGGACCAACGGTTTACGAGAAAAATGCATCCAATGCATGCCAATTATCCAAAAGCGCCAAAGTAACTTATTTGCAAAACCGTAATTAAAAGTCACCAATATGGGTTTTCTATTAATGTGTGGGCAGGTATAATTGACAATTACTTAATTGGCCCATTTCAATTGCCCAATCGATTGACAGGTGAACTGTATCGAAATTTCTTGGAGAATGAACTAAATACGTTATTAGAGGATGTTCCATTGGCTATTATTGGTAGAATGCGTTACATGCATGATGGCGCGCCAGCTCACTTTTCTCGATTGGCAAGGGAATTTTTGGATAGGAGATTTGGAAATACATGGATTGGTCGAGGGGGACCTGTACACTGGCCAGCTCGTAGTCCCGACCTTAATCCCCTCGATTTTTCATTTTGGGGAATCATGAAAAATGATGTTTATTCTGTAGAAATACATAATGAAGAGCAACTATGGATAAGAATTATGGAATCCGCAGATAGATTCCGTAATAACCCAGGAATATTTCAAAGATGCCGTCAATCCTTAGGAAGAAGAATTGAAAAATGTATTCAAGTACAAGGACAACAATTTGAACATCTTCTAAAAATTTAATGTTTTTTTAATCACTGCCCTTCATTGTTGCTATTAAAATTTAATTGTTGAAGTGTTATGCCATTGTTTTTGCAAATAAGTTACTTTGGCGCTTTTGGATAATTTGCATGCATCGGATGCATTTTTCTCGTAAACCGTTGGTCCTAGCGACTTCAATAAGGTATACCTTTCTGAAGCAGAAAAGATGGGAAAATATATTTTTCCAGTCGAAAATGACATACAGTGTAAGGCAAAAAAGTTAGGACCGGTTCAAACAAGATGGAAACCTGTATGTGGCGCCCTCTGTCAGTAATAAAGAACTAAGGTCATATTTGAATTCTGCGTGATAAAAAGCCCCTGTATACAAAATTTCGTCCGCTTATTACATCATTGTAAAAAGATATTAAAAAAAAAAAAAATAATTAAACTTCAACACTATATCTTTTAAACGAAGGCGGACCTAAGTTCATAGGAACTTTTTCTATGTCACCTATGATATATCATATATCATATATATATATATATATATATATATATATATATATATATATATATATATATATATATATATATATATATATTAGTAGTTTTCTCCAGAATGTCTGCAAAATTTTAAATGGCACCATATGTCGAAAAAGGTATTGTTGAAAAGAACGTTAAAAAAGAAAAAGTTCTGAAAAATATTTTATTACTCCCACCCCTTTTAAGTAATATTCGACTAAAATTATTCAATTTGAAATTCATTGTTAACAAACAAAATTGGAAAATCTGATTTTAAAACATAAGTTACCGAATTAAACAATGTCATACACGTTTTAATGTCAATAATAGCACGTTGTATTAGTCTATCGTGGAATCATCCATTGTTTAAATTGATAATTATTGTTTATTATTGATGACACGTGTCTATTAATGATTGAAGCTGACGTCATGTCAAATCTAGGAAATTTCTTTGCTTAGTATTTGCAAAACTGAGAATTATATTGTAAAATCAATCGGTTCTACCTTTTCTCCATAGTCGCACGTGTCTGTTTTTCATTATTTACTATAATTATTCCGATCATTCTTCATTCCTGTATTAATTTTTCGTTATATTCACAATCAGGTATTTTCATAACTTCAGATTACTTTTTGTTTGAAAAGATTAAAGACAATATTTATAGAAATATATTGCATAATTTAGATGAATTAATGGAAGCAGTTGAACACGAGATTCACTACACGGAAAGAACTTCAGCATGTTTTTGAAAACTTGAAGCACGGAATTAATTTATGTCTACAGCATCAGGCTTCTCATTTTCAACATTTTTTGTAATTATACTAATTTAATAAAAAATGTTTGTTTGTATTTTTGTCATATTAATAATTTTAAAATTTATTTTGCTAAATAATTGCAATTAGCAAATATTGGTAATAAACATTTCCAAAAGTAGGGTTATTCTGTTTAATTTTAATAAACAAAGGTGATTACCCCATGGGACGCTTATGTCAATCGTTGCGACCGAAATGAAGTGTAGCGGTACCAACCTAATCAAAATTTGCTACTTGACGTCAGCTTCAATCATTAATAGACACCGGTTATGTGTTTGTAGTCACAAAGTTAAAATTTAATTTCGTTAAAAAGTGACTTAACTTAAATTAGTGAAATGATACCGTTTTCAAACTTAGAAGCTTTTGGTATGTTAATGGTTTTGGGAGAATGTATACAAAATTACAGAGCGGCTGAAAGAATGTATGCGGATCATCAACGCGTCCGTCAATCCTTCAATGTTTTTCGAAGATTGGCAGCACATATTTGTACCAAAGGGCAGGTGCAACCAACGTACAATCGCGGAAATCGAATTATACGACATGTAAGTAATGACATAGAGACTGATGTTCTTGCTGCAGTAATTGTTGATCTGCATGTTTCAACGAGAGCACTTGCAAGGGATTCTGGAATTAGCCAATACTCTGTATGCAGAATTCTGAAAGGTTACAACTTTCATCCATACCACGTTCATAGACACCAAGAATTAAATGAGAATGATTTTCAAGCTCGAGTCATTTTTTGTAATTGATTCATAAATAAAGGTCTACAAGTTTCTAGGATAGTTTTATGCACTAAAAGCACTGAAGAAGTTAATATTCACAATGCACATTACTGGTCGCAAACAAATCCTCACTGGCTACAAACTACTGCCAATCAACGCCTTTGGAGTGTTAATGCGTGGTGTGGTACACTTGAAGGAAATATGATAGGCCCTTATTGTTTCGAAGAACTCCGAATGGGTTGTGATACGCCGAGTGTTTTTAAGTAGGACTTGATCAACTTACTCGGGAATGTCCCTCTTTTAACGCGGCCAAGAATGTGGTTTCAACGAGATGGCTGCCCATCTCATTTTTCATTGGTCACCAGGAACAAAGTAAACCAACTATTTCCCAACAGATCACCAGATTGTACGCCCCTAGAGTTTTTCCTTTGCGGTCGGATCAAGGATATTGTTTATGAAGAAAAAGCAACAACGATATGAAGTTGAGAATTCGCGATGCTTACCATTCACTAAGCATTGAAGAAATACTTAGAGCCACTGATTGTGTAACTAGAAGAGCTCAACAGTGTTTAGCAGTAAATGGAAGACATTATGACTTGTAACATTGTCTAACTCGGTAAAATCCGACTTTTACATTTTGTTTGTTAACAATGAATTTCAAATTTAATATTAGTCGAATATTACTTAAAAGGGGTAGGAGTATAAAATAAATTTTTTTATAAAACTTTCTTCTTTTTTAACGATCTTTTCAACAATACTTTTTTCGACATTTGTGCCATTTAAAATTTTACAGGCATTCTGGAGGAAACTACTCCGGATGCTGACTTTTCCGAGAAATATCACCATTCAGTTTTTTATTATGGGGTTTGTAATAATTTTTTTAAACCAACTCTCTATGGCTTACCGTTCTTTTAAAAAATACTGATATGAGACTTTTAGTTTTAATGAGACTGTTTCTAGTAACAATGTTTCCGCAAAGTCACATTTGCCATCTTCAGGTGTGTAAATGACGGCTTCTGCTTCTGGTTACTCGTACTGAACTGTTTTCTACTGGTGTCTGTTCCGATTTCCTTTTTTTGTAGCTGGTAGTTTCCCTTTCTCTTTGTCTGCACCTTCTCCTTTTTGTTGAACACACAGTCGGCATTGGTTTGCGTTCTAATACTGTTGTCCATGTTGCTTGTAGTCGCAATGCGTCATCCATTGTATTCACCCTCCTTGGATTGTTGTCGATGTTCTACGACTTTTCTTATTATTCTTACTGTTGCGTGTTCGATGTTAGCCAAAGATCTCGTGTTGTCGACGTTTATTCTGTTACCAGTGCTCGTTGATGATGCGCGATGGTGTTGGTTGATTTTTCTTAACTGCGTTTACATGTTCCTTTTTCCTTGCACTAATTTTTCTGTTTGTCTGCCCGATGTGAGTCATAACGCAATCTATACAAGGAATTTTGGTATACTCATCAGTTCTCCAAATCAATGTGATCCTTAGGGTTTTGAAGAATTTGGCTATTTTTTGATTTGGTTTAAATATAGTTTTCGCCTGGTATTTTTCTAAAATTCTGCTGATCTTATCCTTCCTTCCCTTGATATACGACAGCGGCGGTTCCTCGGTTTCTTGCGTTGTCTTCGAATACTTATGGGTTGAAAATCCTATCAATGTCATAATCCATTTTTGATTAAGGAATTTCCTACTTTATTTAATTCTTCGTTGAGATTTTCTTGGTCTGCTAACTTTTTTGATCGATAGACTAACGTTAATGTCACACATTTCAGCTGTGCTGGATGGTGATGAGAATCTGCATTTATGTATCTATCCGTGTGTGTCGGCTTGCGATATACTGTGTGTCCCAACTGGTTGTTTTCTTTCTTTCTTATTAGCACATCAAGAAATGTCAATTGTCCATCTTTTTCTACCTCTAGAACTAGATTTTTGGATGGAGCTTGCTGATGTAAGTCAGAAATGAATTTAATTTTCCCGCTTCGTGGCTCCAGTCTCCAGATTACAAATGTGTCATCCACATAACTCAACCACAGAGTTGGTTTGTCCTTCACTGGCTTTATAACCCGTTTTTAAAATTCTAGCATGATCAAATTTGCAACTATCTGTGTTAAGGGGGAACCCATTGGTGCTCATTTTTGTCTGTATCGATGTCCTTGATATATAAAATAGGTATTTTGTAAGCAGTGTCTCGCAAGATGTATTACATGCGATGGTGGTTTGTAGCAGACCAAGAAAATCTTAAGGAAGAAATAAAATACGACATGCCGTAATCAAAAATTGATTCAAACATTATGACATTCAAAGGATTTTCAACTCATCATTGAAGACAACGCAAGAAACTGAGGAACCCCGCTGTCAAACGCCTACCTGCCGTGTATTAAGGGAACGGCGGATAAGATAAGCAGAATTCTAGAAAAACACCAGGCGAAAACTATATACAAACCACACCAAAAATAGCCAATATTCTGCAAAACCTTAAAGACTACATTGATTTGGAGAAGCAATGAGTATACGAAATTGCTTGTAGAGATTGCGAAATCTCTTATATCGGGCAGACAAATAGAAAAATTAATGCAAGGAAAGAGGAACATGCAAACGCAGTTAAAAAAATCAACCAACACCATCGAGCATCATTAACAAGCACCGATTACAAAATAAACTTCCACAATAAGAATAATAAGAGAAGGCATAGAAATCGAGAAGGATCCAAGGAGCATGATACGAGGGACGACGCATTGCGACTACCAGCAACATTTTTTTTTATGATTATGGACCTGAACAGGCTAAATTTGGCCTGTCGTGCTAAAGCACTCAGGAACACTTAGGAGGATGGATAGAGGGATAATGAATTGCCAATAGATGCCTATGAACAGCTACCTTAAATTTACTCATATCATAAGTGAGAGGAAAGCAGGAACTAGGGAGATCATTCCAGAGTTTAGAAGCCGTGTAGAAAAATGTGGATTGTGCCCGTTTAATACGACAGGTGGAGATTTGTACTGCATGCTGATGATGTGAATGAGCGAATCGAGTGTTTCTCGCGAAGATAGCCTGAGATAGTATCAAAGAATATAATTCAACAGCACAATAGCCGTTGTAATAACGATAATACAAAAAAAGAACTGAAACCATCCTTCTATGCTCAAGGGAAAAACATGGGAAATAGTATTAGAACGCAAACCAATGACGGCCAATAGTGTTCAAGAAAAAGGAAAAAGTGCAGATAAAGAGAAAGTTGAACTACCAGCTACAAAAAAACGAAAGCTGAGCGTATATAAAGTTTAACCTGAAGCCGGGACCGTCAGTTACAGACTTGAAGATGACAAATGTGACTTTACCGAAACGTTGTGTTGTATTATTGAGACTAAAAGTGATGTGCGGATCAACATCCCGACGAACAATGTAACGCATAGCAGCCTCGGAAACCTGAAGACAAACATATATATATATATATATATATATATATATATATATATATATATTGGAACCAAATTTAATTGTACATATTTTGACCTTTATATAATTTGTAAATATATACCTAATGTTAAAGTCATGGTTTTTAGTAGATTTTAACATGTTACTTGTTTGTGGTAAAATGTAAAAGAAGTAGTGCAGTGATATAAGTTAGAAGACATAATTTTCTTTCCTTGATATCGTTCGTACTTTCTTCGTATATTCGTTAATCTTCACCTTTCGTTACCATCCATACTTCTGAGCTATCTCAAACTCACATACACACACACACGCATGCACGCACACACCTAATGCACACACATATATATATATATATATATATATATATATATATATATATATATATATATATATATAGTACATATGTATATATATATATATATATATATATATATATATATATATATATATTCTCTCTTGAAATACTCAGTTTGACTTGAATTATACTCACGTACACTGTGTCGTACGTGTATCGGTCATACCTTGCATTCACCAATTTATAGTTCTCTGAATCTAAAGATCTATAAAATCTACAATAAATTTCTATATTTATACGCAGGGCATATTTCACCTATTTAATGCAACGTAAATGTTTGATCCATGCATTTCCTATTTCAAGGTCTCATTGTTCATTGTGGCATTTTTTTTGTAAATGGACAGTTTAATATAGTGTCTAATTATGTTCACTTCTCTATTTATCCCGTTCCAACCCATACATTAATTATGGTATATTCATAGGGTAGTAGAACCAGTAAATGAACTTTAAGAATTTAGACCTTATTAGTTGCTTCAATTGGTAAGTGGAATGCTGGAAGTTTGGTGAGACGTGAGGAATTAGAGAATTTATTACAAGAGCACGGTAACATAAAGTAAGGCAAGAGGAAGAAGGACAAGAGGTCTCCGTGATGCTGCATTTCAATTATCAGTTAGAGTATTCGTGAAAAACGGATTTCTCCAGGTCCGTAAGTAGAGTGATGTACAAATCCATAGACTATTAAAGACTATATGATGATGGAAGTTGAAGAATATACACTGTGTCCATTTAATACGGCCTCGGTCGATTAAGGCTTTGTTATTAAAGTTGGAAGAAACTGTTTCACATTTTAAAAGTAAGTATACTCACACAGGGTGTTACGAAAATGAAGGAGACACTAAACTTGTATTTAGCTGGTTCATTTTGTATATTATTGCATTTTTTTAATTCTGCTCAGTTTTTCCATTTTCGCGATGTAGCACACAACAGTTTATACTGAGTGCTTTAAAATTAGAACCATTTTATTTAATACTTTCGATGACTTTCAAACCCTGCAGTCAATTAGCGAAGATATATTAACACATAATAAGGTAATGAAAAACAAAATGCGATGGTCATATTGTCATTTTTTCAAATGGAACACCCTATATATCATACCGTAATTCGAGTCCTTGGATCATTTCTATTTACCATTCGCAGATTTCTGTTTTAAACAGATCACTTTAAATTATAGTCATTCTCTTTATATTGAGGTGCTTGTGAAAAGGAAAAACAAAAAATATTTTTTTTATTAATACTAAAAAATATTCTTTTTGAAAGCGTTTTATAGTATATTTTTCGGGACAGGTAAATTTTCTCAAATACGATGAAAAATAGTCACAGAAGTGTCATTAAAAAATTATTAAATAAAATATTTTCCCCCGTGCAATACTAGAACTGTCTAACGATAAGAACATACAAATTTTCAAAATTAGATAAAACAATTTCTGAACGTATTCTATATTATAATTTACAGAAAACCCCTTTAATTAGAACCTATCCACAACCACAATCATATAGTTTAAAAAACGACAAAAACCTTTTGTGTGCTGTATTGTGGGGATATAAAAATTGATCAGAATTCAAAAATGAAATAATATAAATTAATAATATATATCAATAAAAGTTATAAGTTTAGTGTACCTGCATTTGTGTAACACTCTGTATACACATAGTTTTAAAATATACACGCTTCTATTGTCTACAACTTTTTTCTGAATTTTTTTTTAAAATATTAATGAAACTTTAATCGACCAAGGCCAGTGTAGAAGCAAAGGGTAATAATGGACGACTTAAATTTTGTGTATCTGGAAATGAGTGTAGATGACCGAAATCGAAATCAAATTGTAAGAAGAAATAAATTAAACTTGTAGAAGTTGACGGAAATAGATAAGAAAGAGCTTGAGTTAAAATCTCAAAATGGGAAAGACTATCAAGAATTGGTAGTGCGGAAGATACATGAACGAGAATAAAACTTGGTATTAAACAAACATATATAGAATAAAAAGGGAGATCAAGATAGCAACAGAAACTAAGGCGTAGGAAAGAAGGCAGAAGAAAACCGAATGCGCAGAACAGTGGGCACAGGATTACGAAAAAAGATTGCTAAGAAAAACTAGCAGTTGGATCTTATTGCAAGAGACGGTTTTGTATACAATATAATTAAAGGTATCTCGGTATTTGAATTTATAGTGGAGGACATCAATTATATACCAAATTAAAATAATCTATGTGGTGACCCTGACGATTTTCATCGTCAAAACTTTCCTGAGAATTTAAAATGGATTTTGATTTTAATTCAAACTTATAGAGCAAATTATTAACATAGAAAACAACCTACCTGTAGCTGAAATTTCTGTATTTCAAAACTATTAAACAGATTATTAGTTCAGACTGAGTCTACTTCAGTGGTATGGTGTTCGAGAATTAGACTTAATCTGGAATATGTTTCTTACCAAACAAGAAATAGAAACCAAATAATACCACAAGTCTTCTGGAAACTGGTAGGCATACCTAATACTTTTTGCTAAAATGTTACTTACAGCTAAATTGGTGTTCCTTAAGGATCCGTGTTGGGTCCTTTCCTATTTTTGCTTATATTAATGATTTAGATAAGTGCCCTCAAAAAAGTATTCATTGTGTTCCAGCTGCGACCACCAATACTTGTGCAACATTCTAAACACAAATAACTAAACAAAATTAAATGATGTGGAATAAGAAGAACAAAATAGTAAACTGTTTTTTGGGACTGAATGTTGATAAAAAGTAATCGTGGACGATACGCGTACAAGTTTGGGAAAAAATAGTGCACTTTTGTGAAAATGGAAATAGACTACAGGAAGTTAAGTGAACAGGTTGTAGTTAAGTTTCCACTGCCGTGTATTGATGAATTGTTAGACTCATTAGAAAGAGCAGGTTGGTTTCACATGGTAAAGTTAACTGAGGACATTTTGGCTCGTTTAACAAGTGTTATACAGGTTACAAATACGAATAATCTAAATAAAAGTGTCCCTTAAGAAAGGCGAATAATTTATTTAGAATCTTACCATACCAATTGTGAAATACCCTGTATCTATAATTTAACATTCGATAAACTAATGTAAGTGTTGCTAAATGGCTGAGTGTCGCAATATCCAGATTACAGAAGAAACTATAGACAAGAACTAACAAATACAACGGACACATTAGCCGCACGCGCTGACATCTTCGCTAATCAGAAGTCATTGATACTAGAAGTACGTGATTTTGTGATGAAATATATAAAAATACGCAAACGCTTTATCATAGATTGTAATTCCAACGAATTAAAATAAATATTCGAAGTATTAGTAGAATTCATAAAGCTAAGGAAACCCATTCAGAAATGTAAACATATGTGATCCCTATGAAAATCTAAACTTTCACCATTATCACACATTAATATACTTACCTTTTTTGGATTTTTTAATGGTGTATTTGTACATTGAAGTTATAAAATCTAAACGTTTCGATAACACTTGCAGTTATCTTCGTCAGTAGTAAAATTATCTAGTGAAATTGTTAAATTTTGTGAAGTTTGAAAAATTGTTTTAACATCTTTAACAGTTTTAATAGATAACATTATTACTGACGATGACCACTGTAAGTTTTATCGAAACGTTTAGATTGTATAATTTTAATATATAAATACATCATTAAAAAAACCCAACAAAGATAAGTATTTTAATATATGTAACCCCTATTCAAATAATACCTCATTTGAATAAGGTGGATATAAGGAAAACAAGCATGGAAACATAATTAAAATACTTAGCTTTTGGATTTTCTAAATAGTGTATTTTCCTATTTATGTTACATAAATCTATACGTTTCGGTAACAATTACAGTTTTCGTCCTCAGTAAATGGTAATTTCTATAAGAATTGCTCGAGATGTTAGAACAAATTTATGAAATATGTTTACGTTTTCATATTTCATGCATTTGTTCTAACATTGTTATCGAAACGTATAGATTTTTATAATATATAAATAGGAAAATACACTATTTAAAAACCCAAAAGCTAAGTATTTTAATTACGTACAATAATGTTGAAAGTTTACGTTTTCGTAAGCATGGAAACAGTTTCAATAGCAACTAGATAGCAACGCTAGGCCTGAGATATTAAATGCATTGCCATGTGAACATGTAAGAACCGCATTCCAATGACTTCTTACATACCATAGTTACTATTACAATGTGTATCTATGCGTAGTGTAGGGTAGGGAGGGGGAATGGCGTTCACTTAAGGAAAACATGGTGTATTTTTTAATTATTTATTATAAATCAAAATTAAGAAAAGTGGCAAAGTCTCTAATTATCAAGTAATCAACAATGTAGCAACAAAAACATGTATCTTTAACCTACTAGTAGTAGAAAAACATTATAAAAAAACATGTTTGAGCGGTATTGCCCCTGACTTTGGGTAATGTCGCTCAGGGTACTAGGTAATGACGCTCAAACATGTTTTTTGGAATATAACAAGTATAATTATTATTAGAGGTAAGGCAAATTAGAAATAGTATCTAATATTTTATTTTTGGGCACATAAATCACAGATGAATCCATTTGGCGAATCCCACCCTGAACATATAGCATGAGCCCACAGTTCGCAGATGGTGCAGCGATACCACAACTCGATATTTTTGCCAAATTCTTCGAAAATAATACATTTGTTATAATTTTCATCAACCACATTCATTTCGTCATCACTGTCATCGTCGCAAAGGTGCTCTTCATCTTCACTCTCTGATGAACTTTCTTGAAAAATTTTTCTTTTGTAAGATTTTTGTTTCATATGTTTGTTCTTCTTTTCTTTTACAACTTTTTTTGGTCTTGATTTTTCATCTTTTCGAGTCTTCTTGAGTTTCGCTATATTTTTCTTTTCTTTATCCTCTAAAATAATTTTCATAGGAGTTGCAGTTAATATGGTAGTATGTTGTTTTCGCTTTCTTTGACCTTGCTTAGAAGATAGTGCAATAGTTGGTGTCGTTGCTATAGCAGCAAAGAATACCGGACTTCTTTGCTCATCAACATGTTTTTGGTTATAAACAACTGCCAAAACAGATTCAGAGCATTGATCCTTATTTGATGGACCTGCCAATGGAGATGTATGTCCTGGAATTATAGCCATATCATCAGACTGCGCATCTTCAGAATTCTGGACAATTGGGCCTTGGTTTTCAGCTATTTGTTCCGATTCTTGTGCCATCAGCGACGCTGCCAGAAAATCTTGATCATTGAAAACATTTGGGTTTAATGGGTAAACTCCCGTGGCTCGAAATCCTGATTCTGCTTTACTTATATTCGCAACTTGTACGTATGCTTTATTGAAAAGACCTGCAACATCGTATGGAGTTATTTTAGACATTAAATATGTCTTCATGTGCCTGTTGCATTCATGCCTATAAGCAGCTTTCAGCGGTCCATAAAAAGATACATCCAGCGGCTGTGTTCTGAGAACTGTCTGGTGGGATGGAAAGCATTGGGATGTGGTTTTCCTTGGAAAAATTAAAAGCTTGAAGGGAAATGTGACTGCTGTGATTGTCCAAAATTAACAACACAGGTGATTCTTTGGTAGGCTTAGCAAATGCTGCGAAATGTTTGAACCAAGTAACAAATAAGTCTTCGTTTATCCAGTCATTTTTAGAGTTGGTGTATAATGCACCAGCTGGTCCATCTTTTTCTAATAAAGACGTCATTCTCTGTCTGGCAAAAATAAACATGGGCGGTATAAAGTTTCCGGCTGCACTCATCGCACACATAACTGTTATGTTGCTTCCTCGTTCGCCGCTTGTAACAGATCCGACTCTTCCTGTCCTTTTTCGGCGAGCACTTTTCCTGGGTCTGTCACCGTGGTGATACCAGTTTCGTCCGCATTGTAAATGTTGTTGGGAATAAACTTATGTTTTTTCATTAAGTCGCCAAGTTTATCATAGAAATGTGTTATTTCTTCTTTGTTGAAAGAAGAAATTCTATTTATGCTTGTCGCTTCAGCTTTGTGTATAGAAACTAAAGGATTCCGTCTCATAAAGGCGTGTACCCAATCCAATCCAGCTGTTTTGCTGCTTTGGTCAAAATTGTTTTTGATATTGTTGAGCTCAGCATATTTATAAACAAGTTTACGCAGATCTGCGACATTGAGTCCATAGTATAGCTAACCCAGCAACTTGGGTTGCTCATGTTTTCATTTTTTAGTTGACCTCTCAAAGTAGTAAATGGTATGTTATATTGTTTTGCGGCTTTTCTTTTGTACAAACCTCCTTCAATCGCAGTTTTAGCAGATCGAAGGTCTTCTTCGGTCCAAGCCGCTTTAGCGGTAGTCCTTTGACGATTTCTTGGCATCTCTACAACAATAAAAAAATACATCACTTAGGGGGTAATGGCGCTCAGATGAGCGGTATAACCCCAAATGTTCGTTTTGTAATTAATTTGAAATTTAAAAAAAATCATACACAATTGTTGAAAATTGATTGCATTATCACAAAATAGAATAGTTTTATTGTCAGAAAACAAAATTAATAATTAAATAAGCATTAAAGTTTTGGACTTACCGACAAAAAACACCTAACCAAAAATTAGATCAGCGCTGCTGCAAACGAAGAAACGCACTTCACGGTCCAATGAGGCGAGCTGACTGTCCGTTTGCGTCGCTGTCTGTTAGAGGCCACCTTTCCTCGTACTTCACGTGGCGTGACGTGTTGCTACGTTCTATTTTGAAAGAGTTACGGAGGTAGTGCCATTACCCAGTGAGCGCTATTCCTCCTCCCTACCCTAATAGTTAGTTACTATGACAATGCATACAAGTTTGTTCAGAAATGTTTGAAATTTTAAAATATCTGACAGAAAGGTGTATCTACAGATTATGTTGAGTCCAATACAAGAAGTTCGATGCAAATCAACCTAGTAGCTAGTAACCTTTTTGTGTTTGAAGCCGAAGCTAGTAACACAGTGTGTTCCGACCGGAGGGACGTCACGCGTGGACACCTAGTATTGCTGTAACTGGATGCATACACCATAGAAAGTAGCAAAACTGGACCTGAACTCTTAACTGTACATTTGTATAGTTGCCATGTGAACATGTTTGATCCCTATTTAAATGATACCTATTATATCAGGAAAATGTTAAATTTTTTATATGGTGCCCAATAAAAGAAACCCGGTGAAAATACATCCAGTACGATTGGCGATTCCAGAGAGGGGGCCATGGCGGCCATGCCCGATGTAGAATAAATCTGTACTTTGAGTTAATTTCAAAGATAAAGCTATAATCTTAAACTGATTTACTAACTATTATACAAGTAAATGGATTGAGGCTTTTCATTTTGTCACTTTCTCGTATTTAACAATTCAGTACTTTCAAAATGCAAGTGAAAAGTTAGACTAATTAAGTCACTCTATATAACTCATCAGTTATCCTTTAAAAGATTGTAGTTTTTAAAGTTCTCATATGAACTTTAACCAATATGTTTAAGCTTTAAGCTAAATGAAAAGATATTTTTTATTTTGAACGCTGTTTTTCTTTAATTAGACCTATTACATTACAATTACAACTGTCATTATAACTATCTTTTCTATTTCAGTCAGTCTGTCCACAGGTGTGACTGAGGTTGAGGATGGGGGAAACCCGCCTCACGGGTCTTTGTTTACTTCACGAACATAGAGATATTGAAATAAACCTTCAAAAAGTTATAGAGCGTTTCGCAAAGAAAGGTGCTAGTCGCCTTAATTTCATTGTATAAGGCCTTGCAGAAAAGGACTGACTGTATCTTCAATCTTTAACTGTATCTTGATCTTCTCATGAACCATATTCAATTTCATTCATAGTTTTATTTTTTCTCCTGTAGATTGCCTGCGCTAAAAAAAACTAAATCCGAAATAATTCATTTGGGGGGAGTTCCCGTATAGACTTTCCGGGTGCCCCCTGAAAATCTACCCTAGAACGGCCCTTGCCCAGTACCTAGTAAAGTAACAATTTTTTGGCTATCGCCTGTATTGAAATTCTGGATTTATGTTGTTATTTGTAAATTTATTTATATTATTTGGGTGAGCGGCTAAATTATGGAATAAATTCAATAATTCTTAAATCGGCAACTTCAGAGAAAAATCCCGACGCCCATCGATTTTTATTTTTAGACGCGCGGTTGTTAAGGTTATTAATTTATTTTTGAGGTTACCTATGTAAGCGTGATGACGTCATTGATGATTTTCTTTAATGGAAAGGGGAGGTGTTGCAATGGAACTTTTGAGAGATCTTTTAATTATCTAATCAGTCGTAGCAATAGTTTTGAGTATTTGCGTTACGTATACAGGGTGATTCAAGATTATTGTTGTTCTATAAAAACACAAGCGAACTAAAAAAGACAACTATTCCAAATTTGGTATGTAGACATAATAGGTCATCTTTTAAAACTATTTTCAAAAGTGCAACGTTGCCACTTCTACCAGAAACCCAAGGCAACTTTGAAAATTCAAATTGAATACCCTGTATGTTATTGCATTTTCGGATTCTGCATAAAATTCTAAGCAACTTTTGTTAATATTTCCCTATACCCGTCTCTAAGCGTTACATAAATGACTTCTAAAATAAAATAATAATCTGACCAACCGCACACTTAAAAATAAAAATCGACTGGTTTCGGAGTTTTCTTCTGATCTTATTTGGTTTGAAAGTTCTGTCATTATAATCTTTGGAAAAAAACTGATTCACTTCATATGTCGAGCAGTTTAGTATCAAGAATACAGAAATAATTCAGTTTAAAACTGACAACAAAAAGAAAGTAGCAAAAAGAATAGATTTTTTAGATATCGAGTTGGCACGAGTCAAATTTAAGACACTTACTACCTACTTCAGTACTTAATGGTATTACATTGTAGGTATTTGTACCAAGAAAATAACTGATAATTAATTAATAATAATGGCACCATTATGTGAAACACAATTATTGAAGTATTAATTATGATTGGATGTGGAGATAAAACCAGAACGCAACTACAAGTATGTAGCTTGTTTAATACAAAATATCCTGATACACCTATCGGACAATCAACAGTTAGTAAAATTGAGAGAAAATTTAGGGAAACTGGTCACGTTATACACATTGCAAATGCTGGTCGTCCAAAAATGAACAAAAATATAAAACTTGATGTGTTGTTAAGTTTGGTAGAAAATCCTCATAGAAGTTCCAGAGCAATTGCAGCTGATGAAGGCATTTCATAAAGGTCGGTGTTACGTGTACTTAAAAAGGAGAAACACCATCCGTATAAAATCCAGAATGGGCAGAAACTCAATGAAGATGATCCGGATCGCCGAATGTAGTTTTGTGAAGTCATGCAAGACTTATGTAACCGCAATCCAGGATTCCTTCGTCAAATTCTTTTTTCGGATGAAGCTACATTTTCCTTAAATGGTACAGTGAATCGACAAAACTGTAGATATTGGAGTAAAGAGAATCCTCAATGGATGAATGAGTTACACACTCAGTATCCTCAAACAGTGAATGTCTGGGCGGGGAAAGTAGAGAACAGAATCATTGGTCCTTTTTTCTTCGTTGAAACTCTTACAGGGCACTGGACTTCTTACAATATAAACTTATACCTGCCATTGCAGTAATTTTCCCAAATGAAAATGATCCTGATTTACCAAATGATAATATATGATTTCAGCAAGATGGTGCACCTCCTCACTATACACGTCCTGTTCGCGATTTTTTAAACATAACTTTTCCTGGTAGATGGATAGGTAGACGAGGATCTCTAGAGTGGCCCCCAAGATCTCCAGATCTTACACCTCTTGATTTTTTTCTATGGGGGTATTTAAAATCTAAAATATACGTCGAGAAACCACGAATCTGGAAGATTTGAAAAATAGAATTAGATTAGAAATGCGTAAGATTAGTCCACAAATGATCCACAATGTTCAAGAAGCTTGTGGTCATCGGTTCAATTACTGCCAAGAAGTAGGGAGGGTGGCAATTTGAACATTTAAATTGAGTTACAAACAATTCTACAATGTTAAAAAAATTTTTCTCTGTTTTGTGTTATTAGTAGATACTTACTTGCCTGTGTGAATTAATTTAATTTTACATTTTCGTTTATTTGTAAATGACCAGTGTTTGCAACGTGTTTAACGTAACCAGTTCCCCTATTTTTTTTTTCAATTTTACTAACTGTCGATTGTCTGATAGGTTTGTTAAGATATTTTGTATTAGATAAGTTACATACTTGTAGTTGCGTTCCGGTTCTATCTCCACATCCAATCATAATTGATATTTCTTTTGGCTATCATTTTTAATGTGCTTACTGTATTCTTGATACTAAACTGCTCGACATATGAAGTGAATCAGTTTTTTTCCAAATATTATTATGACAGAACTTTCAAACCAAATAAAATCAGAAAAAAATTCCGAAACCAGTCGATTTTTATTTTTAAGTGTGCGGTTGGTCAGATTATTATTTTATTTTAGAGGTCATTTATGTAACGCTTAGAGACGGGTATAGGGAAATATTAACAAAAGTTGCTTAGAATTTTATGCAGAAAATTTAATAACATACAGGGTATTCAATTTGAATTTTCAAAGTTTCCTTGGGTTTCTGGTAGAAGTGGCAACATTGCACTTTTGAAAATAGTTTTAAAAGATAGATCATGACCTATTAGGTCTACATACCATATTTGGAATAGTTGTCTTTTTTAGTTCGCTTGTATTTTTATAGAACAACAATAATCTTGAATCACCCTGTATACGTAACGCAAATACTCAAAACTATTGCTACGACTGATTAGATAATTAAAAGATCTCTCAAAAGTTCCATTGCAACACCTCCCCTTTTCATTAAATAAAATCATCAATGACGTCATCACCCCCAAAAATCAATTAATTACCTGAACAACCGCACGTCTAAAAATAAAAATCGACGGGTATCGGGATTTTTCTCTGAAGTTGCCAATTTAAGAATTATTGAATTTATTCCATAATTTAGCCGCTCACTGTATGTAAGCATATTGTAGTATTTTTCTTTCAGTAATTAAAATTTTGGTGAATAAGTTGATACCTTCTTGTTGGTACCATTCGTAATTTGGATAGCAGTGTATATTTTTTTACCAGATGTTGGTATTTATGCACATCTATTTTTCGTTTTTTCGACGCGATGATAGAGCCTTGTTTCCGTATGTATTGCATAAAGGTGCGCTCTTGCGTTAGTTTAGTCTTCCCCTGAAACGGTGTGCAACTGTCTTCCTTCACATTTTTTGTATTAATTTAATATACCCAATAGGGAAATTCCTCTCGTGCGTTAAGAAATTTCTGATCCCGTATGTTGAGAAAGCCAGATATGAGGTCGCTCGCTGTTCGCATGCCTTTGTAGTGAAATCAAACCTGGTTTGGTTGTTTTGGGTTGATAATACATTACGTTTAGGTTATTAAAAAGCGTTGATGTTATGCCTTATCCTATAGTAAAGAAATGAAGGTTTGCCATATTATACATCGTCTGGTATTTTTCTGCAGTCAGAAAAATGTTGAACGTGAAAAAAACGTAAGTACATATCCATTGTTGCAATTATATTATTAAATGGACAAATTGGATAAATTGGTTTGTACCTTGTCTCACCGTTAAACAAGTTCCGTCAATATGGCCGCCGTTTAAATGTCACTAAGTGCGCGCGAACGTAACATCCAGAGGCGTGCATGGTGTAAATAATTTATGTTATGGGTAGTATAAAATAAAACATTATTTACGATGTTTATTAAAACTTCTACTGGCTATATAGTACATTATTTTAAAGTAAGGAAAACTAACGTTAGTGAAACAATTAATTATAGTTTAATTAATGTATAGTTTGTCTCACCGTTAAACAGGTTCAGTCAACATGGCCGTCAGTAAACATTAGTAAGCAAAGTCACTAACTATCTTAAATATATAACATACAAAACAAACAAGTATTAAAAATAAAAAGTTTACTTGAACCTACGACCTGTACTTTGCTAGAGTACCGCGCTAACCAACTGCGCTATCAAGGTTCAAGCCCCAATCGATGTAAATTTTGTATGTAGAACTGATGTAAATTCTTAATATAATGAGATAACAAGCAAATTACTTATATTAAGGGAATGTGAGCCTGCAATATCGCAAGGATTCACACATACCAAAGCAACTTGACTAATATTAAATTATTATAAGTGTTTGTTATGAACGAATAAGTTCAAAGGTAAATATGTAATTAATAGTGATTATACACCAAGGTAGAGAAGACAATTTTCTGAGCCGAGGTGTATTATTTCCCGAGACGCGAGCGTCGAGGGAATAAGTGTACGAGGCTAAGAAGGTCTTCTCTACCGTGGTTTATATATTATTTTATTCACTACTAGCACACATATTCTGTAAATATGACAATAAATAAATACAATTCAAATAATCTTATTATTACATAAAAAATTGAGTGGCCTGAGATTTTCACATGTTTCAATTTGTTGACATTTTGTAATACATTCACATTTAACTTTTAATCACCCTTCAGTAGTTTCAGTAGCTAAAATGGAAAGTATTGAAATATCTAGTACTCCTCCAGAAATTAGAGAGGCAGCAGAGCATGTAGCATCTTTTTGTTATTGGTATTAGATAGGCAACCCATTAAGCAGCTCGAGAAAAACGAAATCTCGCTTCCAAAATCGGCCTACTAATGGCATATTCTATCGCTAGTAGTGAATAAAAATTATTATTAATTTTATTAAATACATAAATAAAAAGTTTCCCTCGATTAGGATTTGAACCTACGACCTGTACTCTAGCAAAGTTCCCTCATAACAAAAACTTATAATAAGGTATACTAGTGTTGCTGTACCTGAAACGACGGGCACATTGACGGAACCTGTTTAACGATGAGACAAACTATAGAAAAATTAAAGTAAAGTTAGTTTACTACTTTAATATAGTGTTAATGAAAGAAAACAGCTAACTTCAGTTATCTAGTATTTTTTAAGATGGAAACAGGATTGCGTACCATATCTCATTGTGATTTTGTTGTAAAGATAGGTTATACTTTATATATATATATATATATATATATATATATATATATATATATATATATCTTTTGTATATCGACTAAGATTTTGCGAAAAGTAAGTATGATTTTATGTGCATTTACGCTGAAATTAATCAGCAGATATTATTTTGATTTATTGACGATACCAAGAAATACAGCTGTTGTGTTATTTAGTAAGTTGACATATGATATTAAAGTACAATTTTTTCGTTTTTTTTGTATTTTATTTATTTTACAAAAAATGAATGGCGCTTGAGCAATGCATCTAATTTATAGTTGTGGATATTATCTCTGGATTCTCTTACCACCTGTTGGTAAAGATAGGAGCCCTTAATTTACAGTAAGTGTCTTAATTTATGTCTTCGATGAGCTAAGCTATGGGACCAACGTACCTTTTTATATGTTGGTAATAATATTTTAAATTCTTGTCTGTATATAACATTTTTGTTTGTTTTAAGTTAAGTCTGGTAAAAATTACATTTATAAGTTGGTTTCCGGCCAACAATTTTTATTTGCAGAAATGCAAGGGATCACATTTAAAAAAAGAGTTACATCCATACAAAAAGCTAAAATAGTAGCAACAATCACCAGAATCAAAATAATAAAAAATAACGATTGGGGTATGAAAAATATACGGAAAAATCAAACAAAGGACTGAGCTATATCAAAAGCTGAAAATGAATCTTGAGGTCCAGATTACCAAGGCAAATAATGCTAAAAGAAATATCGACAAACAGTTTGAATCAAGCGCAGGAAATCCAAGGATGCTATTGAATACCATAAACTACTGCATAACAAATACAAACAGTATGAAACAACAGACCCGTTTCGAGGCCATAGCATCAAACACAGGAACAACAGACAGCACAAAACTAGCCAACGGACTGAATGGCGATTTTGCCATAATAGGAGATAAAGTTTTGAATCAAATAAAATTCAACACAGTAATCAACCTGCAAAGGAAAATTATCCACCCAGCTATAATTCCTCTACAATAACGTTGTCACCAACTACAGTAGATAAAGTTCGAACCATTATATTGAAATTGAAACACACAGGTCCTGGTCCGGATGATATCAGCACAAAGGACATCCAACTAATGACTGGAGAAATATCAGAAGCAATAGCAAACTTGACTAACGGAATATTCACCAGTGGGATACATCCCCCAGAACTGAAAATGGCTACCATGTGTGCCATATTCAAATCAGGAGATCCGGAAAATCCAAACAATTATAGACCGATCGCCTTGCTAACTGTATCTTCGAAGATAATTGAAAAAATCTTGAAAAAACGAAGGCAACCAACACTAATAGTGATCCAATTAAAACAAACAAAGGCCTGCCGCAAGGTTCAATATTAAGCCCACTACTTTACTTGTTGCATATACAAAACATGACAAATACCAATCTCACAGCTGAATACTACATACTTATTGCACCAGCGTAAAGATGGACAAAAACTGGAAACTAACATTAACCGAGATTTAGACAGACTAGAGGATTGACTCTACTCAAACCTTCTAGCAATCAACACGGGAAAAACGGAGTATATACTATTTGAAATCAAACAAAAACGAAAATAGAAATGAGAAACACAGTTTGACGGCAGATACAACAAACAAAATATTTAGGCCTAGTGTTAGACGAAAAGCTGCCGATTAAAGAACATACTGAACTGAGAAAAAAAGTCATGCCATATATCGTTGCCGTGTGGAGATGACAACATTAAATGGAGAGGCAGTCAACAAAGTATACTATGCTCACATACACAGCCATATCACTTATTTGTTGGCAATCTGGGGAAACTGCATTAAGCAACTCATTGTTAAAGGTTGCAATACTTCTTAATAAGTCAAAATATTTGTATGAACCCTAAGAGCTTTTGATCTATTGTTAGAAATTCGACAAACAGCTGCAACGTGCCTAACATTATGCATTGAAATAATCGTGTTTATGATGAAGGACATGAAATAGTGAATGGGTTTGCAGATTTTTTTTCTTCAACATTCAATATTGCGCCTTAACGGTTTCTGTTAGCGAAATTTTTAACCTCATGTTATTGTTAAAATCTAACGTAAATTACGGACCTGATTTAATATCTGGTACATTTTTAGCCTCATGTGTTTTCACTCCAGCTAAACCGTTATGTTCTTAAGTTTCCAAAATCTGGACATGTAGCTTTATAACACCTATTTTTAAAGCATTTCAATTCAGTCATGGTTCGCTAAATTGCTAGATGAACAATGAACAAAGATTTTCTATTTGCAAGAAGGTATTAATTGGAAACCAACACGGTTTTTATGTGGGGCGGTCAAATTTGATCGATTGTCACTCATACAAAATTAGATCTATGGAGAATGGTTATCCATCTACATCGACCTTACCAAGGCATCTTATTTGCGAAATTGAATGCCTATGGTTTTCACCCGAATATTATTAATATTATTAATCACATTGTCCAATCGCATGCAAAAAGTGAAAATAAATAATTTCATATCAAGGAACATATCAGTGACCTCTGGAGTACCATAAGGTTCACACTGTGGACCTAGCTTATTTTTACTTTTCATAAGCGATGTTGCTTTTTAATTAAAGGATTGTTAGTACCTACTTACTGTTTGCTGATGATCTAAAAATAGTTTAAACTTTTGAATCTGATAAGGATTGTTTTCTTATTCAAGAAATCTAGGTAATCTTAATACTTGGTATAAAGTTAATCTAAATTTGAATCTAAATAAATCCAAAGTGATAAACTTTTATCCATCCAAGTGTAACATAAACTATATTTACAATATAAATGGTGTTACTCTCGAAAACGGCAATATTATAAGGGATTTAAGCGTTATCTTTGATAACAAGTTAAATTTTAATAATCATATTGACGCTGTTACCTGTAAAGCGCTAAGACTACTTGGGTTACCGTTTAGATCTAGTAAATATTTTATTAACAAAATTGAAAATGTTCAGCGCAATTTCTTTAAAATATAAGTTTATAAACATCACTATTTAGATGCGAGTTCTGAATAACACGTGTCTATTAATGATTGAAGCTGACGTCATGGCAAATCTAGGAAATTGTTTTGCTTAGTATTTGCAACACTGAGAATTATATTGTAAAATCAATCGGTTTCTACCTTTTTTTTGCCATAGTCGCACGTGTCTGTTTTTCATTAGCTCTTATTATAATTTTTCCGTTCATTCTTCATCCCTGTATTAATTTTTCGTTATATTCACAATCAGTGATTTTCATAACTTGGAAAGATTAAAGACGATATTTATAGAAATAGATTGCATAATTTAGATGAATTAATTGAAGCAGTTGAACACGAGATCCAGGCTATTACACGGGAAGAATTTTAGCGTGTTTTTGAAAACCGTGAAGAATGAAGAACAATAATTTTAAAATTTATTTTGTTAAATAATTGTAATTAGCAAATATTGGCAATAAACATTTTCAAAAGTAGGGGTATTCTGTTTAATTTTAACAAACAATGTTTATAATTACATGATTACCCCATGCGACGCTAATGTCGTAGCGACCGAAATGAAGTGTAACGGTACCAACCTAATCAAAATTTGCTACATGACGTCAGCTTCAAGCATTAATGGATACCCGTTATTTAATGGAGTAAAATCGCTCTTCTAACTCGCTGTTTTCTGAAGGTGCGTGACACCGAAGGTATAACCAAATAAAACCTATACCATCTTGTAAAGGACACTTTGAGGGATACGAAATAGTAATGTACAACTTTTTTTAGTAGGACCGAACTTTGAAAATGGCGCTTAAACGCGACTGAGGTCGAGTTAGAAAAACTACGTTTTTCTTAACATTAACCGTTGTAACAATTTAAGCTTTTAATCTAAAATTATGATTTATTGCGTACATATACCAGAAATATGAGCGCTTCTAATAGCAATTCAGGAATTTTGAAAATGTTTACGTTTTTAAGATACGGTTACAAAAATAAAATTATCAAAATGGTGCATCCAAAACTTCACCCTGCGACGAGCTATGGTGAATTATTGAAAATTTCTATATATATATATATATATATATATATATATATATATATATGAATTTATCCTCTAGCCTTAAAACGCGCGCTGTTGCCAAGAACGCCATTAGCCGCTCTCGACACCATACCTTATATCTAGAAATAAAATAAGAATATCTATAAATGTAGATTAGCGGTGCTTTTCCTAAAAAGATTACAAAACCTCATTTTCTAAAAGATAATTTTTGAAATAGAAAACAATTAATTTAGTAAATATGGTAATTAATTAAAATAAACTTGTCCCAAACATGTCGAAGCATCGACGTTTTTATAATGACGTCATTAACGAGTTTGCAAAAAGTGATCGAAAAATTGAATTACATAATAAATAATGTGTTAAAAATCTTCTTCCCTTAGTTAAAATTTATTGCACGCCGGTGATGTAGAGTAGGTATTTAAAGTGTTTTGTATGATGTTTCTTTTTTCGTCATTCTCGAATAAATCAGGAACATTGCAGGAACAATCGCTGCAGTATTTTAAGCCCTCTTTTAAACATACACATTTATTATCATGGCAAAACTTATCTTTGCAGAATATGTTCAATAACTGCCTAATATCCGTAGGTATAGGGATCAGCGGTCATCATCACAGCTTCTAGAATTCTATTATTCCTAAACCAACCAAAGTTGACTTATTGGTAGTACAGAGTAATCAATCTCAAGTGTATACCACGTGATCAAAATATTTAAGTTGGTACCACTAATAGGTTGGTAAGAAGCTGTATTGCTCTAGCTACTCTAGAGCATGGTTCGAGTAAAAACTACGATCAGTTTCAAATCTGTATGAAGGTCATTAACTTATACATATTATAAAATATTATCTTAATTTAAATAATGACTATTTTGTATTTGATTAGACTGTACCCCTATAAAATACAACAAAATAAATAAAATATTATTTAATGATTGGATTAAACCATAGGATACATCTAAAAATTATTTATGTAAAATTATGTTTGTACGGTAAAATTTTTCATACGTGTTTGTGTAGATAGTTTTCGCAAAGATTTATTGGGGCTTGCATTCATCCTTGCTTGGATATCTGCTAAGGTGTCCTCTGTTAAGACAGTAGCCGAAGATTCACGTTTGCGTTTTAAAACACTACCAGTTTCCATGAATCGAGCTATCAATCGATTACGATGTTGACTAAAAGTTTCGTAACTAATATTTTCATTTGGGTACTGAACAGTAAATTGATCGATGCATGATTGCAATGAATAATGCCATTGCCCATTACCATCTTGGAAGCCGCTACGAAAATGAGCCACAACAATGAATGTGTCGTGTTCGATTGAAAACGGCATGATGATTAAATTCGATATCACAATTTGAAATTCATAATATATAATTTGTCTTGATATAGACAGTTTGTAAATAACTCAAGAAAATACAAAAGTGAAAAACGAAGGTATAATATGACACAAACTGACATAAACTGAAACGACTAAAACCACACTAAAAATCCAAAGCAGCCAACTGCAAAACACAACAATATTAACAACTAGGGATTTTTGTCATACCACTACAGTACACTTGAGAGTGATCACGTAGTAGTTAATTGATACCTCTATTCATTGAGTGTTTAATGGCTTCATTCTTATTTCTAAACAGGGTCAGTGCGAATTTGGCAGAAATATTGACACGGAGTTCAGTTTTGTATTTCTTTAAAAGTTTTAAGATTTTTCGAAAATGCATCATATACTGCTTTTTTGCCGCTCTTAAACATTTGATTTGTGGTATCACATCCTGTTAACACATGCAACGCTGGTAACCATCTACAAACTTCATTTTCCAATTTCTGCACTACTTCATATATCGAAATAATTCGTTTTTTTTCCTTGCACTTCTACAGAATTTGCTTTAATAAATTCAGAATAGTAGTAATTAAACAATATAAGAATACCAGTGCCTAGTGACTTTACCAAAACTTTTTCTTGGTGAAGTTTTTGATATTCGTATAAACATGGAGTATATGTCGCGTATCAGCTTCATCATGGTTCCATTTCAAATCTTTTAATTCGGTTTCACCATTCTTGGTGTCTAATTTTAATTGATCAACTGAATGTTCCAGATGACACTGGCTTACATATTTCAATAGGAATCATTTATTGTCTGACAATTTCAAAAAAATTTTGAAATTTCATACCTTTTCTATTTCTAGAAACTTCATACGCATGTACATCTGTGATATCTCCTCTTCTACGTCTTTCCAAAGATTTAGCTAAATCGTCATATCTATCAAAAACCACTGTTGTTCTAAGTGCTTCATACTTTCGACTGTGTGAAAGTGTTTGCTTTAGAAAAATAAATGCAAGTCCATTAAAAGTTATAAACGTCTTCTCATTAAGCCCTTGGATGAGTACCATTCCGTCTATTATTAGGGAATTCACAGTTTAACGTGAAACAACGGTTCCATGTTGTTCAAATTTTCATACTAAATCAGACTTAGAGGTTTTTCGCATACTTTCATCTTCGTGAAATAAGCACAATGGAACCGAAGTTAATTCATAAGATAATAAGTTGCTCAAATTTAGACTTTGAAATTTAGCTGCTGCTACTATTCTTCTAAACATAACTTCTGTTCCGACATGTTTTTTAGGAAACATGCGGTTCTTGTTTTGATGTCTGCAAACGTAGTAACCTTTCCTTTCTTTACGGGCTCCCAGAAGGTTTGGAACCAGTAACTAGGATGTTTTCAACAAATTGCTCGCACTTGCTCTTAGCAGTGTCGATGATAGCTACTCTAGACAACAATCTTTATGCACTGCCCACTGGACCTAAATTAACACACTCACGCAAAATACCGACTCCACCGCGCGGCGCTTCGTGATAAGCTTACGCGCAGTCCAAAGCTCTTGAATAAACATTCACATTCCTATTGAAGGTAGCGACTTAATTTTTTTTTAACTTTCTACATTTTCTGGCTATATTTGACTCGATATATATGTATAGAAATTTTAATAATTCACATAGCTCGCCGCAGGGTCAAGTTTTGAATACACGGTTTTGATAATTTTATTTTTGTAAGTTTATTTTATAAAAACTATAAAGGTTTCAAAATTCCTGAATTTCTACTAGAAGCGCTCATATTTAGATATCTGTATAAATTGTTAAAAACGTAGTTTTCCTAACTCGACCTCAGTCACGTTTAACCGCCATTCGCAACGTTCGGTCGTACTAAAAAAGTTGTACATTTCCATTTCCTATGCCCCAAAGTGTCCTCTATAAGATAGCATAGGTTTTGTTTGGTTATACGTCGGTGTCACTCAAAGTCATAATTTCACTGCGATTTTATTCCACTAATCATAATTCATTAGATACATGCAACCTACAATGTTTACAAGACAGAAGAACTATAGGGCGCAATGCTTTCCTCATAAATTATTTTCTGGGTTTATCGATAATGCTAATTGGCTTCAGACCTTTAATTTTATTTTGAACCCAAGCTGGCGTTCGAGACGACGTAAAATTTTGTTCAGATTAGAACACTATTCAACTAATTACGGTAAACATAGTATTACTGAGCGAATTTCTACAACGATTAACGCAGCCAATCATTGTGACATGTTCGATTTGTTTTGTAATTCTGTTACTAGGTTTAAACATAGTTTAACATAGTTTTGACGTCGGATTATAATTAGATAGATAGGAATAATTTATACTAGTAAATATCTGCTATGGTTAACACTTATAATTGTTTTTTATGGGATTGCAAGGTAAATGTACGAGTAAAATTCAATTTTCTTCAGTATTATAGTTTTTATTACAATAAGATTCGTTTATTAACCTGTACCACTTTTCTTTAATTCATATTGTTTAATTTTTATCATTTATCATAAGTTTGGCGCACTATGTACGAAATCAGCTTTAGTTTATGATTATAATACTGAAAAGGAGTTTTCCGTAAATAAAGATTATTAAATTATTAATTACATATTTACCTTGAACTTATTCGTTCATAACAAAAAACTTATAATAAAGATTATTAAAGATTATTATTATTAAAAGTCAAAAATATTATTCAAGAAACCAAGATTAATACACACAACATAACTATACCATACAACAAACAAATACACCCTATTTAAACTATTCTCCATTGAAAGACTGAAACGTTTGAACATTCGAACGTAAGCCTCCACCAAGCTTAAGAGCTCTTGCGATTTTCATTGCACACTCTAAAGTAATCCTGCAAGTGATTTCTGCAGCACATCCAGGATCCAATTCTACATCTACCGTTTCAGAACATTTATACTGAAAGCGAAGAAAGCAAATTGAACATCCCAGAACAGCATCAGGAATACAGCCGAATCCGATAGGATTCTGACTACGATACGAAAGTTCGACTTGGGTGATCGATTCGAATACTCGACCCGAATACTCAAGTACTCTAGTAATCGACCCGAATACTCGAGTATTCCATTAATCGACTCGAATACTCGAACACTCGAGTAATCGACTCGAATAATCGACTCGAGTGATCGAGTCAAGCAATCGACCAGAACCATCATTTAATTCGTATAGGTTCTTTTCATAACTATACAGGAAGAAAGAACCTAGATTGTGGATACGTATAAACACTAATCCATCAATAGACTCGTAATAATTTTATTTGTATCAAGGAATTTATTTTCTCTTTTTTCCTTGCTTTGGGGTACCCTTTTTGCAAACCGCGAAAAACGGATTCTAAGCCACACCCCCTGCAAAACCCGAAGACAATGGAGGACCATCAACAGGAAGCAATTATGGAACATGAAGAAAATCAAGAAAGGGCATCACCAACACCAACGATGTACGCGATGCGACTACTCCAGAAGGATAATGAAGAACTCCGGAAGGAACTCGCCCTGCAGCGCGAAATTACGGCAAACCAGAGCCGTAAAATCTGAGAACTGACGGCCACCCTCAACCAGTTCCTAAACAAGATGGATCACCCAACTCCGGGACCCACCACCAGCAACGCAGTGGCCGCTCCGACTACGAAGAAAACTCCCGCCGCCCCATTAACTGCTACCACCAGCAAGGTAGCAAAAAAGAAGAATACACCGACACCGTCAACTTCCGGTACGGAACTGGAAAAGAAAAAAGGGAAGAAGAAGCAGGCAGCGAAGACCACTAGCGCGGCAAGTGTGCAAGAAGCCCCGATGGAAGTGTCGCAGCAGTCCCCTTAGCCGCAACCGACCCACACGGTTGCACAAGGCACCTCCGATGAAGACGAAGGCTTCCAGGTAGTAACCAAGAAGTCGAGCGGGTAGAAGAGGAACCGTAAGACCGACAACAACAAGAACCACCGGCGAAGAAGGAACGCGCCCCACCCCTCATCCTCCACCGCCAGGAGGACTACCGGACAGTGATGCGAGCCCTCTCCGGAGCGGGCATCACCCCGACTCAGACCAGATCTGCCAGGATGGACATCATATTCAACGTTGGATCAGCCACCACCACCCAGGATAGTATTCAGGTACAGTTTAATACATATCTGTTGCAGGAAGCAAGACAACTAAAGATAGTCATCCGTGAAATCCTACAATCGGATGCAAGTTGAAGAAGACCTCACTGTCCTAGACCACCAGGTTCAGAAGGTGTCTCGGATGCACACGGGACGAACGCGCAGACCCACGTCACTGGTACTGGTCCAGCTGGAGAAGACCTCAAGAGCAAGGGAGATCTTCGAGATAAAGACGCTGGGCTACCTCAGGATCCGTGTTGAATCCCCACACAAGAAGAACGACATCGGCCAGTGCCACCAATGCCAAAGGTTTGCCCACACAACCAGCAGATGCCACGTCATCGCCAGATGCGTCTAGTGTGGAGGACTCCACCACACCAGCACCTGCGAGAAGACCAGGGACACGGCAACCAACTGCTGCAACTGTCAGGAACCACACACTGCCAACTACGGAGGATATCCAGCCCAACCCAAAAACACCACCAGGGTTCAACAGCGCCGCGCCGCCCCCAGACGACCAGCACCAGCACCACTATCAACCAGGAGAGTGGAAGAAGTCATCAGCTGCTCCCAAGCAGCATCAGCAGCATCACCACAAGCAGAATCAGCAGCCCCAAGGGTCGCAGCACCCCAGACCACCATCTCGGAAGAAGACGCCGACTTCACCCTCGCTATGAGGACCCTGAGGGCAATCCGTGCTGAAAAAACCGTTCATGGATAGACGTCTCCACAAGCCAGCATCCCTCCACATCGTGCTGTGGAACACGAATGGTTTTCTTCACAAGAAAGAAGAGCTAACCGCCTACATGGACCACCACAACCTGGACATGGTACTGGTATTGGAATCACTTCTACGCCCATACGACAACCCGAATATAGCAGGCTTCACGCTCCACCGCACGGGCAGGCTGACCGGAAGAGGCGGAGGGACGGCCATCTACATCAAGAGCTCTATCGACCACCACCAACTGCCCACACCGAGGATGCAGAAAATGGAAACCACCGCCATAGGAGTCATCACCAGCACAGCCGGTCTCATCAGGATCGTAGCCGTCTACAACCTACCGGGAGCCAACATAGACGAACAGGAACTGGAGGACCTCTTCCAGGACAACACCCCAACGATCGCAGGAGGGGACTTCAAACGCGAAACACCCATCGTGGAACAACAGGACCTCCAACGAGCTGGGAAGAAAACTAGAAGACTACGTCTGCCCGAAAAACATCATCGCGGATGGACCAACTGAGCCAACCCACTTCGCATACCAGGAAGTATGCCGACCGGGCGTACTGGACATCGCCCTTTTCCGGAATGTAAGGTTACACTACGTGATGGTAACGATACAAGACCTCAGCTCCGACCACGACCCGGTTCTACTCCAACTAGGCACAACGGAAGCGCTCACACCCGCACGACAATCCACGATCAGCTGGAGAAGATACAAGGACATTATAGAAGAAAGGATCACATCGGTGCTGACCATCGACAACGTTCAGCAGCTGAACTTCTGTAGAGGACATCGCGAGGATCATACTCCAAGCAACGGAAGCCGCCAGGCGCACCGCGGAAGCACACCGATGAAACACCTACGGACTACCTAGGGAGATCAGGGACCTGATCTGCAAGAACAGGGCCAGAAGAACCTACCACCGGACACAACACCCGGACGACCGGAGGGAGGTAAACCGGATGCACCAGAATGTTAAGACATCAGTCAAGGAGCACCGAAACTCGACATGGAAGGCTAAAGTGCAGTCCCTCGACACCCAAGACGGACCATACTGGCATATGGCGAAAGCCCTAAGGAAGGAATACGTACTCGTCCCACCACTGCACGGAATGAACGGACTCGTCTGCATAAAATCCGAAAAAGTAGACGTGTTCGCCGAGACCATCGAACTCTAATGCAGCCCGGTACAAGAAAACACCGACCAGGACCACATCGCCGCAGTCCATCACACCGTCAGGGCCAGTATAGCAGAGGACACCGAAAACAACATCCGACCCACGACGCCGAGAGTAGTCCAAGTCATCGTCAAGAAGCTGAAACTCAGATAAGCCCCGGGACCGGACTCCATTCCGAACAAGGCCCTGAAGCTCCTCCCACCGTCAGGCATCGCATACCTCACAGCCATCTACAACGCGGCGCTGAGACTCAGACACTTCCCAATCAGATGGAAAGAAGCGGACACCGTGATGATCCCGAAGCCCGGAAAGAAATACACCCACCCTCAAAACTACCGCCCGATCAGCCTACTACCAACGATGGGAAAACCACTGGAGATCATCCACATCCGACTACAGGAAGAAATCGCGACGAGCAGTTCGCCTTCCGTGCTCGCCACTCGACCACACAACAAGCGCTCCGAGTCGTGGAACACATCGTGCGTGGATTCAAATAGAAGAAGTGTACCGGAGGGATGTTTATGGACATCTTCAAGGCTTTCGACGAAGTTTGGCACTACGCACTCGTCTTCAAGATGTTGGAACGCTGGATTTCGCTACCCATGGTAAAAATGATCCGATCCTACCTGCGCAGTTGATGCTTCAGGACGAAACTATCCCACTGCAGGTCGCTTCCCAGAAGAACCACCGCGGGAGTTCCTCAAGGTTCGATACTCACACCTACGCTTTTCAATCTTTATATTTCAGATTTGCTGAAGACCGACGGAACCACCCTAACCACCTACGCGGGCGACACCGCAGTTCTCTCCCAGTCACACAGCAGTCATCAGGCGGGCAATAACCTACAACGAGCAGCGGACGACCTGCAAGGATGGTACTCCAAATGGCGCATCGGAATCAACCCCGAGAAAAGTACCGCGGTCCTGTTCACCCGAAGACACATGAATCCCACGAGGAACATGCCCATGTTCGACCAGGATATCCCATGGAGGGATTCCGCGAGTACCTGGGACTAATGGACAGGAAGCTCCGATGGAACTAATACGTCGAAGACAGAAGAGCCAAGGCCTACTGCATCATCAAGAAGATGTATACGCTCATGGGGCGGAACAGTGTCCTAACGACCGACAAGATGCTGATCTACAAGTCGATCATCTGCCCGATGCTGACCTACGCCTGAGAAGCATGGGCCTTCAGACCATCCAGAACAAGTATCTCCGGATCATCACCGACGCTCGCTGGTACGTCAGGAACGACCGACTCCACAAAGACGTTAAGATGGCCACCCTAATGGACTTCATGAAAACCTCCGCAGCCAAGCAGGAGATGGAACTAGCGGTCCATCTAAATCCCGTCATCCCGGGATTATGTAACTACGAGCTAATCATTTGTAAACATACTGAAAGTTTATATCAAAGACTCATGAAACTCTTAAAATGCAAATAATCGGTGATAGTAAAGTGCCAGAATATCATGTATTATTTTTGTAAATATTATAGATAATCTAGGATAAGTGATGACATGACATTCCAGTCAACCAGCGATAGTGTATATGTTCTGGGCTACCAACCTTTGACTATGTCGAAGACACCACCAGGCTCTCATACCAGTTACTATTCCATGATAGTAGTAAGACTGTTTGAGCATGTTGAATATGTGCTCCTCATAATTTTATTGTACTTCACTTGTAAACACTACTAAATTAAAAAAAAACAATATTAAGATAAAACAAATTTTTCACTAGTTCAAGTGGCATTTATTACCTAGACAATCCTAACTAACAATATCCTAATTTCAGATGGATATATTGTATTAGTACCAAGCTTACAAATTTAAGCTCCCTGATTTTGACATGACACATCTACGATACGCTAGTGACGAAATGTGGCTCATTATACGCAAATGGTATTGTCATCGAACTGGTAACACTTCCAAAATTTCATAAATGTCAATGTAGACCGTTAACATAACCTAACACTTTAACTGTTAAATACGAATAAAAGCTTCAAATGTTGAATCGAGAATTTAAAATTACCAGTTCTACCAAAATAAACGTAAAAGTAACAAAATTGACAACTTTGTAATGTTGATATTTATGAAACTCGTTTCTTAATATACTATAAAGAGGTTCGGAGTCTGGAAATATTTACGTAATTTTCAGTTTTTATTTTTACACAAATCGTTAACAAGGTAGGTACACAACATTTCTGATAGTAGTAAACACATAATTTGCAATTATAGAAAATAATATCAAAATGATTTATTTATTACTTATTTAACATTAAAATTGTATATTAGAAATTAAATGGCCTTTCCAAAATGGGCCTAAATAAAGTAAGACGTTTAACACGTTCAGAACCGGCCTTTTTATTTACAAACTAGATTATGGTTATTGAATAACAATGCTTTAATATAAATTATAGGGTTTTATTTTAAAGTAGGCAACAATACAAACCTGAAAAGCCTAAAATAAAAAAAAATGTTTCTTCTACAGTAATCTAAAAGCACAATTCTTTTTGGAAATGGGAAATTCACGGTATGGGGTAACAAAAACTGATCGATGTCAGTACCTGCTTGGAATGTTAATAATGCTGTCTTTTTTTATGAGATCAAAGAATATAGAATACTATTAGAGGGTATCTAAATTAGATCTTCAGTGACTTCTTGGTATCAAAACAAATTTTTATGCCTGCTAATCTGTAAAGGTTGGCTAAAGTACGGAATTAGTGGCGAAATCAAAGATCTCCTCTTTTTCCTACCCCAAGGGCGTTGACCATGTGATCTTTACTCAGACACATTCACATAGTTTTTGAAGCGTTTGTTCTACTGAATGCCGTATTCTTTTTTCAATGCACTGATTTTAGTTTAAATGATGAACAATGACAATAAAATGTGTAGATATGAGCTAAATAAGTACATCAAAGAGTACTCATACTCACCATCATCCCACTGTCATTACCTTTTGTGGTAATGACTCAAGAAAATGTGATTATATTAATTACATTTTTTAATAGTCTATCTAAACAAATTTTTACCGAGACATTTTATTTGTGTGTTACCGTAGTAACTCCAAAGATGCAAAATTACGTATTTCAGAATACATTGACTTACGGTTTACTGTAACTGTTAATTCCTCAGTTCCACCTATGGAAAGAGTGTAATTACAATGTCCAGCAATTTTTGTAAAACAAATATGTGGTTGTGATTTAACCTCTAAAATACCCCTGCAAAGAGGAGGCGCTAAACAGAGGACGGAATAGGACGTGTGCCGATGTGTGACGTCACGATGTGCGCATGTCTTATCCAGATAAATAGGAATTTTTATAAATGGCTTAAATATCACTTTCATTGTCAAACCGCTAGAGCGCTGGTGGTGTACTGGTAGCAGTCGCCTTCCACGTTGTTGGTGCGGGTTCGAATCCCGGCCCATGCAATTTTTACTGTAGTTTTGTATATAATTTTTTTTTAGTTTTGTTAGGTTACAGTAGTTTTGTTTATCTTATCTAAAATAGATACTCGCCAGCGCCTTGTTAAGCTATGATGACGTCACACATCGTGACGTCACACATCGGCACACGTCCTATTCCGTCCTCTGTTTAGCGCCTCCTCTGCAAAGCGTTGTTAGTGCAATAAAAATATTAAAAGTACTTTTATAATTAATAACACATAATAACAACGAAAAAGACAGGTTCTGAAGCCTAAACATTTTTTTTTCTTTTTGCTTCCGTGCTTTTATAAATTAGTTTATTATTACACATATATAATAGGCAACATAAAAGGTTCTTTTTTATTAATAAAAGTACCAAGATCTTCTAATTTACTAAAATCATATGCAGCACATCTCTGTAGACTTGTTAAAAAATTACCGTCTATAAAGTACATTTGAATAGGAATTTTACTAACTTTGAGTTGTTTTTTATGACATACAGATTTTTTAAGAGCTTTATAAAAAGGCGGACAAAAAAATGCATACAAAATGAACTTCAGTGATAAATGAAGAGCATTTAGAACTGTCGTTATCACTCGAAAATAATCCAGTAATAAGGATTCATCGGCTTTCTTGAAATCCCCTCGAAAAAGAATATTTGGAGCTGTTGTTTCTCTTGTTAAGTGCGTTGGTATCTCTCCAACCAAGTAAAAAACTACTATTGCAAGTAATGTTATTGTAATTTTCGTTTGATCCTGAAACATAAGAGAGATAATATTAATATCAATATAATATTAAATAATAATCATAATGGTCGAGAATTTTACAAATAATGCTAATCACCTGTACCAAATACGGGATGAAACCGTTTATACAGGGTGTCCGGTGAGGAACTGTACAAACTGAAATGGTATTTTCCTTGGGTCAATTTAAGTAAAAAAAGTCCCATAAACATAGGTCTGATTCGCAATAGTTACCCAGATACAAGCGTTTAAAGTTTATAAATGATCACATATTATTAGTCAACTGGAAAAACAAAACCGAAACAATCTGTCATTTATTCGTTTGTGTTCTAATAATGACAAAGTGGATTGTAGTAAATTAAGTGTAATTTAAATTTAAAATGCCTTTTCAATTTTCTAACGAAGAGTATGCTGACATCATTTACATTTATGGATTTTGTGATGGAAATGCGAGAGCTGCCGTTAGGGAATATGAACGAAGATTTCCCAACAGGAGGATTCCAAATCACCAAACCTTTTCTTCTGTGTTTCAACACGTTCGAAGTCATGGTTCATTTCCATCAGTTTCAATAAGATCTGATCGTCCGGTGGAGTTAAATGTGAATGAGCAAGAAAACATTCTACAGATGGTTGATCGGAGTCCAGGGTTGAGTGTTAGAAGAATTTCTTCTCGAACGGGAGTCCCCCGTATGTCAGTATGGCAAACATTACATGATGGGCTTTTGTATCCCTATCATACACAAAATGTTCAGCACCTTGAACCTGGAGATTTTGCTTTGCGGTTGAATTTCTGCCAGTGGCTACAAGAAAATCCACAACTAGTTCCATTCATTTTATTTAGTGACGAGGCGCAATTTACTAGAGATGGAGTGAACAATACACGCAATTCTTGTTTGTGGTCAGATGAAAATCCACATGGTACAACAGAAGCTAACTTTCAGCGCAGATTTTCTGTTAATGTATGGTGTGGTATGATTGACGATCAACTTATTGGACCTTTTTTGTTTGAGGGACGTCTTACAGGAGAAGCATATGCTAACTTTTTGCGGAATGAATTGCTACCGCTTTTGGAAGAAGTACCTTTACTAACAAGACAACAAATGTTTCTTCAACAAGATGGGACTCCTCCCCATTTTAGTCGACAGGTGACAGAGTATCTAAATGTTGCTTACCCTAATAAGTGGATTGGACGTGGAGGTCCGCATTTGTTTTTCCAGTTGACTAATAATAATTACTTTTGAAAAAATATGTGATTATTTATAAACTTTAAACGCTTGTATCTGGGTAACTATTGCGAATCAGACCTATGTTTATGGGACTTTTTTTACTTAAATTGACCCAAGGGAAATACCATTTCAGTTTGTACAGTTCCTCACACCCTGTATATACCGGGTGCCCGGAAATAGCATGTACCTAGAGAAGGATGTGATTCTACATGAAAAATAATACTTTTTTTTCTATGAACTTATATGCTCAGACGTACCGTTTTCAATATACAGGGGGTCAAAGTTGAATTTTTTTTTCAGTTTTTGGACAATATCTCAAGAACCGTATGAGATATGATGTTCAGCTCTTATACACAATTTGTGCTCATAAAGTCACTTGTTTTCACTGTAAAATAAAAATTTTTAAAAATTCAGTGGCGTGGATTTTGGGTATTTTGAGGGTTTCAACCCCCCTAATTTCTGCGCCACTGAATTAAATGGAATTCTAAGAAGCGATTTATAACCGACCATGTCTTCTACACTAAAAAGGTGCTCTTGGCTGATAGCTTTAAACTCAACTGTTTCCGAGAAAAATGGCATTCAATCAGAGAAAACATTATTTTTAAGAATCATTTTCATTAACAATTTATTAACAGTAGGCATAACATTTTGGAGGGAATGCAAGTAATAAATTCCAAATTACTACTTATTGAATGAAAAACAAATGCTGCAAGTATTCTACGTGGGCTTCGTTCACTTAAATACATTAGAATGGTAAATAACATGGTGGTAAGATTGTTGAATTATTTTTCAAACCTAAATTGAGTTGGCGTTGCCGTACGTAAAATGCATGTTGCTATGGTAAGACGGTTTGTTGATAGTACTTGTCAATACTAAGTCAATTTGTTTATTTGACAAGAACACAAGTTATAACGTGAATTATTACTTATCATCAATTGTTGGTGCAGTAACTGTAAAAAATGGCAGGCTGCTCTTTTGCGGAAATGGCCGATATGGTTTTTATGTATATCAGAGCTAATGGTAATACTGCAGAAGCTCGCAGGTTGTATCAGGAGACCTTTCCAAATCGTCATCTTCCAGATAAGAGATTATTCATGAGTTTATTTCAACGGCTAAGTGAGAGTGGTAACTTAGCGTCAAATAAAGGAAATTGTGGAAGAAACCGCACAACTCGAAGGGCTCAAGTTGAAGAAAGGGTTCTCCACCGGATAGAAGAAAATCCAGCAACTAGCACGAGACGAGCACTGTTTGGGAAATTCTGCACGAACAGCTTGTACACCCCTACCATTTACAGCGGGTTCAAGCGCTTAGACCTCAAGATTTACCGGCGAGACTCCAATTTTATGAATGGATTCAAATGCGATGCCGTCGAGACCGTTTTTTCCTGAACAAAGTGCTGTTTACTGACGAAGCCGGGTTTACACACGAAGGTCTTGTGAGTTTCCACAATAATCACGAATGGTCCGATGAAAATCCACGTGCAATCTTTCAAGCTCGGTTCCAAGATAAGTTTTCAATGAAGAGGTGGGCCGTTTCCTTGGCCTCCACGTTCGCCGGACTTCAATCCCATGGATTTTTTCTCTGGGGATATTTAAAAACTTTAGTTTATGCAGTACCTATTGATAATATTCAACAATTAGAGCAACGTGTCGCCTATGCTTGCGAGATACGAAATAAGGAAGGGATTTTTGAATCTGTAAGAAACTCAATGAGAAATAGAGTAGCAAAATGTATTGAAGTGGACGGAGCCCACGTAGAACACTTTTAGCATTTGTTTTTCATTCAATTAGTAGTTGTTTGTGTTTGTATACTTTCAGTTTTCTCGAAATGTTGTACCTACTGTTAATAAATTGTTAAAAAAAATTATTCTTAAAATTATGGTATTTTTCTCATAAAATGCGGAAATGATCAACTTTAGAGCTGTTAATCAAGAGTACCTTTTTCGTAGAGAAAATAGCCTGGCGGTTCTAACACGCTCCTTGAAATTGCATTTATTTAAGTGGCGTAGAAAGTAGGGGGATTGAATCTCTCACAATACCCAAAATCCACGCCACTGAATTTTCAAAAAACTTTTTCGATATCGTAATAAATAGTTATCTACGAATAGGTAGCATAAGAGATTACTTGATGATGCTTTTGATGAGTCGAAACGTCCTGTTATGAATTATGAGTTGAAATAAATGTACATTTGCGGAATAAATTGCTTTGGTAATTTTTTTTTCAAAAATGTTTCATAAAAAAAAGAAATATTTGAAAATATCAAGAATGAGGGTCGAAACGTCGAATTATCATTAAGTGTTATACATCGTTGGATTTAGAATAAAAAAAGGAATCATTTTATATCATTAGCTAATTTCCGCCCCATATGAAAAATAAAGTTGATGATGGTCTCTAATCGACGAAACGTCGGATTAATTTTTTTCTGTCACCAATCAATAGAGGATAAAAAGTGGCAATGGGAAAGTGTAATTTTTTTTTATATCTATTCAAATAAAAAAAGAGATATAGCTAAAAATAAAAATTGTCGATTGTCAGTTTTTTTCGAATATTTTGAAAAATATTTGCGATAGCCTTGATTTCAGAATGGCATTTTAGTGGGCTCAAAATTCTCTAAAACTTATTTAACCGTCTTTCGATCTCTTATAGTTTCCAAGATAGCAAAACTGCACAGGCCAATTTTGGACTCACTGTATATATATATATATATATATATATATATATATATATATATATATATATATATATAAAATTATTTAAGTTCATATTAAAATTTAAACTTATTTCGGGTTTAAGTCGTGTTGGTTACAGTCTATTCGACGTTTCGAAAGCTTTTTTGCTTTCTCTTTCAAGAAGGTTGACAAAGGTGAAATTAAATTAAAATTAATTTATGACACTTGACAACTACTATTCATCTAAAGCACTATCACTAGATTTTAATTTATGTTTGCTACGTGTTACTGGGCCCTGGTGGGAAGTTGAAGTATTCTCATTAATGTGGAATGAACTTGTGGTTGTTAATCTCATATTATTCGTATTTTCTTCATTTATAATTAGTATAGGAGTATATTGTTTCTTTAAAACTATTTTCCAGGCTGGTGGAACACAAAAACTATCATCAGGTTTGTTCAAAGCGTTAGGACGTTTTTCAATTTCTTCAGTATTAAGTTTATGACCAGCGTTAAAGTGATGAGTGGCTAAAGAAGATGACATATTGGGATGTTTTATAGCCAGGTAGTGTTCTTGAGCTCTAACATGTAACCTCCTGTTGGTTTGTCCAATGTAAGAGCCAAAACAACCACAACAGGAAATCTCATATACTGCCTGACTTTCGCCATGTATTTTTTCTTTAGCGTTACGTGACAATTGTTGGATGGTACAATGAGGTTGAAACACAGTCCGAAATATGTTTTTTGTAAATTTCTTTCCAGTCAGTAACGCCTTTAATATAAGATATATAATTGACTTTTTGAGTTCTTCGTATGAAACAAGTCTTCATAATTTTATCAATAGTTCTTAATAAATATTAATTATGTTGTAAAATATTGGTCAATTCTGCTAGTTCCTTATCTCTTGAGTTTACATCAGATAATCGGATAGATGTTGTAACGAGAGCTTTAAATAAAATCAAAAGTTCGCGCTAGATTATACGAGATTAGATACTTATATATTATTTTAATGGATAAAGAAATGGTTATTGTTTATTTGTATTTGAATGTAATTAATGAGTTTATTTCAATAAGTTACCTACAGATTCAATTTGAAAGTAATTAAATACGCGGCATTTTCAAGTGCATTGATGTGTTGGAAGGGATGAGACGCTGTCATAATAATCATGTGCAGTTTTTAAAATAGTTGCGTTAAGAAAGCGATCAAAAAGAGTCGCGTCAAATAAGCGATCCGAGTTGATAGTTGTCAGTCGATTGACGCCGCAACATAAGTGACAATGTATAGTCACGCGGCCCTATAAAGTGTGAAAATTACAAATAAGAATTAATTAGCGGTATAATAGGGAAGAAGTAGAAAATTACCTTCCTTATTAAAATAATAAAAAGTGCAAGTATTGGCAAGTTGGCGATAATGAAAAGATTGCGTAATAGTTTACAATAGCGTTTTAAGTGCGTGTTGAATTTTTGATAGCGAGTGGTAAATGTACAATAAGACAATCGACCCAATTAATAGATCGATATATAAAGTATAATAACTAAAAAACATTGATAATGAAAGCATGGTCTTCCGTAGCTCGCTTGCAGTTTGTTGCGCACGCCGTTTGTGATTAAAACTGAACAATTAAGTAAAACTGTATATTGTAAATATATGGAACAATTATTTACTAAAATCATTAACTAATGGAAGAAAATTAGAAGCGTATTCAGCTACAACAAAAGTATAAGAAAAGATAAGGGCAACAAGGAGAACGGTTCCAGAATGCCGGCAAAGTGACAACATCGGAAGAACAGTCTAACCTATTCGAGGCCCCTTTACCGGTCAAAGGAACGCAAGAATTACATCATCAGTTTTTAAACAAAAATAAGTAAGAACCCTTTTTGTTTGTGTTAATGAATAAAACGTTTTTGTGTTTGATTTCTCGAAACTTTACATTTGATTATCACAATTAAACGAAAAACAAGTTTAATTCTGATGAAGATTATATTTGTTATAATATGTTAGTTTTAACAATTAATTGTAGCTTATAGATTTAATTATATTATAGTATATATATATATATATATATATATATATATATATATATATATATATATATATATATATATATATATATATATATATATATATATATATATATATATATAGGTTGATTTTAGGTTTCCGCAAGTGTAGTATGAAACAATGTTATTTATCCGGGCGTTGCCTCGCGTCTGCTGGTGATGTTTCTGACTCCTGTCAGTACAAAAACGACGTTTCGGTAAAGTCTCATTTGCCATTTTCAAGTTTTCTCCTTCTCCAACTGAGCCAAAATACTTCAGCCTATTTGTGAAAGTGCTAGTTCATATACTAAAAATTCTCTAGACTTTTTAAACAAACTTAAGAACGTTCATTTAGATACCAGTGATAGTTTTGTTAGTTTTGACGTTGTCTCTTTGTTTACGAAATTTCCTATACAAGACACTTTTGAGTTTTTTTATTTTATTTTGTTCTTATTGGAGATATTGAAAAACAAAACACACTTTTTCATTGCCATTTTCTCTACCCTATTAGATGAATTCTATACGAGGCGACGTTTCATTTCTGAGCAACCATCACTAACTTTGTTTTTATAAATATACAAAAAAATTGGTAGCATTCTTTTATGCCATTTTCCATTATAAATTCATCCCTACAACAACTGCATATGTTTCTTGTAAATTTTTTGAAAAAAAAATATTTTATTTTCATCCCATAGTTTTTTCTTCAAGTAGCCATTGAAAACACAATTTGTAGGAAAAATTATTTATAAAAAATTACCCAAAACATTAAATTAAGTAAAATTTACAATAAATGTTCAAACAAGTTACCGTTACTTTTTAAACATAAATAAACCCTTCTTACTGTTGAATCTGCAACACATGATAGCATGCCTGGAGTAATTGTGTTGAATTAACAAGTCTTAATAATTGTTCTTCATTTTCAAAAGTTTGAGAACACACTTGATTCTTTGTGTAATCCCTGAGAAAACAGTCTAGAGGTGTTAAGTTGGGGGATGTTGCTGGCCAAGATACCAACAATTCTGAATAACTGCCAGCGATAAATTATACTAACTCCTGAACAACATTATTTTCCAGTAAATTTAAATAACATTGCGATGTGAGTGATTCATTGTAAATAAATGGTCCTATTGGCCTCGTACCAAAAACTTCTACCCACATGTTAAAACCGAAAGGATGTTGGTATCTAGAAGACTGTTTAAATATAAATCTTTTTCGGCCCAATAATGCGTACTGCGCCTATTGAAAATACCGTTATTGGTTACCATACTCTCATCTAAACCAGATTATTTTTGGTTGCGTTTGACAAATTCTTGTATACCACTCACAAAAATTTCGACGTCTTGTGTCGTCACCTGGCCAAAGTCCCTGGCAAGCCAAGAATTTGGAAGAGTTCCATTTTTGATTTTTCATAATAAAATAAGCAGTCGATTTTGATGCACTAATGTTGCGTTCAATGTCTGTCACGGAAGTTTCAGGATTTTCTATAACAGCTTACAAGACACTACTTTCATTTTCAATATTGGAACGTATTTTACAACTTTTTGTTTTTCAAATTGGTTACTAGTCTTCTAAGGTTGTTTTCTCTCTGGGTATCTATTAGAATATATGTTTTCAGCAGTGATACAGTTTTGCCGGCACAAAATGGAGCATTGTAACATATCAAATGTTTCTTCGTTTGAGTAACTGCCAACGTTTATAGTTAAAAAAAAATAAAGTACTAAATAGGAAACAAGATAAATACTAAGTAAAAAATTGGTCAAAATGTACACTTTTAACAATGGGAATTGGTTAATGCTACTAAATGTCAAAACTGTATTGTTTTCAAAGACTACTTGATCATGCGGCAATGGTTTTGGATTCAACTATAAAATGGGTTACCAATGTTTGGAAAATGATGGTAACCTGTTTGAACATTTATTATACATTTTACGTAATTTTCTTTTAGAATATTATTTATAGCTAACTAGCTTTTCCTCCGCAAAATTTTGCGTTTAAAATTAAATTTAATGATGATAATAAAACGCATAATAAATTGAATACAAACGTATATGTGTAAATGGATAACAATCTTAGCGTCCGCTGCTAGACTTTAAAAAAAAATTAAACCCTTAAAATAAAATTCTAGCTACGTTATTTGTTTTTACACAAAATTACCTTCATATAAAAAAAATCATCGAAATCCGTCAAGCGGTTGTCTCGCAATCTGCGTGAACTATATTACTCGATTATTTTAATATATAGGATTATTTTACAAAAAACAATGGCTGCTTGAATAAAAGATGGATACTAATCAAACGGTTTTTTTTTGAAAAACTTGATATATGGGCGAATTTGTAATAAAAATGCTACAAGAAAACGCTACCATAATTTATTTCACCTTTTTAAAAAACTAATTTGATGATGGTTACTCATAAACGAAACGTCGCACAAAATTTTAGTTAACGTCTCTAATAGATCAGAAAAAATGGCAAAGGAATAGTGATTTCAGTTTTTACTCTCCTATAATAAGCCCAGAAAAAAGAGATTAAAAATTTTCAAAATTCAGTTTGTTTCAAATATCTTTAAAACTATTAAATGTATTTGGAATACATAACCTCAATATTGGCTAACTTTTGTCTCATTTAACCGATCTTCTACCTCTTACCGCTATAGATATCCCCATGCTATTCATTCAAGATTTCCACGAGTGGACAATGATGTTTTTTCCAGATTTCTTCTCGTGTATCCATATTCACCTTGTTCTTAAAAGAACGTTTGACGTTTAGACGACAACACGACCAATAACAAGACAATATGCAGTACATAAACCTAACACACAAGCAGAGGAGGTCAGTTCGGTACGCATTACACAAAGCAGATCGCAGCAGCAGTCTTTAATATGACCAATGGGACACGTTGTCTAAACACCAAAAGTTCTTTTAAGAAGACATGGAATATGAATACACGAGAAGAAACCAGAAAAAAACTGCATTGTACATAACAACACTCGTGGAAATCTTAAAATCAATACACTTCACCTCTACGGAGAGGCGATTCTACAAGGATGGAAAAACAAGTACGCCACTGATCACTGTCCATTCAAGACACCAGAAGGACAATGAACACTATCAACAAAGAGCTACATTTAATATTGGGAAACAAAATACATCAAACCACCTGGAAATAATCAATCGTCGGAATTGGCAACGTGTATTTACGATTTTACTCATAATAACCCAGAAGTAGTATTAAATTCAAGTGTGTGAATGCTGTTTGTCAAGGTGGTGGTGGTGTGTGTTAAGAAGTGTGTGAGTGTGGTGGTAATGGCATGGTGAAGATGTGGTTACTATGGTGAAGCTGAGGGTAGTATCGGTGTGATGGTATCAAAGAGTGATTCAGGAGTGGTAAGTGATGATGGTCAGTTGTAACCAAGTGTTAGGATGTGGATGATGATAGTGAGTACGTAGTAAAGAGACGTGAGTTGTACGTGACGTAGATGAATGGAATAAGGAAGTGATGAGTCTAGTGGAGGTGATAAAGAGATGGAGAAAGTGAGTAGTCATTAGAACAAGAATGAGTGCAAAGGAGTCTGTTAATAGTGGAAAATGAGTGAACAGTGGTAACGAATTAGTGCAGTTAGACTGAAGCAGTGAGAATAGTTGAGTAGTGAGAGTAGATGATGATGGTGTGGTGGTGTAGTAGTGTGAGTGTAGTGAGTGAGTGGTGAGTTTGAGTGAGTGGAGTGAGTAGATGAAGTGAGTGAGTATGAGATGAAGTGAGTGAGGTAGTAATGAGTGATGGTAAGAGGTAGTGAGTGAGTGAGAGTAGGAAGTAGTGAAGTGAGGAGTGAGTGAGTGGTGAGTAGTGAGTGAGTGAGTGAGTGAGTGAGTGGTAGTGAGATGGTGATGAGTGAGTGAGTGAGTGAGTGGTGAGTGGTGAGTGAGTGAGTGAGTGAGATGAGTGAGTGAGTGAGTGAGTGAGTGGGAGTGAGTGAGTGAGTGAGTGAGTGAGTGGTGAGTGAGTGAGTGAGTAGTGAGTGATGAGTGAGTGAGGAGTGAGGTGAGTGAGTGAGTGGGTGAGTGAGTGAGTGGAGTGGTGAGTGGAGTGAGTGAGTGGTGAGTGAGTGAGTGAGTGAGTGAGTGAGTGAGGAGGAGTGAGTGAGTGAGTGAGTGAGTGAGGTGTGAGTGAGTGTGAGTGAGTGAGTGGTGTGAGTGAGTGAGTGTGTGTGAGTGAGTGTGAGAGTGAGTGTAAGTGAGTGAGTGAGGAGTGAGTGAGTGAGTGGGAGTGAGTGAGTGAGTGAGTGAGTGAGGAGTGAGTGAGTGAGTGAGGAGTGAGTGAGTGAGTGAGTGAGTGAGTGAGTGAGTGAGAGTGAGTGAGTGAATGAGTGAGTGAGTGAGTGAGTGAGTGAGGAGTGGAGTGAGTGAGTGAGTGAGTGAGTGGAGTGAGTGAGTGAGGTGAGTGAGTGAGTGAGTGAGTGAGTGAGTGAGTGGAGTGAGGAGTGAGTGAGGAGTGAGTGAGTGAGGAGGTGAGTGAGTGAGTGAGGGAGTGAGTGAGTGAGTGAGTGAGGAGTGAGTGAGTGAGTGAGTGAGGAGTGAGTGAGTGAGTGAGTGAGTGAGTGAGTGAGGAGTGAGTGAGTGAGGAGTGAGTGAGTGAGTGAGTGAGTGAGTGAGTGAGGTGAGGAGTGAGTGAGTGAGTGAGTGAGGAGTGAGTGAGTGAGGAGTGAGTGAGTGAGTGGAGTGAGTGAGTGAGTGAGTGAGTGAGTGAGTGTGAGTGAGGGAGCGAGTGAGGAGCGAGCGAGCGAGCGAGCGAGCGAGTGAGTGAGTGAGTGAGTGATTGAGGGAGTGAGTGGGTGAGTGAGTGAGTGGGTGGGTGTGTTGGTTGGATGGGTGAGTGAGTGAGTAAGTGAGTTTAAATATACAGGGTACTCTATAACTTCAAACTTATCCAAACATACCTTTTTTTCAATGGCATCCCATATTTTTTATTTTATATTTGAACTCGGCTCGTTTCTACAAATCTTCCGATACAATGTTTGATTTGAGTACACCGAGAATTTTAAAAGTTATGGTGACTTTAAAGTTCAAATCGTCATGAATTCAGGACCCTATATCTTTTCTAATGTAAGCAATTTTCTGTATGTTATGACAAATATTATTTTTTGTACGTAAGTCAAGTTTACCAGATCAATTATGTTTCGCAATTATTATACTTTGTATACAGGGCAAGTTAAAACGCTTCTCACTTAACTTAAATAGAACACCCTATATTTTGTGTGCTCTGTAGGAAGCCACTAAATAACCATTTCATTTTTATTAGCATTTCCCCATACCTAACTTTGACGGTTTCTGAAATATTTCCCTTTTATTAACATAATCCAGTTTTTTTTATTTCATTTTTGATTTTATCAAGTTGGGGTTTTCTATTTAAGTTAAGTGAGAAAAGTACAGATTTGCGTTGCGTTTTGACTCGCCCTGTATACAAAGTAAAATAATTGCGAAACATAATTGATCTGGTAAACTTCACTTACGTACAAAACATAATCTTTGTGATAACATACAGAAAATTGCTTACATTAGAAAAGATACAAGGTCCTGAATTCATGACAATTTGAACTTTAAAGTGACCATAACTTTTAAAATCCTTGGTATACCCCAATCAAACATCATATCAGAAGATTTGTAAAAACAAGCCGAGTTCAATATAAAATAAAAAATATGTGATGCCATTTAAAAAAAAGGTATGTTTGGATAGGTTTGAAGTTATAGAGTACCCTGTATATTTATAAATAATTTTGGACTATGTACCTTGAGATGCTTAACAATTGTGCTTTTATAATTTTTTCGTATCTATTATAATAACGCTATATAAGAACTTTACCGCACTATTGGGGCACCCTGTATAGCTAAGGAATTTTATATCTTTTGAATAATTTAATCAATACGTTCTATAGTTCAACAGTAACATCAAAACTATCACCATCTTTAATATTCAAATTATTCGTATTAATGAAAGGAATGTTAAGTTTGTGGATATTTGGTAAGCCATATAGTTTTGGTGTAAAAGCGGTTATGATTACTCATATTTAAAATAATAGTTCCATAACCTTTATCTGATAGTACTATTACATTATGTTTATGATCAAATAAAGCACGTTGTTGTTGAAAATAATGTTATATCTTAGTTTTAACTTTTGGTATGTCGGGTTTTTACTGCATTCTTCCAGAAAATACGTTAGGAGATAGACATGTACCGGGTGGCCAGATAAGAATGCAAAGTGCTGTTTCTCGAAAATTATTCGTCGTAGAGAGTTGCGGTAACAAATTTTATTTGTAAAGTGACCAAAAAAGACCGTGGAAAATATTTTTTAATTTACAAGATGACCACCAGGGGGCGTAACCGCCATCCTAAACTTTTAAAGTGATTTTTTACTGAAATCCACCTAGAAAATGTACCAAAAAATTGTATGCTTTTTAAAGCTCAGCTTTTTGTTTGACGTATCTATTAAAGTAAAGTGTGGGGAGGGGGGGGGGTGATTCAGCGAGTTTTTAAATAAACAGCCGTAACTCTTAAACGACTTTTATAAACTTAATCTCGTTGGAAAGAGCATTTATTGCTCCATTAAATCCATATAACCTGTAATATGTCTAGTTATTAGTGATGCCGCTACAGCGCGTTTTTTTAATATAATATCAGAAAATTGCAAAATTCTTTAAAAAATTAAATTCAACAATATGACCATAGATAAAAATCCAAACAGATTAAGTCTGGGGATCGGGGTGGCCAATGAAATATACTTCCCCGTCCAATCCACCTCTGGTGATATATTAAATTTAAGTGCTCTCGCACATTTATTGAAAAATGTGCTGTGCAACCATCTAGCTGTAAAAACATATTTTGCCGTAATTGCAAAGGCACATCTTCTAATAAAATAGCCAATTGGACTACCAGAAAATCAAGAAACATGGCACCATTTAGTGGTTCAACAAAGAAATAGGGACCTATAATAGTTCCATCCAGATTTGCCACACGAGACATTAACACTCCAACGACCTTTATGGAAATTAACGTTTCCATCACTTTTAAAAGTGGCCTCATCCGTCCAACGAATTTCGGATAAAAATCCTCTATTTTCCCTGATCATGCCCAACATCTAATGACAATAATCTATCCGTCGGTCAAAGTCTTCGTCGTGTATGGCTTGATTAAAACCATATGATACGGGTGCATTCTACAAATTTGAAATTACAAACACATTGTGAAACATGTAAACTAATATTTTCAGTGACATAAGAACTTAGTTATGATCCTTTAAAATATTTTGAATAGTAGTTAATGACATATCCAACGAGAGAGGCATTGCATGTTTTTTTTTTAGTTTTTGAAATTATGAAAACTTTTATTACCTATTTAAAAATTATAAAATGATGAAATTTTTCATTGAATCTTGAAAAAAGACAAATAAATACCGGTGTAATATAGTATTCAAATTTTATAATAACTAAATCTTTTTTCTTCAATATTTTGGAGTAGGAATAAGATATCGAGATGCAGTTTTCACTAACCTATTTAGGGATGATTTCATCTCATTTTTATAAAACAAAAGTCATATTGTTGCATTTAATTTTTTGGAGAATTTTGCAATTTTCTATTATATCAAAAAACGCGCTCTAGCGGTATTACTAAAAATTAGACATATTACAGGTAAGATGGATTTGATGGAGCAATACATACCCTTTCCAACGAGACTAAGTTTATTAAAATCAGTGCAGTTGCAGCTGTTTATTTAAAAAATCAGTGAAACACCCCCCCATCACTTTATTTTAATAGATACGTGAAACAAAAATTACTCGAATAAAGCTGAGCTTTAAAAAGCATATAATTATTTGGTAAATTTACTAGGTGAATTTCAGTAAAAATTCACTTTAAAAGTTTAGGAAGGCGATTACGCCCCCTGGCGGTCATCTCGTAAATTTGAAAATATGTTCCACGGTCTTTTTTTGGTCACTTTATAGTAATAAAATTTTTTACCGCAACTCTCTACGACGAATAGTTTCCGAGAAACAGCACTTTGCATTCTTATCTGGCCACACGGTACAATCATTACAGCATGACAATGATTTTACATGTACTGTTAAATAAAAAAAATTAAATATGTACACTCTGTTTTCAATATATATCAACACAATTGCAATGTACTAACGAAAAATGTTAATTCTTTATTGGATTTGATAGTACATATTTTATATCAAAAAGATGAGTACCTATGTATGGGTAATCGTGAAAGCTTTCATTTACTAGTTAATACAGAATCAATCTGTAATCTTTAATGGTCTGTAATATTAAGAAAAAGTATATTTCAAATTTGAGCAGTGTGATCTTACTTAAAATCTATAACATCTTAATTTATCCTTGTCAAAAGTAAAATAATGGTATAAAATATACTTACCACAACTCTGCGTATTTTTCCATTGCATACTTTACTGTAAGATTCCTTCAGCATCTTATGAGCGTTTTTAATTGATAATATTAGTTTAATGTTACCTATACATAATATAATTACCGGTAATATAGAAAATAAGTATATATCCAACCAACTGAATATGGCAAAATATCTGAAACAAAAAAAAAAAGAATTAAAAAACTTTATCGCCCCCGGGTGGGCTCGAACCACCAACCTTTCGGTTAACAGCCGAACGCGCTAGCCGATTGCGCCACGGAGGCAAGTGTTAGCCGTTTGTTCGTTAAGCATTATATAGTACACGTTCATTTACTTCCATTTATACTATTCCGCAATGCAAAATTTTAATTTAGACAAATAAATGAATTAACAAATTGATTTATTCACATGCTTAAAAATTTAATTCAATTCTAAAATAATAACCTATCTGTTTTCATGACACTTAATAAGTACTTAATTACCATAGTTCCATTCATAAACTATTTTTGTAAGTTTACGATTACATTGTCAAATAAAACTCGCCATTTGTGCTATTCGTAGGTATATACAGTTATCCCTTCAAAAGTTTATTATACTTTTACTTTATATCGTCTGCGTTTTGGTATTTACTACAAATATGAATTATAATGTATTTTTCAACGTGCTTATACGACTGTGTATTGTTGGTTGCTTAATACAGGCGCTTTAGGAGTTTTGGCAACAGCTACGCTGGTTCTAATCTGGCGTGTTATAACATAGGCGAAAATAATGTGAAATAATAATCATAAATTAATATACTTGAATATTTCTGGCACTCTACCTAAATTACAGACATTGGTCACTACCACACAATTATTGTCCACGTGAGCAACAATAATTGCCAGTAATTCCTTATGAATGTTGAAAAATCTGGGCCACTGGAACTGTGGCAGGGCCTGTAACAAAAAAAAAACTCCAACGTGCCACACAAAAATAAAAAACAACGAACGCGTTTCAATAGCTAAGCTATCATCATCAGCCAGTCGACTGCTGATGATAATAGCTTAGCTATTGAAACGCTTTCGGTGATTCTTATTTTTGTTTGGCACGTGGGTGTATTTTGTTTGTTTTATGAATGTTAACAATTATTATTATGACTTGTATAAACAACATAATAATTAATATTAGGCACGTACCTAGGTATTATCGACGGGTAAGGGGAAACGAAAAGTTTTGTAAAAAATGGTACATACATTTTTGTTAGAACAAGTTGGACATTCAAACAGTGCATTTTCGTTGTGATTGTCATTCTAATTGAAAATATATTTTTTCTTCAGACGTCAATAAAAGATGACATTTTAAACTTCACCTGACAACGTTAAAGTTTGACATTTTCACCGGTGGCTGCAAAAGTAATGTAAGTTAATAACTCAAACCTCCAATTTGGAAAACAGCGAAAACAAATTTATTGTTTAGAATTATAAAGATTAAAAGTACAATGATTAAAACTAACATTTTCTCCAAAATAAAATTCGCCAGAGGTAACAGTGGAGGTCTCGCTGCGTTCTAAGGAAATGGTCTTTAATTCTTCCTCTTCTACATAAACTTCTGTACTCGTAACGCTTGCACTAGATGCAAAAATTATCAAGGCTGCCTCTTTTTTTGTTGCTAGAGAGTCTTCAATATAACGCTCAGCTACAGTGCTGGATTTCCAGCCACCATGGCGCTTGAAGCACATTAAATCTGCGCCGCCATCCACCAACAGTGTAGCTCATTCATATCTCGTGGTCGCAAAGCAACACATTTGTTATATAAATTTAGGAAAGATTCCCCTACAACTGTAAATGATATAATTTTTTCTGTTTTGCTATCTGGAATTTTAATATCTAGCAGAGTTTTCAGGTTCTCAATGTCGTCTGTCTTCATCTCCACCAATTCATCGCAACGACATGCCCCTGAGATACTAATAATCAAAACTACCTTAAAAAAATACAAAATATAAAGACTTGTTTTCATTCATTCTATTTCTAAAACTTACCTTCTTTGCTAAGTATTTTTCGTCCGATGCTTCCGATAAAAATTTGTTAAATTGGTCTTTTGTAAATACTTTGGCCTGCTTTGGAGTGTATCCTTCATTATGCTTCTTTAGATATGCACGAAGTTCCAAGTATTTGCTTATATCTACCGGACTCACTACGTTCGTCCGTCAAACCTACAGTTTCGCCACAAAAAGTGTCACTTTAGCTCCTTATAAAATAATATACTATTATGTGGTACGTTCTTGTGCAGAAGGCACATTTAACGCCAGTGGTCGCTGTACCTATATTAAAAATTCAAATAAAACAGATACCTTCGTGGACGGTAGGGTTTGTAAAAAAAGTTATAAGAATACTCATAACATATTGATTTTGGTTTTTATTTCAGAATTGAAGACTAATTTTTTTTGTACTTTCAGGTACTCAATATCATCTAGATTCTTCTTCCTTTTCTACCACAATGCTGTCAGTTTCGTCTCCTGTAGGAAGTATGTTCTTATTTTCTTTTAAACTAGTTTGTTCTTTACGAATATCTTTCTAGACAATTATTTTTCCTGTTCTTTTCATCTTCTACCTCTGTTTTTCTGGTTAGCTTCCAACCTTTTAGCCTTCCTTGCTTCTTTTAATTCTTCCCCTTTCTTCTTCATCTCCATTTTCCCTAAATGATCTTTCTGCCTGGCACAGGATGTAAATACAAACAATATTCTTGGGAGACTTTAAAATCATTAACTTTTTTTGTGCTATGATGTATGTCTTTTAGAGCTTGATAAATCTTTTTTCCCTATCTTTCCCAGTTAATAAAAGTATACTTTATTGAAGTCGCTAGAGGCAAAGAAGAATATACCGATATGTTATTGGTTTTTGGATACTGTCAAGGGAATAGCCGAAAGTGTGCCAGAGTTTACTCTGAAAGGTTTCCAAATCGTCATACACTAAGTCACCCAACGTTTGCTGCTCTGAAGAGACGTCTTCGAGAAATCGGTCGCTTAGCTCCCGAAACCGTTGATTATGGAAGGTAAACAAAAATAAAAAAAAGATTTCAAAATTAAATAATCATTATTAGAAGAAGACATTTTAGAACATACTGGAGAAGGACCTGAACTAGGTAGAAAAATCAGAGTGTCACACCTTGTATATGTATATAATACCGCCAGTCTCAAACAGCAGCTATGGTTGTGATACGTCGATGGCACCTGAGTTATGTGGTCACACGGCTGAGAACAGTTCCACAAGTTCTTGGAAAACAGCGTCCACAACAAAATCAAGTTTACCATGGAAGTGGAGGATGACAGCTGGGTCACACAGAGTACAGGAAATCCACCCACACCAAGAGATACCACAATGCCAAATCTCTCAAAAAGGAGGGGATGACAACGCCCTATTACAAGACGGATTTACAGTGAGGAACATCTGAAATGCGATAGGACAAACAAACAGGAGGATCAACGTTCAACGTTCATCGAGGACCACAAAAAGGCTGTGGAGAGGAAGACACCTACTTCATCTCTAGCGCAGTACGTCGGTAGTACATCACACAGTATAGCGTTTGAAAACAGGATGATAGCCAATATCAAAAACGCGACAAACAGGACCATGCGAGAGGCCATCTAAATTTAGAACAGAACTTCAACACACGAGACGATTGTTAAAGATTGCTGAATACGTAGAAGTTAATACTCGCCAAACATCGCCACCCACGGAAACCCTCACCTTCGCAAGAATCATAGCGCTCACAACAGGAAGAACAGCAAGCAACACTGAGAAAACGGAAACGTTGCCGAAATGAAAGAAGTTTTAAAACCAGTGAAAGTATACACTACATGTAAGCAGGAGACCGGACAGCAGAACATCAGTTCCATTCGGACAGAACCTGAAGATGGCAAATAGGACTTTGCCGAAACGTCGTTTTTGTACTAACGCATCACATTCACAACGTATGCCATTTTAAACATTTTAATACATTTATTTTAGACATTATTAAATAATATGGGACTGTAAAATTCTAAGCCGAAACTTTCTAATGAACTTAAGTGGAGAATCCGAGGTGTGCCAACTCGGGAGTAATGTAATTATGCCCGTGGGCTTCATTCTCCAATAATGGAGGTTCTACGTAATTGTATGGTTGGGCAATACCTTACTATGTTCCTTTAGCAACCAAATGCTACTTCAAAACAAGTCAAAAATTATAATAGTTACATGAGAATCTTAATATTATTCAATTCTGCTATTAAATAATTAAGTAGTTGCTCAATCATAATATAATAACAATATACCCATTAAAACTGTAAAAAACAAAACAAGTAAAAGTACATATAAGGCAAACAACTTACTGTTTACTCATACCATCCCTACATTTGTGAGGTATTCGACTACACAAAATGTTTTCTACCAAAAATGGTTTAAAGTCATTTGAATTCCTCTTTAACAATTAATATTTTTAATTTATTTACAAGAAAAAATAAAAACAGAATGTAAGTAATTTATTCAAGGAGCGGCTAAAGAAATATCGTGGGTTCATTTTGCATAAAAGACCTATTTTTTTCTTTATTAAGCAGACTTATTTTATTGTTAATATGATATTTATTTGTCATTATATGTCCCTCCTTAACTCCTTACTGACTTCGCATAACGCCACAAATTCTGCTTCCGTAGTCCTCAGAGCGACGTATATTTGTTTTCAGCTTACCTACGATATGACTCCACCGTCCATGGTTATCACATAGCCGGTGTACGACCACCTATCCATATCGCTGCCCCATTCGGAATCCGTATATATTTTTGTAACTGATTGCGTAGTGCAACGTTCCCTTTAGATAGCGAAATATTCTCTTTACTCCGCTGCAATGAGCTTCACTTGGATTTACTGAGTATTGGCTCATCTGGGTTACTATGTGCATTATACCTGGTCAAGTGTTTGTTGCCAGATATAGCAATCCTCCTATCGCTTGTTGGTACTTCTTTATCAGTGTTTCGTTTACTCGGTTTTCATTTTTCTCATATTTCACGTTTACATCTGCTACCTTTTTTGTCGGTTTACATTCAAATGCCAAATTGTCACTCTGGTCCATTCTTATTGAACCTGGCTTGTGTTTTGTATTGACACATAAAACTCGTTTAGCCGCTCCTAAATCTTCAACGTCAACATGTTCCACTCTCCAATTGTTCATCGCGCACAAAGCCAATATTATTCGTGTCGTTTTTCTCATCACCACGGATGCGAAAGTTTAATCGTAGTCCACGTTCGGTATCTCTTTATTTCCTAGCGCTACCAATCTCGCTTTGTATTTTGTGATTTGTCCAGATTCATCTAGTTTTCGCTTAAAAACCCACATAGTTTTTTGAACTTTTGTGCCTCTGAGTCGTTTAGTGATTACCCACGTGTCTCTTGACCTCACATTTTCGAATTCTGTTTTTATCGCTTTCAATCGTTCCACTTTTTCCTTACAATTAGTTGCTTGATTTCATGAATTCGGTGTATTGTCCAAAGGTTCTTTTCGGGTTGCTACATCATTGTGCTCGATAATTCCCTCCTCCTGTGCGTGATTTTTATCTTCCTCGCCTGTGGAAGGGTTAATGAATCTGTTCCAAGTTACAGTCTTTTCATCTTGGTCGCTTGTATTGGTTTCTTCCATCGGAAGACATATTTCGTCGAACTTGAAGTGTCTCTGGATCCCAGATAAGTCTTCGAGTAAGGTTCGTTTTCGATGAATATTCCTTCTTTACCTTGAGGTTCATACTTTTGCATTCAGTGGTTCTTCTTGTAGCAGCATTTGCATCCGAATGATTTCATACGCGTCACGCCAGTTATTATATTGCTCCATATCTCCTATGGTGTCTTCCCCGAGTTGCTTACTGACATTCTCCTAGTACGTATGTAATTTGCCGTTAAGATCGTTTCCCATCACCAGTCGCCACCGGCTCCAGATTCTCTCATCAAGCGCTTGGTTATATTCAAAAGCGTTTGGTTAAGGCCTTCCACAACTCCATTTTGTTGTGGTGTATAAGGGCCGTTAGTTTTCTTTGAATTTCCTGCTTTCGTAAGAAATCCTCGAACTCCCAATTTATGTATTCACCGCCGTTATCGCATTGCAATGCTCGTATTTTTCAACCGAGCGTTCTTTCTGTTTTATTTTGGAAATCGATGAATTTTTTCCAATGCTTTGATTTTGCACGTTATTGCGTACATCTTTGCATATTTACCATGATCGTCAATGAAAGTTACAATATACCTATTTCTTCCACCTGATGTTGGATTTATCGGCCCGATTACATCGCTGTGAATAAGATCTGAGCAGTTTTTCTTTCTATTTTCGGTCGTCCTCAATCTCTTAGGCCATACTTCTGCTGAGGTGTCGTTCATCGTATACGTACATTCGCGTTATTCGTTCATTATGTAAACACACATATATATATATATATATATATATATATATATATATATATACGTTGTGCTGTCTTGTAGCCGTTCCAAGTATTTCCCGTCTCTGGATAATATAGCTTGTTCGTGATCAAATTTCATTTCAATATTTTTGTTTCCTAAGCGGAATACGGATATTAGGTTTCCGTTCAGTTCTGGTACATATAGCACATTTTATAGCGTCATCGCGTTACCGCCGTTTTCTTCATTCAATTTTACTTGTACGGTACCTTTGCTTTGGCATTTTAAGGAGGTACCACCGGCACAAGTAATTGTATTCTCGTGGCGTCTTTTCGGCGCCAGGATATTTCGGTGCCAGGATGTTTCGGCAGCAGAATATATCAACACAGGACCAGTTCTGCGCTAGGATGTTTCGGCACCAACATAAAATGTAAAAACGTTTATTATATCAAATTATGATTTAGGACATGCGTACTAATCGAATTCTTAGAATTTTTTAACACCATGCACATAAAGTTACTATCCACATGTTTATGTTTTTTAATTTTATAATTGTTTTCAGTTTGGAAGCCAACGTTGAACTTTAGTACCATAAAATAATCTCTTAGTTTCACTTTAATCTGGTTTCTTTCGTTTAACTCCTACAAGTTTTATATGAAAATATACAGACGCCCGAATGAGCGGTTTGCTCCTTGTGTTCTTGTGGAAGCTGTAGGTTACAAAAGAGGCTCAATAATTATATAGGGCGGAATACCCTACGAAGCTCGTACAGACCTGGTGATCTTTGAAGGAGGCGGTGTAGATGCTCACAGGTATGTAGAAGATCATGCCATTCCATTTGCACCATTTATTGGAGACAACTTTATGTTAATGACAAAACACGATGTCATGTCGCTCGAGGGGTTTTGCAATACCTCAACGAAGTTGCCATCAGAACTTTACCGTGGCCGGCAAACAGTCTAGACCTCAACCCGATAGGCACATATGGGACAGTATAAAACGTCGGATTCGAGCACGAAGACCAGTTCCAACCACCATTACAGAGCTGAAAACTGCTGCATTGGAAGAATGGGATAACGTCCCACAAGCTAAAATTCAAATCGTAATGGATGCGCTTCCCCGTAGTCATCTTGATGTGATTAGGGCAAGAAGAGGTAACACTCGTTATTGAAGTGAACTTTTCTTAAAATGTCGAAATTTTCAAAACTACAACAAAAGCTATAAAAAAAAACTACAAAACTCATCGACTAAATACGAAAACATAGGGTGGGCGGTTAATTCTGCCGTTGAGTGTACATAGCTACAGGGAACTTCCAGTAAAAAGCAGTGGCTCACGCTTACCATGTAATGCCAATGCTAAATTCAAAACGCATGCCTGTTTGGAAGGCGCATCTGTGTATTTGTGTATATTTGCCTGCTTCTTTGTATCGATTGGCTACTAGCTCTTGAAAGTTTAGCTTGTTTTCTTGTTTGGTGTATGTGTTCTGCGTATGGTTAGGTGCTTGTGTACTTGTTTCATGGCAAGTAGCTTGCTTAGATTATTTAGTTTGTACGTTTGGGTTGTTTTCGTGTGTGACTACTGCGGTTGCGCTTGTTGGATGATTGGTTGATTTCACTCTCCCTAGTTTCTTGATTTTTTGTTGAATTTTGGTAAACTATTTTGATTTGTCTATTTGTGTGTTGGTAGGTACGTGCCGTTTTAGTTCTTGTTTACATCAGGTTGTTGATATTTGAGTGTCTGAGGGTTTTTACTTGTTTGTTAGCTTCCTTTTTTGTAATTCTGGCTAACCTATTAGATTTGTTTGTTTTTGGATTGTTGTAGCTAGGTTTTTGATTTGTATGTTTGTGTGTTTGAGATTACCTAGTTTCTTTGTTCTCACGTATGTTAGCCAGTTTGAAGTGTTTGCTTGTTAACCAGGTTGTTTATTTTCTTGGTTTAGAGGATTGTGAGTTTATTTTATCACTAGTTTGTTTAATTTTTGAGGCGTTTAGACTAACTTTTAAATAATATTACAAGATGGTTATACCACAAGATGGAGTTGTAAGCTACAATACTGTTTTATTTCCTTCAAAATATGAACTAATGTTGAGAGTCACTTTGTATTTGACCAAAAAATGTATTTTTCGAAATGATGCACGATGCCCACCATGTGTTTGCGGTTTGTGTGTGTGTGTGTGTGTGTGTGTGTGTGTGAGTGTGCGCATGCGTGCGTGTTTGTGGGTTTGTTGGGTGATAGAATTTAGCTCTAGGTCATCGAGCAATATATTTTACCGCGATATAGAGTTTGAGCAATATTCGGTCCAAATACTGGCATACACTCGAACTCAGCTATTGGTCATCGAGCGAATCCATTTTGCCTCGACCTTAACGAAATTGTTGTTTAAATATCCCGACAGATAAAAGGAAGCTATACGTTTTTTAATTTTGTTTGAAACTGAGGCTTTAAAAAAAAGACTGTTTAACAAAGGTTTCTTATTCCATTCTACTCTACAACTGTTTCCAATAAAAAATATATATTTGGTTTGCTTGCCCCCATTAATCACCCATTGTTCTAAACAATTTATTTCTCTAACTCTTCAAATAAATGTGTAATAATGCTTCGTTTACATGTTATTGTGATACCGTGTATGCCGCTTTTAAGAGAAAAATATATAATACATAAAACAAAATCTAGATAAAAGCAGAAATGTCGCACCAAACCATCTTGGTGGGTGCTGATAAATCGTAGCGCCGCAAATGCTGGCGTCGAAACGTCCTAAACCGTTGACTTTTGTATATCTCTTAATTCATACTTTATAAAATTGTTGTAAGAACCCCCTAGAAATAATTATATAACGAGTCGCCGCTGATATCTACACCGCATAATTTAAGTAATTATAATTTATACTTACATAGAAGTGTAATATGGAGTTGATAGTAGTTTTCCATCATCGTCTAATTTGTGTATAAAGCAATATGGTAGAATATATAACGCAGATCCAGAAGAAACGACCAATATCATCTTTGTAGCAACTCTGGGTTGACAAAATTTAGGTTTAAAAGTTCGAGTTGGATCGTTTAAATAAATTATGCGATCTAAAAGTGTATTTACAATTATGAACTTAGAAAATATTTGGCAAACTTACCGATGGTTACAAGAACTGTTGCACATGTACTGATGCATTTTAAAAATTCACCAATTGGAAGAAATACAAGAGAATCAAATGATGCCCAATAACCATTTACGTATAATACACTTCTAGAAATCCCAGATAAGAATATCACAATGCAGGATAGAAAATCAACTGCAGCAATCGCTAAAATAAACAGCAAGTACAGTTTAGTAATAATATAATAATAAAAAAGTATTGTACCAGATTGATTACAGTGCATAAGTAATGTCTATCAAAAATGTAATTTGTATTTTCAACGCCCTTTTAAAAAATAATATTTTCCACCTTATTTTGAGTGGCGAAAGTAGCACGTTTCGTCTCTGAGAAAAAAAGATTTATATTTCCTCACTCTTGTTAGTTGATCAAACTAATACTATCTTCTTCAGCTTAAAATATACAAAATTATATAGTTACACCCTTTTAGATATGTATCGGACTGTTTGTTGTTTGCAATACTAACATTAAAGAAAAGAAAAACCCTAATTACGAGGGAAGGTTGATAAGTCAGTGACTTTTTCAGCAAAAGAAAAAAGAAAAAGCATTTTATTTCTCAACATAGTCTCCTTTTAGCTCTATACATTTAGTCCAGCGTTTTGCCAATTTTTTTATTCCTTCCAAATAATAGGTTTTCTCGAAGCCCTCAAAATAGGTATTTCATTCGACCCAAACCTCTTACCGCCCAGCCATTTCTTCAGATTTCGAAACAGGAAATAGTCGCAGTGGTCTTTATAAATTTTTGTCATAGTGACTACACATGTATGCACGCGTGCATTGTCTTGATGGAACAGCACTTTTTTCTTCGCCAAATACGGTCATTTCTACTTCAATATCGAATCTGTCCAAAAACTCTGAACAATATTCTCCAGTGACACTTTTCAAGGTAACCCAAAAAACTGTGGCCATGAGCTTGTTGGTTCTATGGTGACCGTTCACCCGGAGAAACCAACTATCTTGATTGTTCTTTGGTCTCTGGTGTGTTGTGATGGATCCATGTTTCGTCCACGGTAACGAAACGGCGCAAGAACTCACACAGATTGCGTCTGAACATCGACAAGCACTCCTTTGAAGTGGTCACACGGTTGCGATTATGTCGATTATGAGTAATCGCGGCACCCATCGCCTGGATAGCTTTTTCATGTCCAAATATTCATGTAAAATGTGCTGTACCTGCTCAGTTGGGATGCCTACAGCCTCAGACGATCGTCCAATGTCATTATTTGGATTCCATCGACGATTTCTGGCGTGACAACTCTGTTGGGGGACCTGAACGTTCGGCGTCACTTGTGCTGGTACGACCACAACGGAATTACTGAATTCCACTTCTTAACCATTGAAATTGATGGTGTAAAGTCCCTATAGTATTTATCAAGCCTTTCCTTAGTTTCGGTGGTGTTTCTTTTTTCGCAGAAATAATACTTAATCAGCACACGAAATTAACTCTTTCACATTTTCGTTAAAATTCACGAAGTTGTCTGCTTTCAATGTCTGTCAAACACAAACCAAATGACGCAGCTTGCTCAAAATTTAACAGTAGTCTATTAATAGATGACAACTGACGGGAGCAGTGTTGTATATAAAATTACTGCACGGGAAACTAAAAAAGTCTCTGACTTATCAAATTGCCTTCATATACAGAATAATTAAATCTTAATTGTATAATTTCAATTTGTCAAACTTTTCAAGGAAATGTATCCGAAAGTTTTCTCATAATTTTTGTCTTATGAGCTCTGCGTTTTTCTATGGATTTATATGTTGGCTGCATCCCAAATGTGCTTACTATAACCAGTTCCATATTTTAGAAAGTTCTTCATCGAGAAATAATTTTGTAGCAACCCGATAACAATTTTTATCCATATTTTGTGGTATTCCTGGATATATAAAAAAGTGCTTCAGCCACACGCATACGTACGCGCACACGCACACGCACAAGCACACACACGCACGCGCACGTGCACACGCACACGCACCAGGCATACACGCGAACACACACACATGCGCGCGCGGTGTGTATCTGTGTATCCGTGTATATGTGTATATATTTTTCAGTGTTACTTTTTGTCCAGTTTCTGTGCTTGAGGGTGACCTAAAATGCTTTTGTATTTGTCAGTTCAAAAACTTTGTTTGATTTTTGTGTTTAGTGTAGTTAAGTGTGGCTGTTTTTAGTTCTGTTTGAAGGCTTATCCATTTCTAACATTTATCTTCGTCAGGTGTATTTATTTCGTGTTCGATTATGTTATTAATGCTATCCGTATATTGTTCATCATTTAGTTGTAGGTTATAGAAGCGCCAATATGGACTTCTTGTTGGCGTTGATTCATAAATATATGACCCATTTCTTTTTTTTTGATTATATTTGTATCGCACAAAGGGAGAATTCTTGAAGCTGTGTTATTGGAGAGAAATATTTATCCAGGGATAGTTGGGTACATAAATCGAAAGGCGTCATAAGGCTCGTTCCCACTGAGCACTTCTTTCCAAAAACTTTGAATTTTGATGTTTTCGTTTCGTTCGGACGAGTTTAATCAATCAACAGATGGTTCTAGTGCACAAATAAAGTCACCACTTATTGTTATTCCACCGTTTGAATGTTTTAAAAGTTGGAAATCTGTATTTAGTTTTTCATTATAGATGACTTTGGTTAAATATTTAATTAAACTTTTACATCTTTCTTTGTGCTCTTGCGGCAATATTTGGAAGTACTGAGCTAGTTAGCAGACCTTGAGTGTCCAAGATGTACATATTCTCTAACCACTTGTATTAGAGTTTCTCTATTTTTATCGTAAATAATTTGACTTTCTGAGGTTGATGACACTGTGGAAGATGCGGGTCGTTTTTTTTTACGTTAATATCTTCTTTTATAAGTCCAATCTTTTTTGTGGTAACAGTTGTGGGAAAGATTGCTCATTGTGGGTGACTCTGCTAGTTTTGTATCAGTGTTTACTACCGCTTCGTCTCCTTCTCCACTATCCATAGGTGGTATTATTGGAATAATAGTGTTATTTGTGCACTAGCAATGTGCCCAATCTCCTGACGGGTAATGGTATATTATGACATTAATACATAATCGAGCCTTTAAAGCATGAGCAACGAGTTTAAGGCCACGAAGCGAATGCTTTAAAGGCGATTATGCATTGTGTCATACGATATTTTTTAGTTGGAATGCGTAATTATAATAGTAATAGTAGTAATAACTACAATCATTTTAATTGAAAAAATCAAATTAATAATTTCCATGCATGTTATCGAGTGGGTAGGTAAATGTCATTCGACAATTCGTTTAATTATTAAACGTCATTGTTATACGTATTGAAATGTCGACGGAAATTGACAAATTAGCTGCTGTTACTTGTTTTGAGGTAAAGTTGTAAACAGGTTGATTAATTTGACAATTCACAATAAAATCTGACATCTACCTTTACATACACGGCGTGCGATAAAGACCCGATTATGCTCGCTTTTGGGTTTGTTTTGGATGGTTTATGATACATGAATACTAAAACACATTTAATTTCATCGTCGGTAAAAACAATTTTATAATCGTCACCCTCGAAGCTAATTACGGTTGATTCTGGTATAAAATCTAGTTCCTGTAGTCACCTGAACCAATTCCTGTTCCTATGAAGGAAACTGGAGATACAGGTTTTATACTTTTTGGTTTTAAACTGGGTTCTATGACGATGTGAGGGATTGAAAGGCAGACATTGGATAGAATTGTCCTTCGGGCTAGTGTTATATATTTTCCTGCTGATGTAAAAACACCTCGCATTGAGTTACCACAAAGTTTTCTGTAATTTTTGTAAAGATAAGAAACTGCAAAATCTATTATTGGAAATTCTTGAAGCGAATAAAACGTTTTTGGGACCTATACTGAACCAACCCCTATTACATAGTCTTGAAATTGTATTTAATCAGTTGCTTGCAAAATGATTGCTTGGTATATTTTTAGGAGACATACTGTTCTATAATACATTACAGAGTAAATATTTACATTAATATTATTTGTACTATTCAAGTTCATAGAGTTCATTTATCATAATAATGTACATATATGAGACCTTACGGCTTTCACTTACTTGATTACGTTTATCGCGTTGGTATTTATTCTAACGTGCACTTTGTATTATATTAAAATTAAATAATTATTTTTACCAAAACTAAATTGTTAATAGTTTGCTTAATAAAATGTTAATTAAATGTTTAAATTTTAAGCACTAAGTGAGTGAAAAGGCCCTACAGCTCCCACCTTTAGTTTTCAATTATGTTGTTTTTATTGTTGGTCTCAAATAAAACGTTAAAAAATTGCATCCTTTCATTAGCTTAAGGTAAAGTCCTTGTCAGTAAGGTCTACTGTTGGTGCATTTCTTTAGGTTATGTTCTACCAGTTTTATTCAGTTGGATTTATTTCAGCTAGGTTACTTTACTATTTCTAATTCTATGAATATTGTTGCTTATGACCTTAAGTGTACTAATCCTAATCCGCCTTGGTTCATGGGAAGGCACAAGTGTGCGTGTTCAATGTTTCTTATCAATCTATATGAAATTTATTAATTGTGTGTGTGATTGAGTTCTTTACCTGCGATTAAAAGCACTTGTAAGATATGCCATATTTGTGGTGCTATGATAGTGTTCACTATTTTTATTCTACCTCTTATTGACAAATGGATTAAACGGCGTTTCCAATTTTGGATTGCTTTCTCTGTACTCACCTCTAAAACTTTAGTCTTAAGCTTCTTTATTTAGTTTTTCGGAATGACTGAAGGATTAAGATGCTCAAGTAGCTCAAAACCAATTTCCCCAAAATAAGTTTAATAACTAAAAAGCTCCTATATATATATATATATATATATATATATATATATATATATATACAACGTGTCCCAAATTCACTTCTCTATAAAGGGCTCTCGGCTTCTGTTATACTTACGGCAAAGGTTAAATGGGAAAAGTTTTAGAGGAAGCTTAGAGCATCCATCCTGTTGAAACCAGGTTCTTCTGAACTCGTCTTCGGTGAGAGTAGCTCATAAAGCCGGCAGAACCTGGTTTCGCAAAAGCTCTAGGTACCTCTGTCCGTTTAAGTTATAGTCAAACAAAAATGGTCCTATAAGTCGATTTCCTACAATGAATAATAATTTATAATACATAGATGCCCAATTAAAATAGGTAAGTTAGATTAAATTACCAATAATCCCACACCAAACGTTACTTCCAAATCTGGTTTGTAGACGTCTCTCTGCCAATGATGAATGACCACAAGACATGATTAACAAAATCGGGATTTTCATTACACATTCTGGTATACCACTCGCAGAAGCGCATTCGTCTTTGAAAATCAGTTTCCTTAAGTCCTTGAACTATTGTGGGTTTGTATGGATAGTAGTTATTTTTTTTAACACTCTTTGTACCGTTGATTTTGACACACGAATTTCCCGTTCTACCGTTCTTACCTATGCACTGGGGTTTTCGTTGACAGCTTGTAAAATGTTTCTGTCACGATTTTCATTATCAATATTGTATCCGCTTTTAGGTTGTTCGAAGGTCCCATAGTTAATTAAATTAATTACATTTTTCTGAAGTGGGTTTTATGAGGCTGACGTCGTTGCACATCTCCAAATACCTCGCTGAGGTAATGTCGGCGTTTCTGTTTGACTGCAAGTAAAGCGCTAACATGTCAAACTTTTCTTCATTTGAATAGGGAATACCGGCCATTTTCAACAGGCTTTTACAATTTGTGTGTCACGTTTATGATTTTAATGACAGAAAAGCGTACTACTTATGAAAACACTACTTTGAATTATTTAACGTCAAAGTCAGAGCCACCTTATATGGAAAAATGAAACCCAATTTTACTGACAAATAAATCATGTCCTACTAATAATAATAAATAAGACCTAACTTTAGAAAGTGTGATATTTCGATGAAACTCTAATCTTTTATGCACTTGTGAGACATCACTAAACTGGAAATATTGCGCTCTTTCAAAAATCGAAAAATCCAATATGGCGGCCATAAGAAAAATGAAAGTTGAGGCAGATTGTGGGATAACAAAAGACAATTGTGACATGTCATACACGCCACCTTATTCGTCTTAAAAAATTGTCCGAGTAATCTCACATTGTGACAGCTATCAAATTAACCATTTCGGATTTACTGGCGAAAAACGAAATCCGCCATTTTCGGTTTTTCGCCGATATTTTCAAAACCAATTGACCGATCGTAAATCTGAAACCTGATATCGAATGCTCTAAGCTTCTAAAACTCTCCCCATTTAACCTTTGCCGTAAGTATAACAGGAGCCGAGATCACTTTATATTGTATATATATATATATATATATATATATATATATATATATTGTGTGTGTGTGTGTGTGTGTGTGTGTGTGTGTGTGTGTGTGTGTGTGTGTGTGTGTGTGTGTGTGTGTGTGTGTGTGTGTGTGTGTGTGTGTGTGTGTGTGTGTGTGTGTGTGTGTGTGTGTGTATGTGTGGCACAATAGTGTAACAAAGTACCATATCTTATTTTATGAAATAAAAAAAAGCTGTTTGTGTAAAAGTTGTACGTGAACATGAGGTCCACATTTTAAAAATATTTTTTACCATACAGGACGTTGTATAAACCCGGGCCAAAATATTTATTAATTTTATTTAACGGAACACCCTATACACGGTGTCCAAAAAATGGCGGAAAAACAACACGTGGCGATCTTTCTTGGATTATTTTGAGTAAAAAATTATAATACAAAAATGCCGTACATGGCTTCGGACACCATCAGGGGCAACAAAAAGAATGGATACATCTGGCAACACAGAATCACACAGGTATCATGTAGTCATGTGTAACTAAGTAAAACGCAAACACATCGGTATGTCAAATTGACGATATTAATTATTAAAATACTTAGTTGTACTTAAGAGTAATTTATATTATTATTTGCAAAGCATTTCCATCACAGGAGCCAAACACAAAATACATATCACCATACTCACTTGTACTAAATTCCACTGTTCACTTTAACGAAACGCTTGTCTAACAAAGAAACGAAAAACATGAACACACAAACTATAATCACAATGAGAAAACAAGTACGGTACTGATGGCACTCAAAATCTGACAATTCGCGTGACATCGTAATTGTCAACACTTGAAATCTGCAGTGTTGACAAAATTTAAAAAATAATGCACTTTTATAAATGTTTAAAAAGTTAATTACTGGAGTGCAATGAGAATGAAATGAAATAGGACTTTACAAAAGTCTTAAAATATTAAAGGTAATTGCCAAAGGAAAAAAATTATGCATATTTGGGACCCAAAGTTTCCAACTTTGATGATCTTGTGTGGCTCCATGAAGTGGTTTAGAGCATTTTTGTATTAGGATTTTTTACTCAAAATAGTCCAAGGAAGATCGCCACGTGTGGTTTTTCCACTATTTCCAGAACGCCGTATATTAGCATATTTGGTTTTACATAATACACGCACGCACGCGCGCGATCACAAAACACAAAACAAAAAAAAAAACCAAACGAAACGACAGCAAAAAATTAATTATAAAAATATAAGAGTTGAGAAGTGTACGTTTTAATTAAAAGATTGGATTTAATTGATAACATTTAAGATTATTTAAGCAGATTCTCACAAACATTATTAAGTGGTATCTTTATCAGATACTTAACTGTACGTTACCAAAATGAGAAATTAATGCACAACTCTAATATTACTACTAGGTATAAAAATTCGGCGATAATAAGCTGATAACAAAATTTTACTGCGTAATTAGAAATATAGGAACAGTTATATGGCATAATATTTGAAGTAGTTAGTAATTACCTAATCACAATGATAGGTAAAGTTCTTCAACTTCTTTAAATAAATTTAAAAAAAAATGTTATTGCGCATTTCAAGAATAATAATAAAACTATCTGGTGTGGTCCTTCCTCACAGTCAATGTACCAGCTAGTTATCAATTAATCTTGTCAAGATTTCACTTTTACTGTCGGAGTATACCTATCTAATGCCCGTCGTGATTTTTTCACTTATAAATATTACAGGAAAAGGTATAATTTCATATTTCCTCTGTAACCTTTACTAGAAACGTTTTTCTGTAAGATTATCAACCTCAATTTTTTTCAATTAGATCAAAATATACTTTTTTCAATTACATTGTTTTCTTAAAAAAGTAAAAGAATGAAGCTTTATGTACTTTTGGGTGTTCTATGAACTTTATTTATCTTACTTTGTTGAAAAATGTGTATTGATGCACATTTTCTTGAAAAATTGTTTTCTGATGTAAACTATGCGTATGCATTTTGCTCAAAAGTCTATCAAGTCGTGCAAGCATCATTCCGATGCAAAATCGGAAATCCATTCAGCAGTATAGTAGGAATTTTGTTCATAACATGCACGCACATACAAACACGCCCCATGCATCCACGCACTTACGCAAGTATACACCCACGCAACTTGAAACTTGAACTCAAAACTCGAAATCAGAAGGTCGAAGCCCGAAGCTAGAGACTTGAAGTTGTAAACTCCAAACTTCAAACTTCAAACCTCAAACCTCAAACCTCAAACTTCAAACTTCAAAAATAAAACCTCACACCTCAAACCTAAAACCTAAAACCTCGAACCTCAAACTTCAAACCTCAAAGCTCAAACCTCAAACTTCAAACCTCAAACCTCAAACTTTAAATTTCAAACTTCAAACTTCAAACTTCAAACTTCAAACTTCAAACTTCAAACTTCAAGCCTCAAACTTCAAACTTCAAACTTCAAACTTCAAGCCTCAAACTTCAAACTTCAATTCAAACTTCAAACTCAAATATAGACTTTGTCAATAAACTTCAAACTTCAAACTTCAAACTCAAACTTCAAACTCAAACTTCAAATTTCAAACTTCAAACTTCAAGCTCAAACTCAGAACTTCAAACTTCAAACTTCAAACTTCAAACTCAAACTTCAAACTTCAAACTTCAAACTTCAAGCTCAAACTCAAACTTCAAACTTCAAACTAAACTCAAACTTCAAACTAGACTCAAGCTCAAACTTTAAACTTCAAACTTCAAACTTCAAACTTCAAACTTCAAACTTCAAACTTCAAACTTCAAACTTCAAACTTCAAACTTCAAACTTCAAACTTCAAACTTCAAACTTCAAACTTCAAACTTCAAACTTCAAACTTCAAACTTCAAACTTCAAACTTCAAACTTCAAACTTCAAACTTCAAACTTCAAACTTCAAACTTCAAACTTCAAACTTCAAACTTCAAACTTCAAACTCAAAATTCAAACTTCAAACTTCAAATTTTAAACTTCAAACTTCAAACTTCAAACTTCAACTCACTTTTCAAACTTCATACTTCAACACTTCAAACTTCAAACTTCAAACTTCAAACTTTCAAACTTTAAACTTCAAACTTCAAACTTCAAACTTCAAACTTCATACTTCAAACTTCAAACTTCAAGCTTTAAACTTTAAACCTCAAACTTGACAGCATAATTCAACAATTAACGCCTCACAATCCGAAATATATCCCACATTCTCGAAAGGTATATTTATCTCAAAAATTTACCAAAGCGTCAACGTTCAAATATTTATCTAACAAACAGGTTACTTTGTATTTACGCCACAGGGCTGATACAAGACAGTTCAAAAGCTTAAGCGGCTGAAGTTTAAAATAAAAGTAATTATATTAAATGATAGTCGCTTAGATATAACTTGATACAGTTTTTAGTTTGATTTGTTTTTAACCGATGACTCTCGAACTGTAATGGTAATGATTTATTAGGGCTAACAGGCAGTTGGTTTCAAGTATCATCAATCACTGATAATCTACTTTTTAATACAGAGTTAAATTTACCAACTACCGTTCAAGAAATACGTCGTATGCAAATTCTACATCAGATTAAGCAAATGTGAATTATAGAGGAAAGTGAAGCATTACAATTAGTGTGCCTTGTTCCGCAGTGACTGGCATTTTAAAAAATATTAAGGAAACAGGGAGTACGCAGTTTATAAAAAATGACAAATGTAAACAAAAATTTTTGCAACTTGGGAAACATAATAGTACCTTACATTATAAGCATGGTAAATGGGGTTTTACTGCCGAGAGGAGAAGTTTATTGGTAAACTACTAGGCAAGCGTGTAATCCCCTACAGCCAGTAAAAACCGTTACCTTGCGTATAACGTAGCGGGTGGGCAAATAAGCGAGGTAAGCGGCTGTGTCTCAGGACCCGTCAATCTGGCAACAATGGGAAACATTTTTTATCATGAATGTGACCATGAGAAAATGCTGGAAATTATTTTGAAGTTCCGTATTGCACCGCTAGGAAGCGCAATTAAAAATGAAATAATAAAATTCTAAATTTCTCTCAAAACTCCTATATAAAGCTGTACCTTTGCTTACATCGTAGCAAGTCTAAACAATCCTACATAATTTTGGTTTAAAGTTCATTGGCGTACTGATCATATAAGAGCGGGGAAAGCTATTGAAAGTGTAATGATTAAAGTTGCTGTAAATTATAAACCACTTATTCAATTTTAATAAAATAAAGCTTGTTTGGAAGACAAATGTAGGTATTTTAAATTTCCGTTTTGATTGTTACACAATAGTCTCTAATAAAAGTGCTAGAATGCGCAATTTTGTTATAAAATCAGTTTTTTTTTTCATTTTACTCCGAAAATTTAAATCACACGTATATTTTTGACGTCGTATGCAAAAAGTAGATTAAATTTATAAGAAAAACGTAAAAAACGGCAAGTTGATATCTTTGCTTTTAAAAGTTATAGCGAAATGAAGATTTTTTAACAGTTTAATTGGCCAAGTTTGGTTTTTTACTTACTCTATCTGTGTGAAATTAATAAAATCAGTTTAATGAAGGTAAACAGTTTAAGGTGAGGGTTTAATAAGCGAAAATCTAAGCAACAGTTACCCGAACAAGATTGGAACACTATTTGGGATGTAACCGAAGGCAGTTTGAGCGTTTACCGAGGCATTCAATACCTAATATTTTTGGGTTTAAAATCGGATTTTTGGTTTTATTTAAACTATACAGGGCGAGCCACGTTAAAATTAAACTTTAATTTGGTTGTAACTCTAAAACTAACACCAATATTAAAATAAATCTTGTATCATTTTTATGGCAATATTTACTTTAATTAATAATTGATAACAGTATTAAACGGAGCACGCAGTAAAAGGTAAACAGTCTATAATGCATATTTATATTAATCAACGTATTAAGGCATTTGATTCTCTGCTTAAACCTTGTACATATAATTTTAACAGTCGATCTTCAATATTTACTTTAATTAATAATTGATAACACTATTAGAGAGTGCGCAGTGAAACGTAAAAACAACCTATAATGCATATGTGTGTAACCATTTAATGAATTTTATTTTTGCTTAAACCTTGTTTTAACATTCTCAAGGTGAAAATCATTTAAAGTATGTTTTGTAAAGCAAACCGGCAACTTAATTACTCATTTATATGTATAATGTTGAGGTGACCTTTTCAAGTTAAAATAAGTACGTTGTTGTAATAAAATTCCTATAAAGGTAGCAACCTACAAATGGAACTTAAAAGAAATGTAATAACTTTAATAGCAATTATGTAATCTCTTTATAATAAATGCGTTACGAAAATAAACCACATTGTAAAAACATTTTATCCTGGTAGAATGATATTTAAACCTCATGTTAGATAGACATAAACAGTAGCTTTCAAGAAACACCAAGGCCATCTGCTTTATTAATAATACGGTTTAATCATTACGAAAATAAACCACATTGTAAAACAAAACATTTATCGGCAGAATGATATTGTAACGTTCCAATTTAATTGATTAAGACAGGTGTAATGCATTTATTAAATTTAATTAAGTAATTTAACATTTAGGTTCACTTAAAATTAGTCTAATGCTAAATAGTTGTTTCTGATCCTGATGGCAGGCAACTCAAATTGCTTATAATTTCTTGTGGCATTGACCATTGTTATCAAAATAATTTTGTGTAAGGAGATTATCAGACACTATTCTCTTTTAACGAGAGTACAAACAAATTCCTAAGACGTTCTTAATCTTAATTGTGAGGTGGTTTATTAAATTAAGAATACTTGCGCTGATCCATTTATTTTGGTTGCCATTAAGATATTCTGAGTAGATGATCAAACTTCATAATTCAACAATTAACGCCTCACAATCCGAAATATATCCCACTTCTCGAAAGGTATATTTATCTCAAAAATTTACCAAAGCGTCAACGTTCAAATATTTATCTAACAAACAGGTTACTTTGTATTTACGCCACAGGGCTGATAAGACAGTTCAAAAGCTTAACTAAGTTTAAAATAAAAGTAATTATATTAAATGATAGTCTTAGATATAACTTGATACAGTTTTAGTTTGATTTGTTTTAACCGATGACTCTCGAACTGTAATGGTAATGATTTATTAGCTAACAGGCAGTTGGTTTCAAGTATCATCAATCACTGATAATCTACTTTTAATACAGAGTTAAATTTACCAACTACCATTCAAGAAATACGTCGTATGCAAATTCTACATCAGATTAAGCAAATGTGAATTATAGAGGAAAGTGAAGCATTACAATTAGTGTGCCTTGTTCCGCAGTGACTGGCATTTTAAAAAATATTAAGGAAACAGGGAGTACGCAGTTTAGAAAAAATGACAAATGTAAACAAAAAATTTTGCAAATTGGGAAACATAATAGTACCTTACATTATAAGCATGGTAAATAGGGTTTTACTGCCGAGAGGAGAAGTTTATTGGTAAACTACTAGGCAACCGTGTAATCCCCTACAGCCAGTAAAAACCGTTACCTTGCGTATAACGTAGCGGGTGGGCAAATAAGCGAGGTAAGCGGCTGTGTCTCAGGACCCGTCAATCTGGCAACAATGGGAAACATTTTTTATCATGAATGTGACCATGAGAATATGCTGGAAATTATTTTGAAGTTCCATATTGCACCGCTCAGAAGCGCAATTAAAAATGAAATAATAAAATTCTAAATTTCTCTCAAAACTCCTGTATAAAGCTGTACCTTTGCTTACATCGTAGCAAGTCTAGACAATCCTACATAATTTTGGTTTAAAGTTCATTGGCGTACTGATCATATAAGAGCGGGGAAAGCTATTGAAAGTGTAATGATTAAAGTTGCTGTAAATTATAAACCACTTATTCAATTTTAATAAAATAAAGCTTGTTTGGAAGACAAATGTAGGTATTTTAAATTGCCGTTTTGATTGTTACACAATAGTCTCTAATAAAAGTGCTAGAATGCGCAATTTTGTTATAAAATCAGTTTTTTTTTTCATTTTACTCCGAAAATTTAAATCACACGTATATTTTTGACGTCGTATGCAAAAAGTAGATTAAATTTATAAGAAAAACGTAAAAACGGATTGATATCTTTCTTTTAAAAGTTATAGAAATGAAGATTTTTAACAGTTTAATTAGCCAAGTTTGGTTTTTTACTTACTCTATCTGTGTGAAATTAATAAAATCAGTTTAATCAAGGTAAACAGTTTAAGGTGAGGGTTTAATAAGCGAAAATCTAAGCAACAGTTACCCGAACAAGATTGGAACACTATTTGGAATGTAACCGAAGGCAGTTTGAGCGTTTACCGAGGCATTCAGTACCTAATATTTTTGGGTTTAAAATCGGATTTTTGGTTTTATTTAAACTTTACAGGGCGAGCCACGTTAAAATTAAACTTTAATTTGGTTATAACTCTAAAACTAACACCAATATTAAAATAAATCTTGTATCATTTTTATGGCAATATTTACTTTAATTAATAATTGATAACAGTATTAAAAGGAGCACGCAGTAAAAGGTAAACAGTCTATAATGCATATTTATATTAATCAACGTATTAAGGCATTTGATTCTCTGCTTAAACCTTGTACATATAATTTTAACAGTCGATCTTCAATATTTACTTTAATTAATAATTGATAACACTATTAAGAGGAGTGCGCAGTGAAACGTAAAAACAACCTATAATGCATATGTGTGTAACCATTTAATGAATTTTATTTTTGCTTAAACCTTGTTTTAACATTCTCAAGGTGAAAATCATTTAAAGTATGTTTTGTAAAGCAAACCGGCAACTTAATTACTCATTTATATGTATAATGTTGAGGGTGACCTTTTCTCAAGTTAAAATAAGTACGTTGTTGTAATAAAATTCCTATAAAGGTAGCAACCTACAAATGGAACTTAAAAGAAATGTAATAACTTTAATAGCAATTATGTAATCTCTTTTATAATAAATGCGTTACGAAAAATAAACCACATTGTAAAAACATTTTATCCCTGGTAGAATGATATTTAAACCTCATGTTAGATAGACATAAACAGTAGCTTTCAAGAAACACCAAGGCCATCTGCTTTTATTAATAATACGGTTTAATCATTACGAAAATAAACCACATTGTAAAAACAAAAACATTTATCCCCGGCAGAATGATATTGTAACGTTCCAATTTAATTGATTAAGACAGGTGTAATGCATTTATTAAATTTAATTAAGTAATTTAACATTTAGGTTCACTTAAAATTAGTCTAATGCTAAATAGTTGTTTCTGATCCCTGATGGCAGGCAACTCAAATTGCTTATAATTTCTTGTGGCATTGACCATTGTTATCAAAATAATTTTGTGTAAGGAGATTATCAGACACTATTCTCTTTTAACGAGAGTACAAACAAATTCCTAAGACGTTCTTAATCTTAATTGTGAGGTGGTTATATTAAATTAAGAATACTTGCGGCTGGATCCATTTATTTTGGTTGCCATTAAGATATTCTGAGTAGATGAACTGGATTTCGAATATTAACCATTAATTATAATCGAGAGGCATTAGATTGGTATTGTAATCTTATTTACCTCTCTGACGGAATTTTTCGGCTTTAAATCAATTAAGATTAACACCTTCGTCAACCCTAATTATATTAGGGGTAAGTTACCTTTTTTTTAATTAAACATTCTAATAACAACAATTTATCCCTGGTAATCCCTTCGTCAGTTTTTAGTACGGGCCAATAAATGGAACAAAAGCGGGTTGTAAGATAGTTACCGCATGCAAGATATCCTGTCTAACATCTAATCTGAGTCCGCAGTTGAAGAGATATCATTTTATTTTAATGCACCATTGGAGTCAGAGGTCACCACAATAACCAGTATCTACACTTAAAGAAAGTTAAGTGCAATTCATTCTAAAAACAAAACTTGATTACTTTAAATTTCAAATTTACTGTTATGTGCATAGTTTCTAGTTTATTCATTATCAAACGTGCACACTACTTTGATTTATTTATTGTTTATAAATTGTTAGGTACAAAGACTTACATTTATTCTATAATCAAAACTTGATCATTTTAAATTTCAATTTACTTACTTACTTACTTACTTAACCTTCACGCCATTCCCTTGCGGGGTAGGCAAAACAATCCCTGCCTCTTATTTATTTTTCATTCACAATCTTTCTCCATGCTTTCCTATCTCCGCATACCTCCCTAGCTTCCGCAAGATTCATACATAGTCTCTGACATGCCCTTTTGTTTTTAGAACTTCTTATCTTTCTTTCCTTTATCATAGATTCTACTACATTCAGCCAAGTTTTACGCGGCCTACCAGACCCGGCCTTTCCCCTAACCTCACCCACATATATTTGTTTTGTTAATCTTGCGTTGTTCATTCTCTCAATGTGACCAAACCAACGTAATGTACAACTTTTATATCTATCCATCATAGTCTTTTCCTCACCACACTCCCTCATTATGCATTCATTTTTATCTTGTCCCGTCTCGTTTTACCACATGCGCTTCTCAGAAATCTCATACCCACGGCATTTATTTTTCTTTCGTGCTTTTTGACATACCCATGTCTCACTTCCATACAGTACTGACGGGACGAATACGCCATTATAGATTGCTCGTTTCGCAGCTAGACTCATGCTTTCATTTCTCATTATCGTCCACATACTTCCAATCACTTTCCTTCCAGCATTGACCCTTCGTCCAATCTCGCTCTCAATTGTACCATCTGCAGTAAACATTCTACCGAGATATACCAGCTCGTCCACTTGCTCCACCATTTCATCTTGCAGAGTAAATACTCTACTCTCCTTTCCACCTTCCCGATTGAACACCACAATCTTAGTTTTGTTCACGTTTACCTTTAGGTCCATGCTCTCACAGACTGTATCAAACTTCCTCAGAGCGGTTTGCAGCTCATCCGCACTGTCACTTAATAAGACTGTGTCATCTGCATACACCAGGAGTCGTACATTTACGTCACCAACCATTACACCATTTGTATCGTTACATGCTTGTCTAAGACATTTATCCATGTATATATTGAACAACCACGGTGACATCACACAGCCTTGTCGCACCCCTTGCTCAATATTAAAGTATTCACTCACACCTCCTCTCACCCTAACACATGCCCGACTACCGTTGTATACTGCCCTTATTCCATTTATTAGACCTTTATTTACGCCATATTCATTTAATATTTCCCACATCTTCTCTCTATTCACTCTGTCATATGCTTTCTCCAGATCTACAAACGCACAGTACAACTTCCTTTTTACCTTTAAACACTTTTCGATCACCTGCTGGAGAGCAACCATCTGATCGACACATCCTCCCCTGGCATGAAGCCACCTTGCACATCCCACATCTTAGATTGTGTAGTTTCTCGTACTCTATCAATCAGTATTCTTCCAAAAACTTTACCAGGTACGCTGAGCAAGCTTATTCCTCTGTAGTTCTTACAATCACTCTTGTTCCCCTTACCTTTATACAATGGTACAATGATCGCGCTCTTCCAATCACTCGGCACTTTTCCACACATAAGGCATACATTGAATAATTCACGCAATCTTCGTATAAGCTTTGCACCACCATACTTGAGCATTTCACCAGTGATTTCATCTACGCCTGCTCCCTTGCCGTTTTTCAACCTTCCTACCGTTTTCTACCTCATTTATTCCAATATCCTTCTCAGTTTCATTCATCATTTCTTCTATATTCTCCTTATTTAACCCTTCAGTCTTACTTTCCTCACTACTGTACAGCTTTCCGAAATATTCTTGCCAGCATTTCCTCACTTCACAATCGTCCCATACTATTTCGTTTCTATCATTCATCACTCCTGCAGCGTTCTGTTTTGGGCCACGTTTAGTATTTTGACCCATTTCCAGAAGAGTTTTTGTTTCCTCAAAATCATTCTGCATTTTCTCTCCTTCTAAAGCCATCACTTCCTCTTTACTTATTCTCACTGCCTCCTTCGCTTCTTTGTTTCTTAATCTGTACACCTCATACAATCGTTTCTTCTCAGTCTCATTTTTTTGCAGCAATCATTGCCATGTACGCATCTTTTTCTTACTTACTGCCTTTTTACCGACTCATTCCACCAAGCACATTTTTTCTGTGTACCTACAATCACTCTTCCACATATTCGCACGGCACATTTGACAACAGAGTTTTTCAAGCTTATCCATGCACTTTCAACGTCAGTGTCTTTTATTTGTTCGTTCCACACTGTTTCATTCACATTCAACTCTTTATTCACAGCATCTACGTATTTCATTCTCGCACCATTATCCACTAGTTTGTCAACCCTAATTCTGGACGTTCGCACTACGTTTGCTTTCCTTCTCCACACCCACTTTTGCCCTAAACACACTCTCGATACCACCAAAAGTGGTCCGATCCACACCTGCTCCGCGCATTACTTTTGTGTCTTTCACCAGGTTTCTAAGCCGTTCATCATACACTATCAAGTCTATCATACTTTTAGATTCACCTCTTTGCCATGTATACATATGCACATTTTTATGTTTAAACCACGTATTGGATACAAACAGGCTTCTCTCCACACAGATGTTCAGCAGGTGTTCACCGTTCTCATTGGTTCTTTGGTCTCCGAACTTTCCTAGAACGCGTTCACTATGTTCTCTCTGTACACCCACCCATCCGTTCATATCCCCAATATAATCACTCTTTCGTTTGGCTTACATACGTTCAACACGTTCTCTACCTCATTCCAGAAGTTCTCACGCTCCTGGTCTCTTTCTCCATTCACCGGTGCATAGCATGCAATAAGAAAAATTCTTCGAAACTCCACTTTCATTCTAACCCATATTACCCGGGGAGATACTAATTCGTACTGTTTAACACATCTTTTCGCTCTTTCACTTATGATCACCCCAACTCCTTTTGCACCATGCACTTCCGTCTCAACTCCTGACCATAGTGCCAGGCTACCATCCTCCATCTCCATAGCATCCTTTCCTTTGCGCTTTGTCTCCGATACACGCAGAATATCAAGGTGTCTTTCGTACATTACATTCGCAATTTCAAATTCTTTACCATGCATACCTCTAACGTTCCACGTACCGACTCGCCATTCATTCCTTGCACAACCTTCAGCAACGGGGCCTGTCTGTTTCGACCTTGTAGCCAGGTCGATCCGAGGCAATTGTATTGTTTTCTTGAGTAATATCATAGCGAGCAGACCGGTTACTGGCCAAATCGTGCCCCGGACGATGTAGCGTTCCCTACTAACGGTATCGTCCTACTACCGGACAGTTAAGACTACTGTCACGACATAAAAGCTAGAAATAAATAATATAACGAATACTAACTGTATGAATCTCAAAATATACATATACATATACATTTTTTTTCCTTTTTTCTTTCTTACCTGCCCTTCGATCACATCACGCGTTTCTACCATACTGCTCTATACTGATTCCTGGATTCCGCGCCCTCACCGGACTTGCTGGTATTTATTAGCGACCAAATGATTCAATTATTATTTATTTATTTATTTTATTTTTTTTTTTATTTATTTATTTATTTATTTATTTTTTTGTAGCTTTTCGAGTTATAGTTATTTCACTGTCATTTAATATTTATTTATCAAATCAGTTTTATTGTCGCGAGCCGTGTTACTTAAATAAATATTTTATTAGTTCTCTATGAATTCATCGTTATTGCAACAATGTATACCTGTTCGGGTCCACTCCTTAGAGAAAAGGTTTACGTTTGCTTTATACTTTTTTTTATTAGTTATAGTTTTAACAATCACATGATTTTAATAGAGCCGTATTTTTCGTACATACTGTAGCGATCCTAAATGTTATTTCGCGCCTATTTCAACTAAAGAGCCTTTTACTGGTTAGATTATCATTATCTTTGTTTATTATTAATACTAAAACCGCTGGGTATAAAAACCTGTTCCAACGCTTACCCTTATTTGATTGATTTAGCAGTTGTCATTTAACATTTATTAACATGTATTTAACTGAAAGCACCGAAATAAAGCTACTTATTTAACTTAAAAGTACAATAAGCTTTTATGTTTAAATTTTTATTACAAAACAAATTTACAATTTACCTGCTTTCTTGTTTTATTGTTTTGCAAGTAAATTGAAGGTATTTGAATTCAATCGAAAAAGGTAAACTTTTAGAGTAACTTCTTTAAATTTCTTATTTATTAAACGAATATTGCAAAGGAGGTGAAGATGTTAATTATTTAACTTGAAACTATGCAACTCTATTCCGTTTACTCGATTCATGTAATATGCAATTTACTATTTTAAATATTATTATTAAGATTTTCAATTTACAATTGCTGGTGACGCGCCTACCTGCTTTCCCTTTGCCTTTACCTGGTTTCTTGTTTTATTATTTAAGAATAAAAGACGGTATTGTACTTCAATCGATAATGTGGACTTTTAGTAAAACTAAATTTTCCTTAAATAACTACATTTCTTATTTAAATGTATATTACAAAGAAGTGAGGGATACTAATTATTTAAATTAAAACTATGAGGATCATTCAATTTAGTATGTTTAATTTGCTATTAAAACTGAATTGCTTTATTTATTGACTTAATTTCATTTACTGTGGGATTTAAATTTTATAGAAACTGAGTTTTCCTAACGACTTGACCTTTCTTTCATTTAACTACTAAAATGCGTTTTATTTATTTGCGAAAACAAACCGTATTTCATTCGAATTTCGATCAAAACTTATAGATAGTTATTGTTTATTTGTTTATTTATTTGCTTTTTTTGCTTTGGAATGCTGATTAGATCCAGTTAAAATTGTTATTTTATTAGTTTTCTATAATTGATTGTCATTGCAAAAATGTTTACCTGTTGAGTTCACGACAAAGGGGCGGTATTTTCGGTTTAAGATCTCTACAATTCTACGAGTTTTAACAATCACATCTGGTATAGATTTAAAGAGCCGTAATTCTTCGTAGAAAACCCACAGCAATCCCAAACGTTATTTACGCGCCTTTTTTTTTTGTACACGTTACAAAAATTTACTGGTTAGATTCATGTCTTTATCCATTATTAATTAAAACCGCTGAGTCTAAAATATGTTCAAAAACTCACCCGTACCGTACAGTAACTCTATTCAATTAAAAATTATCATTTTAATCCGGACTTGCTACACTAAAGATAGAAGCTGGAGCCATCACAAACACGTCCTATCGCTTTGACGACCTTCCTGTTTTTATGTGCACAGTTGTCTGGTTTATTAATTATAGAACGTGTACCCTTGTTGATTTCATTTATTATATGAAAATTGTTAAGTAGCAATAATTTAATGGTACTTACCTCATTGTTAAGTGGCGGTTTCCTTGCATGGTATTTATAGCACTTTGCCACACATTTCTTTTTGTTTCCTTATTTTCTTGTCTTGCTAGTGTACCTATACGAACCGTGTGGTTTTGTTAAAAAAAAAAGAGGAAAACTTACAGCAATTGCTTTGGGTTTGGCGGGTATAATCACCATTAGTTGGGGATGGTTACCCAGTGTTAACATTGGTTGCAGGTTTGAGAAGAAAAGTAATTTACCTGTAGGAGTCGTGCAGGTCACGCCATCAGGATTTAAATGATTACGGCAGTTAACGCAGACTAGTAGTATTAATTTTTCTTTACTAAATATTTAACGCAAGGAAACTTTCAACCTTATCGAATTTTATAAGTACCAGGTAGTACACCATATTTTTTTTTTATTTTTGATCAACTATTGTCTTGTACCATAATACAGTTTTTTTGTTGAATAAAGTTTTCACACTTTGTTGGTTTATATGTGTTTTTTTTTGTTTGAGTTACGTAGGCAAGCGCATCGGGGTTATTGGAGTTCAGAGTTGGCCAACGACAATAACGAATTTGCAGACACTAACGTTGTAATAAATTTTAACTCTGTGGCGCTCTAAAGGTTTATCCTGTAAAAGGTACTCACCCCCACTAACCGCTGTGGGCTGGTCGGCAAAATAGGTGCTGCAAATTTTAAGACGAACGTGTTGTCTGTAACTCAAATTGAGAGCGTTACAATATTTAAACCTCATGTTAGATAGGCATAAACAGTAGCTTTCAAAAAACACCAAGACCATCTGCTTTCATTAATAATGCGGTTTAATCATTTTCATTCATATTTAATTTTTAGTCTTACGCTACCTGTAATAGTTTTAATAACAATTATGCGCTCTCTTTTATAATAAACGCATTACGAAAATAAACTACATTGTAAAAACAAAAACATTTATCCCCGGCACAATGATATTTAAACTTCATGTTAGATAGACATAAACATTACCTTTCAAAAACACCAAGTCCATCTGCTTCTATCAATAATGCTGTTTAATCGTTTTCATGCATATTTAATTTTTAAACTTACACTACCTGCAATAATTTTCATAGACATAAAATACATGTTAACTTAAAAAATACCAAGTCCATCTGCTTCTATCGATAATACGGTTTAATCATTTTCATTCATATTTAATTTTTAGTCTTACTTTCCCTATAATAATAATTTTAATAATCATAAAATACATATTAACTTAAAAACGCCAAGGTTGAACCTCTTCTATAAAAAATCAATAATGCAGTCATTTCAAAATTGCATAGAATATAATCGATACGTTTAAGGTCTGAGTCCAGGTTTTTATATCTATGAAATATTTTGATAAAAATCAAAACTAGCCCCAATAAATATTAATAATAATAAACACAGAATAGATAAAATCTTTTTACCTTCAGGTCAAAAATACGTCCCCCACGTGACCGTGTATAAGAAGCGGCGGGAAAGGTGTCCCAAGGAGGGGGGCCTATGACGCCACAAAAAACAAAATTTATAGTAAACTGTAAATTTAAAAGTAAATTTGTAACTTTATTGAATGGTCTTTCACTATCAGAGGTCAGTAAAATGGTACTTAATGTGGAAGATTTTCGTTTGATAATAAAATTGAAACGCTCCAAGCTGTATGGTTTACAAAAACCGCACTTACGCAAAGCATTTTTATCTGCCAAAAATCACTAATTCGAAATAGAGCTTACAGATACAATAAAATCGCTGCAGTGCTTACTATAAACTAACCTATCTGTGAACAATATTTACCTATTCGTAAAAATTCAAAATTAGCGCCAAATAGTTTTCGTTACTAAATTTAGTGATATTTTATATTCTAAATCAGTCCTATGAGTTTGCTCCTCAAAGTTAAAAAATGAAGTATAGGGTATATTACCAATCTCCTTTATAGATTACACACTCTGTATTATGGTTTGCTGCGGGAATACCGTGTATGCGTTATACACTTTTAGGTGGTGTTCAAACAGTTATAATAACAGTTATTTTTAACAGGAGATTTGTATAAACATCACAAATCTAAATTTTATTTCTATGTGTATTACTTACTATTTGTTAAGATGGAACGATTGTGCCATACATGCAATGATTAAATTACAATTCTAACTGTATTTATTAATGTAATGGGGCATGGCGTACTTTATGCCAGGCGGGAATATAGCCCCCACTTTAGCTCCGCCGATGACATCGGTAGGTCGATTTCCGCACGGAAAGTACCTATTGAGGAACGGACGAATTCCTTGTTATAAATTATAATGACTGAAAACCAAAACTCTGGCTTTAAATGATCGGAAATTATATTTTTTAATAATAACAATCCAAACAAAAAAATTTTTAGTATCTCCTTTAGAAGTGTGCCTAGAATTGAACGATGATTATTATTCCTTATCTCTAATGTAAAAGTAACTTCTATAATTTACTTGTAATTGATACTAATGCAACACGAATAATAAAAAAGTCGGGAATTCATTTCAATGTTTTTCATTTTCATTTTGACGCCAACCTTGTTTTGCGGTCTATAGTTAGACAAAATAGTATTTCGAACAAATTGGATCAGCATGTTTCATGGATATTGTATCAATTCATTATCTGATAGAAACTGTAGTAGTAGTAGACAGAAGCCATCTCCTCCACTTTTTTTACGTCACAAGCCCCGCCTACTTTCACTTTTTATATGCCCACGTGGGGGACCGTATTTTCCACCCCTATAGTTTTTTTTCGGAGGCCTTTTTCATCCCTAATTATTTTTTATACGCTCACGTGGGAGACCATATTTTCCACCCCTATGGTTTCTTTTCGGAGGCCTTTTTCAACCCCTAATTATTTTTGTTTTTACTCGCTCACGTGTAAGCTAGTATTTTCTACCCTATGGTTTCTTTTCGAGGGTCAATTCCCTGATGGAATTTTCACCCTAATTAGGACCCTTTTGACAGCAATTTTTGTACCTGCTCACGTGAGGGGCAGATGTAGGTCTCGGGCTAGGTCTTGGGGTTGGGGGCTGGACCTGGGTTTGGTCTTGGACTTTGGACTAGGTCTTGGGGGGTTGGTCTTAGGGTTATTTTTGATGGTCATCTAATTAAGGTCCTTTTGGTTGTATTAACAGCAGTACCTCTGGAGGTTAGGCAAACGCACGTGTTCTGATTGAAAAAAGATTTTTATTTAGTCTATTTAAAACGAGGTTGCTGGCAGAATATCTGTTAGTATAGTTTAGCGATTCAAGATGTAAGGTCATTTTAAGCATCCCTTTCCGGCGATAGTTGCGGGTCCGTCGGGTTGTGGGAAATCGTTTTTTATCGTGGATAATCAACTACCGAGACACGCACCTAGACCGTGTGCAATTATCGTAAACACGGATCCTCCAAGCAAACCAGGTCAGCATTGGACCGCTATCTACATTGACGAGAATGGTAACGGAGAGTATTGTGATTCTTTTGGACGAGCACCGCAAGGATATCATTTACGTTTCCTAGAGAAGGATTCCAGATGCTTCGTATACAATAAAACAATACTGCAAGACTACCATTCGGATGTGTGCGGATTTTATACGGTAATGTTTCTATATTTTAGATTACATAGTTTATCAATGATTGATTTTGTGAAAAACTATTTTAGTACATGTTTAATTGTAAATGACGAGATAATCAAATTATTGTTTAACGCCTGTCACCCAACCATTCTATTATGATAAATAAAGATATTTTTTAGTACCTTACTTTTTTTTAATTAAGAATTGCGTAATACCTACTGTTTTCTTTTTCTTTCTTTTTAATTCAGCATGTGTGTTTTTAAAAATCGTGTTATAAAATTTATGATTTAGTGTTTTTTAAAAGAAATTATGTTAACCATTCGATATTGGTAATCAATTTTTTAGACTATTAAATTTAACAGGATTATATAATTGCACGGTAATTAGCTAAAAGTAAACATGAACAGTGGTTTCTTACTACATATTGTTGTGGAATTTAAAACATGTAATTATTACTTTCCAAACATTTAATGAGGTTTTTTTTTTATAAAAACAATTTTGCGTGTGTATGTGTAGCATTTTGTTCAAACCGATTTGTTATTAATTATTTTAAGAGAAAGGTAAATACGAGTTGCAGTAAGTGTGATAAAGATAATGAGGTTGTTTGTATATTTACACTCTAAAATTAATTATGGGAAATCAATAGCTAGTTTTTACATCAACTATTCATAAAACGTAAAAAAACATAGAAAGTTGTTTTTAGTTTGATTAGACGAGCAACACAAAGCAATGACTATCACTCGTGAAGCAGTCCCTCAAAAACGTTCTTTAAGTACAGAGCTCGTAAGTGTACTTTTAACCCTTTATCTTATTTACTTGTACAGATTTTTAATTACAGTTATAAAACACATCTAAGCTATACGTAACAAGTTTCTTTAAAAAAATATTAAGGCGTACAACATTATAACGGTCGGATGGATATGAAACATATTTCAATTAAATCGGTGCAGGTAAACTATGTGTTAATATTCGTTTAGAAAATAATATTGTAATAACTGTTATGTAATTAAGTAACTTAATAAAAAATTTTTGTTTCATTAGAGAATAACCTGAATGTCAGTAATTTTTTTTTATAACTCATTGAGGATTTTTTAATTATGACAATTACTATAAAAATAAGTGTTCTATAATTAAATTTTACTGTCATTCAAATTCCCCACGCGTGATCAATCCCTAACACAACTTATAACCTTAACTTAAGCCAAAGTATATAAACAATTATTAAAAGGCGTCAAAGTATATCAATTACAAACGGAGTATAATAATATAGCTGTAATGCTAGTTGTTGAACACAAATAAAAAAACGATGATGTAATATACCATTCGTAATTGATCAAATAATTTAATTAATATAAAAATTACCTTTAATAATCGCTAATGCCGTCGGATCATCGGTAGATGAATATAAGGTGATTCTAATAAATAGTTTAATTAACCTACCTGAAATGCTAGTTGCTTTTTTCTGCTTGATTATTTTCACTTAATGGCAAAAATGTTATCAAAAATTATGAATAAAATAATAAATTCTCGAGCGCCATGTTATCTTTGTCCAGGAAAATAACAAAACCTAAATAATGAATACTAAAACAATTAACACAAATGAAAATAAAATAACAAGTTACATAAGTTTATTTAATAAATGTTTGAAAATGAGAAAAAATTCAAAAGTCATGAACTATGCTAAATTATAAAAAAAACTTTACCTTTTAACTGTTATATACACTTTTACAGTTACTATGAAGCAGAATGGTTCATATGGTGCGGTCAATGTCTTGCTTAGTTATCATTAAAATATGGAATTTCCTTGAAGTTTATTCGCCAAATTTATTTGTAAAAGAATATAGAACTTGCGTTGTAAAGGTATCTCATGTAAAACTTGCCATTTAAAATATACAAATTAAATGATTAAGAAAAGTGCATACTTGGAAAATAAGTACTTAAAAAGTAAGTAAAAGGTAAAAAAAAGGAGGTGAAAGGTAGTGCCTAAAAAAGCAAAGGCTTTAGTTTTTAAAATATAATGGGAAAAAATAACTTACCACCAAAATTCTGATGGCACCAAAATATAAAAAAAATTAAGTAAAAATCATACTTATTGCTGTTAACATTCAGTATTAAGTGAATTAAGAAAAGCTTTCAGAATAACTCAAGTGTATTTAATCTTCACGCTTGCGCGAATACAATAATATAAATCCAATTTTTTTAAGAAAGGGAACTAAAACTATTTATGTAATATTACACCCAAAAGATTTGTTCTAGGAAATGCCAATTAAATTGCCAGTTTTCAATTCTACACATTAATAATTAAAAACTTTTCTAATATTATGCCAAATAGATGAACGATTCTTAAATTAATGTACTTTTTAATACAACCACAAAAAAGGTTGTTACAAACTGCTGTCTTACAAGAACCTCCTTATTAGAAATACAATGTATAAATACATTTCTCGTATAGGTAGAAGATCATCGGAAGGTACACAATAGCATATGACCATTTTAAAACAATAGGATCGATAATTTTAATAATAATATCTTATTATGGTAATTATGCAATTTCCAACATTGTGTGCGTGTGCGTTTACCTAACCTCCAGGGGTTGTACTGCTCTTAATGTTACCAAAAGGACCTAAGACCAACCCCCAGTCGAAGTCCTAGCTCAAGTCCAAGACCAAACCCCCAAGACCAAACCCAGGTCCAGCCCCCAGCCCCAAGATCTAGCCCAAGACCTACATCTGCCCCTCACGTGATCAGATACAACAATTGCTGCCAAAAGGGTCCTAATTAGGGTGAAAGGGGCTGGCCCTCGAAAAGAAACCATAGGGTAGAAAATACTAGCTTACATGTGAGCGAGTAAAAACAAAAATAATTAGGGGTTGAAAAAGGCCTCCGAAAAGAAACCATAGGGGTGGAAAATATGGTCTCCCACGTGAGCGTATAAAAAATAATTAGGGATGAAAAAGGCCTCCGAAAAGAAACCATAGGGGTGGAAAATACGGTCCCCCACGTGGGCATATAAAAAAGTGAAAGTGGGCGGAGCTTGTGACGTAAAAAACTGGAGGGGATGGTGTGTGTCTACTACTTCTAGTAAACAGCTGGTAATCCTATTCCTATTATTAATCAATCAGATTTCTTAAAATTAGTAAAATATCCATGTATTTTTTTCTAATAAAAACATACGTAACTGCAATTTCAGTAAATACAACCATTAATTAGACTTTTATTGCAATGTTTTAAATTATCGGTATGATATTAAACTTTTTTGACGCTCACAATTGATTTATAGAGGTTTCGTAATTTTTATAATTATACAATGCAATATTTTGTAACATTAAATAAAGTAGTACCATTGAGTAAATGGTAGTACTATAACAGATATTATTAGAATTTGTTAGTCAAGCCTAAAACTCCAAGATTTCTATATGCTACTGATGCATTTCATAAATTTCTAGACCTTCTACGTCACGTCCCCACTGCCACTCCTATATTGCCGCTTTGTATAGATTACGCCTAACACCGTGACTGTGGTAAAAGTTGGTTGCAATAACATCTACATTACACAATGGCAACGTTGTAATAGGTTAATCTCTAATCTATTTTTTTTTTATAATTTTCGAAATACTTTCACTCTTTTTTATCCACATGGATGAAAACCACTTAAACAATAAATTAAGAAAAAGCTTCCTGAAAATTGGTCGAAAATTTAGGATGCTGAAGAAAAGTAGGTAGTGATACAGAGGTACATGATACAATATTTATTTATTGTACAATATTAATCTAATACCAATATGTTTAGCAATTATATTACATAATAAAAACATTAGGCAAAAATGGCAACAAGAAGAAATAGGATAAAGGGTATTGCAAATATTCCTCAAAGGCGAAAAGTTGACAGCAATGCAAGTTTAAGTACTACACCAATTAATGTCGAGAATAAAAATACAGAGGATACTGAAGCGGAGTTAACAAAAAAAAATGTAGATAATTTAAATACAGAGATTGATTCAGTTAAACAGGAGAATTCCATAGAGTTAGTGAAAGGTTTAAAACAAAGGCGAAAAGTTGACAGTAATGCAAGTTTAAGTACTACACCAATTAATGCCGAGAATAAATATACGGAAGATACTGAAGCGGAGTTAACAAAAAAAAATGTGGATAATTTAAATACAGAGGTTGATTCAGTTAAACAGGAGAATTCCATAGAGTTAGTGAAAGGTGTAAAACAAAAACGAAAAGTTGACAGCAATGCAAGTTTAAGTACTACAGCAATTAATGCCGAGAATAAAAATACAGAAGATACTGAAGCAGAGTTGAAGAAACTTAATGTAGATCATTTAAATGCAGAGATTGGTTTAGTTAAACAGAATTCTGTACAGTTAGTGAAAGGTGTAAAACTTGCTTTAAAATCACCTAAACAAATGGAGGTTACTGTATGTAATACAGAAAAAAACTATAAAGCAAAGGATATAAGCCGTTCTAATTCAAATAAAATTTTACATGTAATTTCAGATATACGAACTTCAAAACCTGATGCTGAATCTAACGTTGATACTAAAAAAAATAACTTAATGCCAAGAGATCCACATGACAATAACACAACTATTTTAAAAAGCACTCAAAGGCGCACTTTCATAAAACCGTTAGTTAATGTAAAACTATTAGCACAAAAATTAAAGCCAAAATTAGATAACGAAGTGGTACAACCTTCTCCTACAAGTAGTAAAAAAGAAAATGATACCTTGAGTAATCCTGATTTAAATTCTAAAGTACTATTATCCCCAAATCCAAATAATCCAATTTCAGATAACGAAAATACATCTGAACCTTTAAGTCCAACAAAATTATTAAATAGATCTCGTATTAAAGCTGTGCCACGTTTAAATCGAAGAAGAATAAGTATGACGATTCATGGTAGTGCGAGTGAATCAGAAGATGATACAAGAAAAAGTTACAAACGGGTAAAAACAGAATCGGTAAGTTACGCATATGGAAAATATATCTTTATAATCCCACATTTTAAGCATCAAATAACGTAATAAAACATACTTTTTGATTTGGTACATTAAGCAATGAAATCTAGGGGCCCATTTTTATATGTGAGGCAGTTTTATATGTGACTGCTGATTAGTGGTGAAAATATTATCATGAATCAAATGATTTCTATGGATACCTCGTCATTTTGATTATATTACAATTTATCATTTGAATGATGTATTAATCGCAACTTGTTCCATGTCAACTCTGAATGTTAATCATCAGTATAATTATAAGCAAAGTTCACTAAAAGATATTTAAGAGAAAGCATGATTTTGTGAGTTATTTGCAGAACTTTATAACAGTTATCGTTTTAAGCAATTATTAATAAATAATGATGTTTCCTAAGTGAGTTTATTACATCGTAAAGCCTACAAAATAACTATTAACGTTTGTTTAAATTTACATTATATTATTCCACCCATGGAATATTTTATTTGATTTAAGAAATTTATACATAAGAAATATTAGTGATTTGAATGATGATTATTAACAGTGGTCAGTTACTAATAGTTTGATTATTAAAATGTTGCTTATGACCAACACACTAGAAAATATATTTTTCTTATTAGCTGGGCGATCATAAGAGATTAGCCTTAAAGTACTGATGGAAACTCTCAAATGAAAAATAATCGATCTTTTAATTGTACGGATATCTCAAGATATTTCGAGTGGTTATGCAAAAATCATTTGAATGGTTTGGTTATCGAAACATCACTCACTTCGTCGCATCACTCATCATCGCATTCATTCGTTCCCCTTTCCTCTCGCTTCCAGGCTTCAATGATCAGATCGAATTATTACACTGCAGCTTCGGTCAGAGTCGAGAACGACACATTTGGGTTACTTACAAACCTATCGCATGTTTTGTATGGCCTGACATATGGGTCATGTTTGCTTGCACCATGTTTAGTTTGGTAATATTAAAGCGTGCATCTCGATTTAGTAAACTTTTATTCAATCATTCAACATCAGTGAACATTAAAAATAATTCTTATTCAAGTTTTAATGTTTGAAAGAATATATAACACAATTATAAATTAAACAAATTCTTAAATTAGATGTTAGGTTCAGTATATATGACGTTTCTTGCACAGCTTACATTCCATACTGGACTGATCCGTTCATTTTATCAAAAACTCTCAAACTATAAACTTTTTATTACCAATACGACGACCCATTTTAAGTTTCGAAATCGACTTGCTGCGCGATTGATTTGACTTCAGTGAAACTAAACTTAACGTAAATGAAAAGGGAAAGATAAGGGAGAAAAAAATTGCAACCATCTTGACAAGACAGTTTTATTAAGATATAATAGTAATAATTTATGTATGGCTTTACCGCCGCACATGCAGCGGAGTAAGCGATTATGTTATCCCAGATGTAATACATCTGTGGCGATTGTCGATTGTACCGAGCCGATGTGACAATGCGAGTCTTGAGAACTTATGTTCTCCGGAGAAACAAGAAACTGGCCTAAGTGACGTCATGTTTCGAAATGAAAATCGAAAGATCATTTGACTGTAAATTTCACTTGAGAGGTGAAGTTTCGATTATTGAAATCATTCGATTGTGCCCATCACTACCCTAAAGCATCACTAGTTCATATTCAAAGTTAAAGTTCTATAGTTTTCTTAATTTGTTAAGTAATGTAAATATACCAATAGATGGCGTAGCTACAATATTTAATGGTATAGTTCTATACTAAAATTTGAACAAAAATCCATAGTGGCAGTGTATATGCCTTTCACAAGGAATTTCCTTGTCAAAGGTGTATGCACTTCATACTATGTTTTTTACGCAAAGTCTGGTGCAGTAAATTCACCTAGTTTGTTTGATTTTTTACATTTTATATGCCATTTTTGAAATTTTAGCGCTCTATGAATAATTTTATTAATATGTACTATTAACATAGATTCTAAATTACTCTTACTAACCATTTCAAACCAAATACAATATGTAATTTGTTTATATTCTTCTTTCTTTGCCTTCCCATTTCTCCATTGTCTTAGTGTTCTTCTTGCGTTCTTGTATCCCACCACTTCTTTCATCCCGTCTTCTTCCACACTTTCTAATACCCTCTTACCTTCCCATGTTGTTCTTCCCATTTTCTCTTTGTACTTCCTTATGCTCTCCTCTGACAACTACAATTTTCATAATACAGTGTTCTTTCTCTTCTGAAATTGTCGTAGAATGAAACCACATGTAATACATTGAATGATTTATTTTAGATGTGTTCAACTGCTTCTAGCACTTGCGATCAATTGTCTAAAAATGATTGGGATGTACCTCAACGTAATAAAGATTTTAGTACCGTTATACAAAGGAAATGTAGACGTACAGAACAATCTAACAAAATGGCAGAAGCGAGACGTAATTTTCTAAGTAAATTTCGTAATAAAACACCTGATAAGCATAATTTAACTATGTTAGATTTAATTTTTTATAATCCAACAACTAAACCGATGACGTAAGTGAATATCATTAGCTTCAACTTTAACAATCAATTCTCATTTGTTTTAATTTTAGGCAAACTGAAGAAAATAAATCAGTTGAAGAAAGAACTATTAGTCCTTCAAATTGCGATTCTTCTGAAAAATATGAAAGTGATGAGGACAATATTATTCCTGCTCCTCAAATAAAAATTGGAGATAATGGTGAAATTATAATAGACGAACAGAGTTTGGTTGTTGAAAATAAGCAAGTCAAGAAGGACCGTGAAAATTTAGAAAGATCTAATCTTGTTAATGGAGATTTTGATACTGGTTATGGGGTTTATAAGAGAGTGAAACGAGCAAAAGATTGGAATAAAGAAGAAACTTTATTTTTTTATAAAGCTTTAAATACTTTAGGGACAGATTTTTCACTTATGGTTCAGTTATTTCCTGGACGTACTAGAAGGCAGCTAAAATTAAAATTTAAAAAAGAGGAAAGAATTAATCATACTTTAATTGATAAAGCTCTTACTCGTCCGTTACAATTTAATATTAACGAATTAAAAGAGGAGCTTGAAAATAAACGGAAATTGAAAGAACTGCATGATGCACAGAGACTGGAACTAGAACATAAAGATACGAGTTCTGTTATTCCTTATACTTATCGAGGTTAATGCCACAACAAATTTTGTACTTACTAATTGTTCAATTGTAGGTATAAAAAAGGTGCGGAAAGTGTCGAGGAAGCCAAGAAAACATGTAAAGCGAAAGGATATTTATAGTAAATTAGAAAAAGGTATCGCATCCGTATGGGAATCATCAAACAGTGAAGGTGAACAGTCGGATGAATCATCACTTGAAAGCACTTTATCAAATATTTTAAAACCAACACGATATGGCAGAATACCTAAACAAAAATATGATTTTAATTTAGGAAATTCTAGAGTAGTAAAATCCGAGGCTCATGCAACTGAACAATCGAAAGAATTAGAGCCAGGCTCACTCATGATTGTTTGCTGCCAAACTCCTTCAGGAGCACCAACATTTAAAGTGTTCATGGTAACGCCTTCACATACAAAAGTACCTGTTGATCTACCACATGATGTGGTAGACAATTTAACTAAAAATATTGAAAATGAGAATAGCGTAGTCGAAGAACCGATTGTAGAACATAACTATACAATTTGTCACGATGAATTAAATATGGAACAGGACCCACCTACAAATATGACTGAAGATAATCTCGAACTGGTTCAAACTATTTGATATTACATTTATTAAATTGTGACTTAAATAAAAACGTAATATATCTTTAACCTTGTATTTTTTTTCACATGAATTTATATTTTACAAAGTGTTTCTGCATACTCTTCTGTACTTCTCATATCCACAAAATAATAATAATTGTCTTTATGCAGTGCAAGTGGTTATACAGGTATCTATTTCTATACATGATCAATTAAAGCCAAAATTCACTAAATTACATAAATTTCAATAACAGGTTGACTGCCGACTTGTATTTTTAAGATCATGGCCGATGTCAACACATTTTTTTCAAATGCTTATGTTTCATTCTACAAAACATGAAATAAAAGTAGATAAAGGATTTTAGTGTAATGTTTTTAAAAGAAATTGCATTCCGGTTATAGTATTAGTATGAAATCCTTCACTAGATGCCGAACACTGAGCAAATTGTAGGGGAGAAGTGTGAACCTTGGGACACTGTACCTTGGGACATTGTCATAGAATGTTTACAGTTTCCTGTCTTAAATGCGCCGAGTTTAATACCTTGCATGATAGATGTCTCCACACAAAACTTTAAATTTCTACTAATTGAATATGGCGAATGTGATGAGACAAACTGATTGTAACTACTGTGGAGTAAATTTATATCTAGTGACATCCTTTGGTTTGAAAAAATAAGTAAGTACTTTATTGCAATTTTACGCATGCTGCTGTATTTGGCACACATTTTTAGCAATATTGTCCAGTCTGCAAAGAAAAATAATTCAAATTTCTTAAAATAATTGCATCATCTTTCGTAGCCTACTAGTCAGTGTACCTTGGGACATAGACATGAGTGTACCTTGGTACATGTCCCAAGGTACACCGTGTTTCGGAAATTAAATACCCAGTTAATTATATTTGTTACAGAAATGCCTCGAAGCAAATCTAAAATAAAAAGGATTAACCCCAATCCAGAAGCAGTCAAGGCCGTTGCTGACAAAGTACTAAATCATGATTTTTCTATCAGACAAGCCGCTTTAGAGTACAACATCTCAAAATCAACTTTAAGTCGTCACCTTAAAATTTACCAAAGCAAAGGTCATGCAGAATTTGTGTATGCTCCAAGTAATGCTGTAAACAGGGCCGGAGAGAGCGGCCGCGGGCCCCGGTGCTGAGGGTATTTCGGGCCCCTGCCATTTATGCATTTTTGTGTAACCCAAATTCACTAATCACAGCCATGTCTTTAGCCAAATAAACAGTAAGCCTTCACTTTAAAAACAATGCGGTTCATTTAAATAAATTTTTTAGAACTTAAAAGCCCAACCCATTTGTTTTTAAAATCGATTGTCAAAGTTTTCATTACCTTATTTGTAAACTGAAAGGTTAGAAATAAAATACTAAAACACTAAATTCACCATTAACTTACATCTTTAATAGTCACAGTATATGTACATATACAAAACAAACCTACAATACAAACAGTTAAGTTACGGTATATTAACCTAGACTAAGACCCCCTTTCCGGACTTTTTCTGGGCAAACTCGTCTATGATATTGTCCAAATTGGTAGACTTCACAAGTTCCGTTTCAACAGCCAAAACACCCAAGCTTGAAAGTCTATTTTGGCACATTGTCGAGCGGAAAACGTTTTTTACGCGATTGAGAACCGAGAAAGAGCGCTCCGCGCTCGCAACTGTTGTGAGGATGGTAACAAATATTCTCAATGCTACATTAAGATTAGGAAATAGGGTTTCCAAATTTAAAGTTTTAACTTTATTGAGAAGGTCCAAGGGCGTAAGAGTTTTGCTACCAAAGTTAGCTTGGTAAATTAATTTCAGGTTTTGTAATTCATCAGATAGGTCGATTCCGATGTCATTAGAATAGCGCCTTACAAGCTCAGCTGATTTTTCCGAAATTAATACATCTGCCATTTCATTGCATTGCCACAAAACAGAAAACCCACTACAAAGAGACTGTACTGATCGAAACCGCACTGTCATATCCCCTATGATACTGTCCAGTATTACATTGAACACATCATTTCTGAAATTAGTTTTTGCATCATTACTGTCTTCATGACTATGATCCTCTTCATCAGTTTGCCTCTTTCTTTTCTTTCGTCTCTTTTCTTCCTCTTCAAGTTGTTGGGGCCATCCTATATTTTTAGCCACTACTTCAGCTTCACTATATATACGGTCCCACCCTTCACAACGTATAGTTTTCAAGTCTTCTATCAGAGAACCTAAGTTCTTTGACGCTACATCCATAGTTTCACCTCGGTGTTGAAGAACTCTGTTGACAATGTCTATTGATTTTAAAACCTGAAAGAAAGAAAGAATTCGTTTGTTTCCTTATTTCAAAAAGATGACGTCAGCAATATTTTGATTGCCATCATTATACTGCAACTGCACGGAAGATCATTGCACTTAAATATAAAACGAGACCTTCGCTCACGCTTATTATTTGTAAACAACTGACGATGTTCTTTTAAATGAAATAACAAAAATATTTAAAACAGGATATGAATTTTTTTGAAAAAGTTATTTATTGTGGCTAATAAAACACAAACTAAATGTTTGAGCTTAAACTGATAAATAAACATAAAATTAAACAAATATATTTGGTATATAATGAATTATATATATATATATATATATATATATATATATTATATATATATATATATATATTACTGTATTCTACCTTGAACCAAATAGACGCAAGAAGAAGGCAGTTGAAGGTTTTGAAATATTTTTTCAATCCCTCAAGGTCTCGACGACATTCAGAAGTTAGGCTCAGTTCAGTCAATGCCTCCAGTGCTTCTATTATCCCTGGAAGGTGAGCTGCGCTATCTACTCTAGCAGACCAGCGAGTCTTCGACATTGAGTGAAGGGAGCTTGGTATCTTTCCTTTCAAAATTTCCCATCTTTGGGGGCTGGAGCTAAATATGTTAAACAACTTTTGAACAGCTCCAAAGAATGTTACTGCAGCCACACAGCTCTCCGCTGCTTGTTCTCCACACAGATTTAAGGAATGACAAGTGCAAGCAGAGTAAACTGCTTCACTGTTAGCAGACAGAATTCTTGCCTGAGCTCCTTTGTACGCTCCTTTCATGTTACTCCCATTGTCGTAGCCTTGACCCCTACAGTCTTTTAATGGGATGTCAAACTCCTTTAGCTTATCTAAAATAAGGTCTGCAATGGCTTCTCCACTCTTTTTGGTACAGTCGGTAAAGCAAAGTAGCCTTTCTTCGACTTGGTAAGGCTGAGTTTCATTTTCAGTTAAATAAACGTATCTCAAAAGAAACGCAGTCTGCTCAACATGTGCAGAATCTGGTGTCGCATCAACTATTATGGCATAGTACTTTGCCATTTCTCTTTCTTCTAAAATTTTCTTTGTAACTTGGGCAGCGCAAAGAGTAATAAACTCATTTTGAATATCATGGGACAGATAATTCACTTGCATTCTTTCTCCCTTTTCTTGAAACGAGCGGACTCTATTTAAATGTTCATTCAGAACTGGATCATAATTAGCCAGCAGTTCCAAAATTCCCAAAAAATTGCCATTTGAGGGGTCCCCGATTTTATCACTACTACCCCGAAAAGCAAGTCCTCTTTCGGCTAGGAATAAAGTGACATTAAGAAGTCGCTTTAAAAGATCACGCCACTTGTCATTTTCTTGTTGAATGGAGTGAAAGATTAAGTCCGTTAGCGATTTATAATTTTTTGATTTGATCACCTCTGACTTCCACTCAACATAGCAGCTTTTATGACTGGAACTACTCTCATGTTCAGGCACTTTATTGAAGAGTTTTTTCCAGCGTTTTCCCGCAGAATATCCTTCAGATAAAGCGAACGAAGATCGTTTTGGCTGGGACAACGTACTGAATATTCTGCAAGGTAAACAGTAAAACGCTTTCTTAACCTTGCTCCAAACAAGCCAATCACGAGGAATAAGTTCACCATTTGTAAGTTTCTTTTGGAAGACCGACACGGGAACGGAATAGCCTACCGAATCCACAGGAAATTGTCCAGGCAAAGGAACATGAAGGTATTTTAAGTGTCGGCTGCTATCGAAAGCTGGGTCACCTACATCAACATATTTGTCTGGTAAAGGAAAAAGCGGTTTGTGGCCTTTGATAGATTCAATATTCGTATTCGACACAGACTGAATAGGACTAGGAGTCCCTCTTTCAGTGATGGGAACTGGTTCTTCCTTGTTTGATTCAATTTCATTTTGTTGTTCTTCATTTATAGGTAAAAGTAAAACATCTACTTTATAAGTATTACTATCGTTGGGCCTATTAGTAATGTTACTTTTTTCTACAACTGACGATGATGAAGGAGGACATTTTAAAAACTGTCCAAGCGATAACTGGCCTTTCTTCGATGCTCTTTCTTTCAACTCCCGGTCTTGTCTTTCCTTCCTTTTTTGAGCACCTGATTTGTGTTTGTAATTGCAACTCATAGTAAGTTTCATTAAAAACACACTATACGCATTCTTAATTATTATTATTAATTAATTAAATTAAAACTGACGTATACAAATCACACAAACCGTGGCGAATCAGATCACTAACACAACGTATTACTATAAGGATAGGATAATGCAAACTAAATGAGGATTTTCTTGACGACGTTGCCGCTTCACGGCAGCAATCGTACGATCCATCATCCAATGCCCCCTTGTTGACTCAACATACAATCAGAGCTTCTCAACAATTTCGTAACAAAATTAAATGGCAGTTTTTGTAGGCTTTAGTAATAGAATATATTTGTATGTAGTTCTTTGAAATATTTAACTAACATATAAAATGTAGCTAAATGATTTTCATTATTATTGTTTTTATACAAATAATAGATCACAAATTCACAACTTAAATAAAAATAATTAATATGTAATTATTAATTTATTAGAGTATATTAAAGGAAATTGCAGATTATTACAATTCGAAGGATAGTAAACAATTTCTTTTTAATGACCGCCATAATAATAAATAATTACCTATTAGGTATAGAACAGATATTTAAGAAGGATTAACATATTTACTTATAGAGGATTATCGCGGTTAACTGCTGAAAATACAATAGAAGGATTTATTTGTGACTAACAGGTTGGGTTTCAACGCGAAGAGAAGTATAGTATGCTGAAATATCGCAAAGCCGCCTGCTATTTAAAGCTACACTGAACTTAATATTTGAAACGGACTATAGAATTTTGTACCAACCACAAAAATTTACATTACATCATTGGGCCCGGGCCGGGCCCTTCGTTGCCCCGGGGCCCCAGTGCTGTAGCACCCCCTACACCGGCCTCTCGCCGGCCGCGGCTGTAAAACAAGTTTTAGTGATATCCAAGAAACCGAATTAAATTCCTATTTACAACAATGTGCAAATATGCATTATGGCTTATCCACAGGCAAAGTTAGAAAACTGGCTTATAGTTATGCAACAGCAAACAAAATTAAACATCCTAATTCGTGGGATAGTAACCAAAAAGCCGGTATAGATTGGTTAAAATGTTTCCTAAAGAGAAATAAAGATATCTGTTTACGGAAACCACAGGCCACTAGCCTAGCTAGATCCACAGCTTTCAACAAAGTAAATGTGAACATCTTTTTTGATAAACTCTCCGTTGTAATGGAAAGATATAATTTCGGCCCAGAAATCATCTATAATTTGGATGAAAGTGGCTTGTCCACTGTTCATACTCCCGTTCGAATTATAGCGCCAAAAGGAAAAAAACAAGTGGGCGGTATGACATCAGGTGAAAGAGGTCAAAACATTACTATAATATGCGCTGTTAACGCCATGGGAAATTCAATTCCACCTGCATTTGTATTTCCCAGAGTCCACTTTAAGGACCATATGTTGAAGGGAGCCCCAACAGGCAGCGTAGGTATGGCCAATCCTAGTGGTTGGTCAAATTCAAATATTTTTTTAGAATATTTGCAACATTTCGTGAAATTCGCCCGATCAAGCCAAGAAACTAAGACTCTGTTAATCTTAGATAACCACGACAGTCACATATCAATCGAGATATTAAACTTTGCGAAAGCGCATGGCATTGTCATGTTGAAAATGCCTCCCCATACGAGCCACAAATTGCAGCCGTTGGATAGGACTGTCTTTGGACCACTAAAAAAGTACTATAACACGGCCTGCAATGAGTGGCTCCTCTCTAATAGTGGAATACCCATGACTCTCTACGATGTGGCTGAATGTGCAGGAAAAGGCTATCCTAAAGCTTTTTCGTCGGAAAATATTCAGTCCGGATTTAGAGTTTCGGGAATTTTTCCTCTAAATAGGAACGTGTTTGGAGAACATGAATATTTAAGTTCATTTGTGACAGACAGGCCTTTGGAGCCAACTGTAGACGTTGCCTCTGGAGAGGAAGGATCAAATTTCCAAACATCACAACCAGATAAAGAAGATAACTTGCTCACAGGTATGGCCCTTCTTATCACGAGTTTCACGAGTTAAATGTCAGCATCTCAATTTAATTTAAATTGTCGGTTTTGTTACAGATTCAAATCAACCGATTCCAAGCACTTCAATGGCAATAACTCACATTACTCCTGACAAAATAAGACCATTCCCAAAAGCTCAAGCAAGGAAAGGAAGTAGGCGTGGTGGACGAAAATTAGGCCGATGTAGAATCCTCACAGACACTCCCGAGAAAAATGAAGTGGAAGAAGAAAGCGTACTAATAAGGAAACGAAAACTTGCAGTTAAGAGTAAGGGTGTAGTGAAGAAGATTGCAGTTCCCAGTAGCAGCAGTAGTTCTGAAGAGGAATTGAATTATTCAGATGATAGCTTAGAAGATTTGAACTTAGAAACACTCGAAGTCGAAGATGAAATTTGTAATGGTGAAGTAAAAGTAGATGGGTTTGTTTTGGTCAAATTAGAAACAAAAAAGTCGCGTAACTATTTCGTTGCAAAAGTAGTTGAAGTGATATCCAATGAACTGTTTGGTGTGATTTATTTCAAAAAGGTAATAGGTGGAAAGTTCATATTACCCAATGAATCTGTTTATGAAATTTCTATGTCGGACATAATAATGACTCTACCTCCGCCACAAGTTGCTGGAGGAACATAAAGAAGAAGTGAATGCATGTACTTTTCAGTGGATTTGTCCACTTATAATGTACAGTAATCTGGTGTCCTATGGTACACTGACATTTGTCCAAAGGTACACTGTATATGTGTACCTTGGGACAATATGCATATTTTTTTAGAATATACATTTTTTTACTTTTATATTTACTCACAAAACTTAGTTTTAGAAAAATGTTTTGTCAAAAGTCGAAGAATAAGACTTGCTGCTGGAAACAATATTTGAATAAATATTTTGGAAAATACAGCTATATGCTTCTTTGCGTCCCAAGGTTCACACTTCTCCCCTACACACAAATGTGTTTCAAAAATAAGTAAAGGCTATTTCAACTTGAAAACATTCATTTTTCAACTTTTAAAACATATTTACAACCCTTCAAACATTTTTGTGATATTCATCAAAACACTAGAAGTAAACACCAGGTTGTCCAGAGCAGATTTTGCATTCATAAACTGTTTGTTTCCATATTTTCTTCTACTTGCGTACTCTGCATTATTTTCTGCTAATTCACTTGGATTCATTGGCATCTTTTGTTTCTTTTACCTCTTTTTTCGACTCTAGTTATGGCATGGGCAACACGTAGGAGGAGTAGTAACTCGGTGGATTTATAAATAACATGTAATCGAAAGTTATATAGGCGTAAAAATCACACTGTTTGTACCATCAAATGGTATTACACTCCCAAGGATAGTACATCATTTGATCATGTTGGTCTACTTCAGACATAAACGCATTGTAACCAATTACTGTAGGCTTTTCAGATTCATGACCTTTTCTGTTTCTAAAAGTACCCTTTAGTCTCCATACTTGGTACTAATATACTTTAACAACACGTTTGTCACGCCATTTTTCAACATGCACTGCTTCTGTCCGCTCCTAGTGTTCCAATATAATAGGTATTGTCCTGTAGCAAGCAAATATAAAGCTACCTTTTCCGTATGCCCGGTTTTATTATAAACACAAGCACATTCATAAACACGAAAATCAGCCCTTTTGGCTCTGAGCGTATACAGCAGTATTTATGGCGTTTAGTGTTTGAACCGTAGACGAGCGCGCCAAAGTACCATAACTTGGGCCAATGATAGTTCTCGTCTGGGGTATTAAGTGCAATTTATTTTAATATTAAAACAATCTACCACAAATCTTATTTTTCCTAGACGGTGGTGTTTCAGAAGTTAAGTGCACACGCCTCAAAATCAATTTTGGGACAAGGGGAAAGTGTCCTAAAACGACATAGTCTTTTTAAAATTAGCTTGGTACTTTTATTTTTTACATAAACTGGTCATTTATTATTAAATTTAATATTTAAGAAACGTCTAACTTTAGACCTGGTATGCCGTTTTAGACACCAGGACTATTTTAAAATGACATACATCCGTCATTTACGTATAAACGTTACAGTTAAATGTTTTTTTCTTGTGCACATTCACTATGGCCCCAATTTTTTTACATAAACCACACTGTGACCAAACATCCATGGTTTTGGAGTGTTTAAATAGGTCAATACAATATAGGCAGACATACTCATCTCCAGGTGCATAAGGATCTTTCTGACCTTTCTCTTCAATGAAGGACTTAGAAGCAGTGGCTGTTGGAAAAACATTTTTTTTGTATCGCCGGGTTTCAATATTTCACTTGGTATTGGCTCTTTCCTTCAGTTCTTCTAAATTTGGGGAAGTTGTCAAAACACTAAAAGTTTCCTTACTTTTTTTCCGAGAGGAAGCTGCTACTGGAACTGGTGTTACTTCTTGCAACGTAAACTTGACTTCACTTTGGTTCACCATGGTAACTTCCTGCGTTATCGTATATGTCCCATTATTAAAAATTTTAATACTTTCACTGGCTGCAGAAAGTCATCGGGAAAGATGTTTGTGTTTAATGGATTGATTCCAGTCTTTAAAAAACTACTGGTGGCGTTGCTGCTCATTCGTAATCAGAAGTAAATAATTCACAACGTGAAACAGTAATTATTCATCTTGAATGATTTTTCAACCATGTGGCGCATTCCTGGTTGTAAAAAGTTTTTAGCGGTGTTGGAAATAAACAACGGTAGTCAAAAAGGACTTAAGGAGGAAAAACACGCAGAAAATAAACAGAACAGAATCGAAGTGGAAGAAATTATTTGAAGAAGGATATTGTAGTGTTCCAAACGTATTTTAAATTACAACTTCTAACTTACTTCAAACTACAGTTACACAAATTCAGATCGAAGAAGGATCTTTTAAATATGTCGCCAAATTTGAGTCGCCCTCAAAAAAAGTAATAACTGAAGTTATTACATGGTCAAATCGTCTGGCTTAAAACCCTCGGAGGTGTAAAGAAGGAAATACGTTGATCTGGTGCTAAGTTCAAGAAGGTTCTTCATACAACGATATTAAGAGTTTTACAGAAGAGTCGCACCGCCCGATATTAAGAGTTTTACAGAAGAGTCACACCACCCGATTTGTAATACTTCACTTGATGTATCTAGAATACATTACAAAAGAAATTATTAACCACTATCCAATAATATCCTACACAATAAGTGATTAATTTAATAAATAAAATGTGCTTGTTAAACAATTGTAACTTAATAAATTTTTAAGGAATGCTTAATTACTACTTGTATTTTCTTCCAGATTTGCATTTTCGATATATCCTATTTCTTTGCCTATAAAATTAAAAAGTAAACATCTTTATTTATGATCACATTAAACACTTACTTCCCAAATTTTCGAAGTTAAATATTTCTTTAAAAAAAATCAGCAAAAGACATATCCTAATCTCAAATTCTTGGTTCACCGTTTTGTGATTTTGTCAAGAAAATATAAGCGACACTGGTTATGCAGCACACAATACATTTCTGTGTATCCAACAATACACATTTAAATTAAGCGCCCAAATATTTTTTTTCGGATTGTACCTTAAAAACTACTATAGCGCCGGTATCCCCTCTCCAACTATCTTGTTTGCTGAGTACAGCTGAATCACGTGTAATTACACTAAAAGGAAAGAAGCAGGTCGGGGCTTTAACATCGGCTAAGAGATGTGGTCTTACTACAGTTGTTACTTGTATGAATAACGCTGGAGGATTTGTTCCGCCGCTTCTAGTTTTCCCCCGAAATGAAGGCGGAATTAATGGATGAGGCTCCACCAGGTGCAATTGGCGGTTGTCATCCATCCGGCTGAATTCAACAATACATTTTTACTCGCATTTCGTAGATTTTGTTAAACCATCTGGAGATGATCCAGTGGTATTAATATTGGATGGTCATTATTCCCATAGAAGAAATATAGATGTGATTGATATTGGGCGTCAAAATCATATATCAATCATTTGTCTCCCACCACATACGTCCCATAAAATGCAATCACTTGATTTGGCTTTTATGGGACCACTTACGACATATTACAGTCAGCAAATTGAAATGTGGCTCAAAAATCGTCCAGGCAGAATTGTAACATCTTATCAAGTTGCCCAATTACTTGGTTCTGCTTATCAGAAATGTGCTACTGCCGAAATATCAGCAGCTGGTTTTAGAAAATCTGGAATAAGTCCATTTAACCGCTACAGGTTTACATATTTGAATTTTGTCATAAAAACCCAAAAAGAAAGTTAGGTAAACCAAATGAAGAAGGAAAAGAAAAGATCAAACTGGTGAAATTAGTACTATTCAAGAACAAAATGAGAATACTCCCCCCAAAACCGCAAAGCAAACTACAAAATACGTTTTAGCAGAAGATGTTCAGGCATTGCCATCGTGTAGTGGAATACAGAGTAACAGAAAGGCCAAACCAGGAATGACGGCAATTATAACAAGCACGCCATACAAAGAAGAACTAGAAAATAGTATTTTAGAAAAAGAGAACAAGGAAGAATTGAAAAAACAAAGGCAATCAGTTAAGAGATATTGGTAAAAAAAAGAACACTAGGATAAGCAAAGGGAAACGCCGATTCGAAAGTTCAGGATCGACTGACCAGAGACAGAAAAGTAAGGTAAACAAGCGTAAAGTGGAAAGTTCAGAGTCAAGTGATTCAGGTGAAGACTTGGTACTGGATAATGATTCAGATATGGATGCATCGGAGCTGGAAGACCAAGAAAATAAGACGCGGAGTGTCTGTAATGCAGTGGATTCTACTCTGAAGATGTTAAGGGTGAAACATGGATCAGATGTACCAAACGTTTTAGCTGGGCACATCAAGAATGTTCCACTTTGGCCCGAAGCAGGAGTTTTGTGTGTGATTTTTGTTTAGACTATTAAATATTTGTGGAGGAAATGTACTAAAAAAAGGGATCGTAATTTCGGATAGCTTATCCGAAATTAGGACCCTTTTTCTTTGTAAAACAAACTTTTTTTATTTTTATTAAACTGTTCATTTAAAAAGATTTTTAATAAAAAATTATTAAATAAGAGTGTCTGGCGTGGTAGATGATTGTTTCGTAATTAATTTAAATTGTTTTTTTTTTCATAAAAATATGCCTTTACAACAAAGTATCCAAAATTAGGGTACTTTACAGAGAATGGAAAGATTTGCAGTATCTATAAAATCCCTGCAGATGAAATAGTGAAATTTTATAAGGATGATATTAATGTTGAAAGATTCATTTTACACAGAGACATGTTTCTAGATTTAATTGCAACTGACAATATCAATGTTACATCTCTTAATGATGTCATAACAGTGAGGTAGAGTAAGCCTGAAAGGTGGGCTTTGGCAACACTTAAGATGCCTGCTGATCTACAGAAAGTTCTGGATGAAAGTGTGAAAATCGTTAACTACATTAAAAACCGTCCTTTGAATGCAAGACTTTTTTTCGCAAATATGTGAAGAGATGGGAAGTAGTCATACCCACCTTTTTTTTCTTCGTTGGCTACCTTGAGGAAAAATTCTAAATCGATTGTTTGAACTTCAACGTTTTCTTAATGATAGATTTGAGTTGAGAAATGACTGCAAATGGCTTTGTAAACTAGCAATCTTAGCAGATATATTCTCTGTTTTAAACTGCCTCAACTTATCGTTACAAGGCAAAGAAATTCATTGTTCCTTATTCAAGTTAAAGTGAACGCTGCCATCGCAAAATTAAATTTATGGCAAAAGAGAGTTGGTAATGGAGAAGCAGACTTGCTTCCTTTTCTTCATGAGTTTATAGCAAGTTCGGCTGCAACAATTGATGCTGATACTCTGAAGTGCATAAAACACAGCAACTGGAGAGTTTGTAAGTGGGCTTGAAAAACTATTTCCTTGATTTAAACAAAAATATTGAATGGATAAGATATCCGTTTAACATTAACACAACATACATGCCAAGTTTGTCACATGCGGAAGAAGAGCAATTGTTGGAATTGGCTTCAGACAGATTCTTGAAAAATAAACATAGAGTGTACTTAACATCATTCTGGTTACAAATGCAAAATGTGTGTCCGGTTTTAACAGAAAAAGTTCTGAAATACTTCTTACCTTTTCCTACTTCATATTTATGTGAAGTTGCTTTTTCAGCATTTGTAGACATTAAGTCGAAAAAAAGAAACAGACTATTAGATGTAGAACTGCATCTCGGATTAAAATTAACAACGAGGGAACCAACAATCTGTCATCTCAGCACAAACAATTTCATCGTTTTCTCATTGATCCAAATAAATGTTATTTATAATATAACTTTTATTTATATTTTATTATGAATAGTTTTATTTTTCTTTTTTGGGTTTTTAATGGTGTATTTTAAATTATACAATCTAAACGTTTCGATAACACTTCCAGTTATCTTCGTCAGTAGAAATTGTAGTAGCCTAATATAATTTTGTAATTGCATTTTCTAGTACCTATTGTTGTAAATAGTCTTAAAAAAAAGAGAATAGATGTCAATAAAATAAATGACAGAAAATATATATAGGGAAGGGCGGGTAAAGTGGCCATGGCGGGTAAAGTGGCCATCTGCGATTGCTCTGCTGCAGAGTGCTGCAGCCACGCGGGAGTGAGGTGACACACTCATCCTAGATGCCGATAGTGTCGTCTGTGACTGAGAAGCGTAACGAAACTCAACTTTCAGTTGGAGGTGGATTTTTCAATTTTTCGACTACCTGACTTTAGGTAAGTGATTTACATTATTGGTTATAGCTAAGTAAGCAGTAGAGTTATCGATATTTGCTATAGTGCATCTTAATCACCGTTAAATAAGCTTTAAAACAGCACGTGGTTGCAACTTGTATGTCATGCGTATCTGTCGTTAAACGACATGTTTTGTAATGGCGTCATATCGGGCAAAGTGGCCACTAGAGAAGGCGGGCAATGTGGCCACTTGGCCACTTTGCCCGCCAATGCAAAATATTTGTGATCAATGGCTTACAACTCTTGAGAACGAGGGAGGATTGCGTTTAACATGGTTTTATGAGCAAATAGGTGTCAAATAAATATAAACTTGCACTTTAAGAGACATATTTTACATTTACCTTCTTTGTTCCAGGCCATTAAGATGCCATCCAAATACGTAAGAAAATCTCAACAACAATTATGGGATGCTGAGGCGATGAAAATGGCGATGGATGCAGTACGGAAAGACAAAATGGCGTTTTCTACAGCAGCAAAACAGTTTAACGTCCCGAGGAACACCCTTAAACGAAGAGTGTTGAATAAAAATCAAGATGCAGTTGATGACAAAAAGATTCTCGGTAAGTACAGAAAAGTATTTACCGACGAACAATAAATGGAATTGTGTGAGCATATATTTGATATGGAGAAGCGATTTTATGGCATATGTGTTAAAGACTTACAACACTTAGCCTATTCTCTAGCTGAAAAAAACAACATTCCACATCCATTTTGTAAAGAAAAATGATTGCTGGTAAGGATTGGGTAGCTGGTTTCAGGCGAAGACATCCCAATATATCTCTAAGAAAGCCAGAGGCTACATCGATTGCAAGAGCAGAAGGGTTTAATAAAGTCAATGTTGACAAATTTTTCAACATTTTAACTGAAGTCCAAGAGAAACACTCCCACCCAGCTCATAGAATATTTAATTGTGATGAGACTGGCCTTCTCACAGTTCAACATCGCAGTTCAAAAGTGTTTTCTTTGAAAGGGCGAAGGCAAGTAGGCGCTATCACGTCTGCAGAGAGGCTTACTCTCAACACTTGAAGTCTGCATGTCTGCTGGAGGAACTTTTATTCCTCCATTTGTAATTTTCCCCAGGCAGAAGATGAAGGCAGAGCTTAAAGATGGGGTTTGCTTGCACTCCCAGTGGTTGGATGCAAACGGATTTATTTTTGAAATGGTTTGACCATTTTTTGAATCATACCAAACCTTCAGAAGAAGATCCAGTCCTTTTAATTTTGGATGGCCACTCGACGCATACCAAGAACCTGCTCTTCATTGAAAAGGCTAGGGACAGTTTTACAACAGTAGTATGTCTGCCTCCCCATTGCAGTCATAAGCTTCAACCACTGGACGTTTCTTTTATGGCGCCCTTTAAAGCCTATTACGTTCAAGCTTGTGAGAAGTTCCTCCGAAACAACCCTGGGCTTGCCATAACGCAATACCAAATAAGTAAACTTCTTGGTGAGGCATTTTTGCGCGCAGCTGTTCCTACTACAGCCATCAATGGATTCCGCAAATGTGGAATCGTTCCCCTGGACCGCGATGTATTTTCAGATGCCGACTTCGCTGCGGGGGATGTTTCAAACATTCCGAAGGACCCTCAGACGGAAGAGAATTCAGCTGCTCGACCAGTGAGCCCTCCAGGGGAAGAGCACCCAGTTGTTCAACCAATCAACCCACACACTGAAGAGTACACAGTCAGTTTCTCGACCAAATTATGCTTTGGGCGAAGATATGTTGGCAGTTCCTAGAACCAGCAAGGAAAATTTGGCAGTGGCAAAAAATGCTGTTAGCCCAAAAGATATCCACCCTCTACCAAAAAAAAATATTTGTAAAGTCTAAAAACCTGAACAGGAAAGGAGGCAAAACTGCTGTAATAACATCTAGCCCCTTTAAAAACGCTTTAATAAACGATCAGAAGGAAAAGGAAGATAAATTGGCCAAAAAAAGGATGAGGCTGGAGAAAAAGACGCTCAAACCATCAGCAAAAACAAAGAAATCCAATTTTAAGATAAAAACTACAGCCAAAAAGTCAGGCAACACAAAGAGGCAGCTGTTTTTTGATGAAGATGAAGAAAGAAGTGATCAAGAAAACGACGAACTTTGCTTTTACTGCAGTGAAGCTTATTCAAAATCCAAGGACAATGAAGGATGGATACAGTGCTCCTGTTGTTTGAAATGGGCCCACGAAGAATGCGCCGGATGCGAGGAAGAAGACGACAACTTCTGGTGTGAATATTGTAAAGAGTAACTGTCAAAACACTACAATAATAATGTCAAAACAATAGTAATGTGTCAATTCATTAAATACGTATAGACGAGCAATGTTTATGTGTTTTATAACTCTGCGGGTAAAGTGGCCAGGCCATGGCCACTTTACCCGACCTACTCGGGTAAAGTGGCCACTTTGTAATTTTTGACAAAAAAATCCATAGTAAATTTTTAAGTTTAAAAGCAACAAAAAAGCTATTAGTAATCGGTTCCTAAGCATGTAGCGTAACTATAGACACCCTGTTCAATAACATTCATGAATTTTAAGGTGCCTTAAAAATGCGCCAAACCTTAGAATGGCCACTTTACCCTACCCTCCATTAAAACAAGCTTCCACATCTATAAAAATTCCTCAATTTTGGACTCAATACCCTGAAGCATGGTTTTTACAAGTAGAATATCAATTTAAAATTAAAGGCATAAGTCGTGATTCAACAAAATACGAACATATTTTAGCATCACTTCCACAAGAAGTTATTTTGACAATTTGGGATAAAATTAAAAACTCAGGTAATCAAAATTATATGCAACTTAAATCAATTTTAATACAATGTCATACAATTAGTGAAGAAAAAAATTTGAGGAATTACTTTCGAATCCAGAATTGGGTTCTTCATCTACTGTTGGGAAAGACCTTCTCAAACAGTTGTGGATGAAGAAACTGCCTATGTTACACGTCCAAACCGCACTAGGCGTCGTGCATGCTTACTAATGTAAGCGGGTTGCCAAGCTAGCTAACAGGGAGATGGGCGTGGTCGAAATAATAAGTAAAATGTATGATTAATATGCTCAAACACCTTACACTTATACTCAAATAGCTCAATTCGGGAAAATATGTCTCTAGGCGCCACCACAATCGAAACTTTGCTAATATAATTGTCTTAAGCTGGATGTTAATTAACCCTACTTGATTGTGGAAAGTAGGATTGTGCTTACTCGGTAAATTCCTACACGAAGGTTCTAAAACAAACACTCGTCCAAACAATTCAACTGAAACTCCAATATATGTAGTACTACCCAGGTTATAAAAAACTTTTTGAATACACCTCGTATACCAAAACTTCCAAAATAAAATTTATCACTCAAATTCATTCAATGAACGGTAATTAATTTTTAAAATTCTTAACATGAACGATATCTTTTAAATTTAATTTACTTCTGAATCGTATTTGACATTCGTAAACATTTAACGTTTCAAAACTCAAACTTTTATTATACTTAATGAAATTTAAATTAACAGCTGATCCGTTAATTGTGCATTGCGCTAATGAAACCAACATGAAATTTTGCAATCAACCTGGCAAATATGAACTTTCAGGTTGTTCCTTAAATCTGAAAAAAAAAATATGCTAAGCTTACTTTTTAAAATTGTCAAAACAAGATCACCAATTAAGTAAATGTTACATCTGTGTTTCATACCTGGTTAAATAAACAACAAAGTAAAAAAAAATATAACGATAAATATATATATTGTCCTGCATAAAATAAAACAAAAACACAAATATCTACATAAATTACATCAGCGTGGTTGAAAGTTAAACCACCAAATACCACTTTGCCTTCTTACTACTAAAACAAACCATACAATAAGACTCAATAACGATTATCTCTTCCTTTCAAAACTACTTAATAATTTAAACAGCAATACGCAAGTAAACTAACCAAAAAGATAATCGGGCTTAAATGAGTTCTTAAAAATTCTTAAATCTAATTTCTTACTTAAAAATTGTCCATAAATCCTTGGATTTTCTTTCTTCTTTATCTCGTAAATCAATTATGTGTAGTCCATTGGTAATCCTTAAATTGTATGAACGCACATTACAAAGGCTCAACAAAACTTATTCCTCTGTGCACTCGCGAATAGTTCACTAGGCGAGGTTATTACTCCCACAAACATGTAATAACGGTAAACCTTTGGTTGCCTCTTAAAAGAAAAATTCTAGCAACCTTTACACCAATTTAGTCCCTTATACAAATAAAACTTTCGATGTCATATAACGTTACTTAAACATTGGCTTAATATACAACGAACACTTCGTTCACTTAACAGGTGGTCTCATAAATACTTTTAGCTGAATCTCGTTACAAGAACACGCGCTAACCTTGACACTACTAACGTTACAACTGTTAACTTTTTATAAATCTGCTTACGCACTTATTATTTTCTTGAAGAAAAAAAAACACAAACTAATTTTATCTTCAACTTCAATTTAATTATTGTTTTGTTTATGAATGTATTTTACGATTCATCCCCGGTTCGGGTTACGCAGTTGTTTAAACAATTACTGCCTCATTAAAATTCACAAACATAACTCCAACATCATCCCATTCTATCCCACACTACCTCGCGCGCGCGTTTCTCACCAACAGCCAAAAACGAAAAAGCTGAACTGACTCGTCAATCTCTGACTTTCCTATTTATAACTTCAGTCATCCATCTTTAAACATGTCTTCCTTCCGCGTTATATTCTCCAATAGTATTCATTCAAAATTCCATAGTTCCAATAGATGCTACCCTCTATACAAGCACGCGTGTAATTACAATACATCGCCCTATTTGTTCTTACTTACAAATTTTACAATTACTTCATGAAGAAATCATTTTTCGTCACCACATTCATTCAGTAGCCACTCTGGACCATTACACAACTTTTAACAGTTTTCTTCAACCTGCGCTCGATCTCGTTCCGCAACATTTGCAAAAATAAGCACCGTCTAAGGTCTCAAATTCCATATACATACACGTATTCTCAAAACAATTGCACAACATTACAAAAACTTTCTGAAATTAACACTTAAACATACCCAATCTTTCTCTACATATTTTCTAAAACATTTTACACTTATATACCCACAACTTCTGACCAAGATTACTCATCTATCTTCAAACATTCCATTTCTATATAGTGGCAAAACAGTAGCGATACAGTGGCAAGCATTATCGTCCCATCCACAAATTTCTCTTCACATTTACATTCATCAGAATCTAATTATTCCAACACTAAAGTCTCTCTAATATTCAAATACACGTATCTACATACAGAATTATATTTCTCCTACATTTCCAGTGGCGTATCATACACCCACATACATTATGCATACACAAAAAATTTTTTTTTCGTTCAAACTCAATACACTCGCACTCAAAACACATAATACACGTCGTTATAACATCCTACATACAGGGTGCGTCAACGCAACCTGACACCTAAAGTAATTAATATTGCCTTAGTAGCTTCTGGAAAATCAGAAATTAATGATTTAACCGAAATAGTTAATGAAATATGGGATGTTTCTCCGCCACAAAATGTAAGTACTTTTAAAAAAAATCACGAAATTAACCAAAACAATAACATTACAACGGAAATTCCACATTAAATTGCGTCATTAACGTCTAAATATGAAGGTATAAAAATGAAATTACAGATATAAAAGAAATGATTTCCGAAAATTCTTTAAAATCACGTTCACGAAACAATTATAACTGTAACTTCAGAAGATGTAGTTTAAGTAGAGATTCCGTTAAAAATTTAGATTGCAAAAAAGAGTTTAATGAAAACGGACCATTCTGTTATTATCACTACACATTTGGTAAACATGCAAAAAAATTAAGGAACCTTGTCAATTTGACAGATCTAACAATAGTACAAAAAACGAATAAATTCTACTGCATCTGCGACCATCAGTAGAAATTTTACATCTAGCCACTTATTTGTTGCAGATCAAAACAGTAATTCACAATTTCTTGTCGATACTGGAACTGATGTTTCAACAATCTCTTATCGAAGATACTACAATTGTAAATTAAATAATGATTTTACATTGACTGCTGTCAATGGATCTAAAATTAACACTTGGTCATTGAGTAATGAGTAGTACTCAATGACTTGGTTCAAAACTTTTAAAATTAGATTTAGGTCTAAGGCGTGAATTTGCATATCCATTTATTTTAGCGAACGTAAATCGACCAATTATTGGCGTTGATCGTTTATCTAGATTTAGTTTAATCGTGGATTTAAAAAACAAAAAGTTAATGGATATGTCAACATCTCTTTCTATAAATGCTAAATTATCATCAATTTATTCCAAACCTACCAAAACTATTAGTACCACTATACAAATTACAGACCGTTACAAATCAATAATCAAATAAAAAATTTCATCTGGAACGAAGAATGAGATTGTGCTTTTGAAGCAACAAAACAAGCATTCATTTCAGTAACCTTATTACATCATCCTAAACCAAACTCTTATTTTACATTTGCAGTAGATGCATGTAGCATCTCGATCGGTTCAACTCTAAAGCAATGTAATATAGATAATAAAAGACTAGAACCAATAGCTTTTTATTCTAAAAAATTAATTCCATCAGAAACAAAATATTCAGTTTTTGACCGGGAATTATTAGCAATATACTTAACAATTAAGCATTTAGGAATTTAACATGCAATATTAGTACTTGGAACATTACATCTTTAACCGGCAAGGAAATTGAGCTAACAGAAGAAATGGAAGCAAATAATATAAAATGTATGGAGATAAGTGAAACAAAGAAACCAGGAAAAGGATATATGAAAATTAACAGCAAGTACAGTTTATACTACTCAGGTGTAAACGTGGGACAAAGGGCGAAGGCAGGGGTAGGTTTTATAGTAAGTGAGGATTTAAACAAGGCAGTAACCGAACACAAAGAAATAAATTGCAGGATAACATACATAACAATCCAGCTAGATGAAATAATAGATTTAATACAGATATACGCACCAGTTGAAGGGACTCTAGAAGAAGAAATGAACGACTTCTACATGAATCTCCAAGAAACCTACGACAATCTAAGAGACACAAGTGATAATATTATAATTATGGGCGATTGGAACTCTAGGATAGGAGACGATATACATAGAGGAAAGGGATGCCTAGGGAAATATGGCGACAAAGAAAGGAATAGAAATGGGCTCAAAATGATAGATTTCTGCATCAGAAATGACTTGAAGATTGGAAACTCCTTCTGGTATCAACCGCTGGAAGAAAATATACATTTGAAGCCCAAGGCAGAATGGAAGAGGTACCTAGAGGAAAGAAATGAGACAAACAAGGGAGACTATGATAGAAAGAGGAAAGAACCCAAAAATGCTGTGAAAAAAGCCAAATAAGCCTCATGGATAGCTTTTGGTACTGAATTGAACGACGGATATAAAATAAATAATAGAAAATTCTGGGGGAAAATTAAGAGTCTCAGAGGGAGAAATAAAGAAAAAACCGCGGGAATTAAGGACTCCCAAAATATTGTACAAACAAAGAAAACAAAAATACTAGACACATGGAAGAACTTCTTTGCCCATAAATTTGAAGACTCGAGAAATCGTAATGATTCAGTAGAATGGGATGTAGAAGAATATGAAGATGAAGATACAATTGAAACTATTAGCCGAGAGGAAGTTGCCGACGCCGTATCGAAAATAAAAATCGGGAAAGCCTGCGGGGAAGATAATGTCCACCCTGAGATGATAAAATATCTTGGAGAAATTGGTATAAATTGGCTTTGGGAGTTATATTTAGAAACAATTCCCACAGAATGGGATAGCAATTTAATTTTACTCATCTACAAAAAAGGAGAGAATCAATTATGCGAAAATTATAGAGCCATCTGTCTAACGTCGATAGCCTACAAAACATTTACAAGAATAATTGAACAGAAATTAAGAATACTGGTAGAAAATCATTTAGAGGACGAATAAGCTGCATTTAGAAAAGGCAGACAAGCAACAGATAATATTTTTACATTAAAAATTATTATAGAAAAAAGGTTACAGACGGGAGAACAACTTATACTCACCTTTATAGACCTGAGAGCAGCTTTTGATACAATATGTAGAATTGCCCTTCTACAATGACTTAAACAAGTAAATGTACCAAATAAAATTATACGAATTATAAAGCTATTATACAGAACTATGAAAGCGAAGATACAATTTAATGGGAGCACGTAAAAGACAAAATAAAAGGTCTACAGACGACGATCGGTTATAGGAATATGAATCCAGTACAACTTGACTCCCTAATTTATGCCGATGATGTAGTCATCCTTGCCGACTCGGAGAAGAAAATGCCAAAATTAGTGAATATATGGACCACAGAAATACAAAAATTAGGAATGGAAATAAACCCCTTTAAAAGTAAAATAATGGTGATAAATAAAACTGAGAAGAATATTTCTATAATGCTTAATGAGTCAGAGACACAGCTGGAGGAGGTAACAACTTTCGAATACCTAGGCACGATAATCACTAATGAAGGAGGGATTGAAGCTGATCTTGCAAGTAAAATCAAGAAAGTAACTAATATCCATTACGCGTTAAGCAATACAATTTTCAGCAAAAATGAAATAAACGAAAGAACTAAGTTAATAGTTTATACTACCATCGCAATCCCAATACTCCTGTATGCAAGTGAAACCTGGGTTATGCTGCAAAAATATGAAAGTAAATTAACGGCAACCGAAATGAGATTTTTAAGAAAAATCGCTAAAGTAACAAAATGGGATCACATAAAAAATATAGACATCCTAAACCGCTTAGATCAAGAAGGTATAATTAAGAAATACGAAAATAAGATCTTAGAATGGTATGGACACTTAACCAGAATGCAAGATAGTAGATTACCGAAAAAGATTTTAGAGACAAGAGCAACAAGAAAAAGGAAAAGAGGCAGACCGAAAAAGACCTGGCTAGAGGAAGTGAGTAGAAGGAGCGGACTTCGCGGATGTAGTATGAGAGAATTAAAAGAAAGAGCAAGGAATAGAAGAAAATACAAAAAATGGATTGAGAATTAAAGCAGACAGTATCCGGCACCCATTTGGGTAAATGGATAAACGAAGAAGAAGAAGAAGAAATTTTTTAAAAGGCAGAGAATTTACAGTTTTAACAGATCAAAAACCTTTAACTACGGTACTGTTTAACAACACTGATAAAAGCCCTAGACAAACTAGACAAATTGAATACATTTCTCAATTTACATCCAATATACTGAGATGATTCAAATTACGTGCAAGTAGCTATGTAATTTCCATAGTGAAGTTTTACTTTAGTTAGTACGAAATGGTACATTTCATTAAATAATTCTAGATAAGAATGATTAATAAACATTGAGATGTTTGAAAAAGTTAAATATTTCTTAATATAATTTAAATAATGTTAGTATAATATAATCGACAGCACAGTACAGGTTGTCCCATTTTGGTTGTCCTCGCAGGGTATCTCAGTTATTAGCAAAGATACAGAGATGCGGTTTTCGCGAACGTTGGCTACTTTTTTGTGAAACGAAAGATGACACAAACAGAATTACTCTAGCTCTTCTCATTTTTGAGATACAGGGCGTTTTTGAAAAAGTTGCATTTTGAGACAGCCCCCGTATCTCAGCTATACGATAACTTATAGAAAAAGTGAAAAGTGTTCTTTATATAATTTTTCCGTAGAATGCAGTGCTGTTTTCAGAATGAGTATACGGGGTCAGGTCAAAAGTTATCGGGATCAACTTCATTTTTTAAATGGGACACCCTGTCTATTTTCTCATAATTAAATTTCTCTTGTTCTAAGCACTTCAAATATATATAACAATTATCACTTATTTTGATAAATAGCGTGGTATTTTGTATTATTAACTGAATTTCTTAGTAGGCTTTGAATTCGTAATCTTCTATTGTTTTTTTGTGCCTAATATAGAAAACCATCATTATGTAATTATATGTCATTGAAGAAGATACAAATTTCGGCAAAATAATTTATTTTATTTCCAGAATTGTTGATTTGAAACTCATATAAATATTGGATGTATTTATTTATAAATTTAGAGACAAACGAAAATAAGAAGAATTAAAATTTTATAAATATTGCTCAATTTGCTGACCATTATGGTCAAGACAAATCCTACATCTCCGAAGAATTTCTTGAATGGATCTTAATAAAATAGGGTCTTAAACGTAGTTCTTCAAAGGCTTCTCTTGTAGCATTCATCAAAGCTTCTTGAGTTTCATACTGTCTTTGATGAATTTTATTTTAAGGTAGCCCCACAAAAAAATCTAAAATTGATAGGTCTGGGGACCTTGCTGGCCAATTAACTGGTCCATTGTTACCAATCCAATGGTTTTGAAACATTGTATTGAGGTAATCTCTTACTAGTCTTGCATTGTGGCAAGGTGCCCCGTCTTGCTGAAAATAAACCTCTCTTAGCTGGGATAACGGAATATCATCAAACAATTCTGGAAGGCAAATGTCCAAAATTTCCAAATATCGTTGATGGTTCAAATTGCCTTCAAACATGTAAAATGTTAATCTGCCTCCTAAAATGAAACAGGACACATTGAACCCAAACCTGCCTTGCTGCTGACTGATCACGGTAACATGCCGATTTTCGTTAGACCAGAAACGATTCGTTGCACGATTGTAAATTCCGGCGGAGCTTATATGGCTTTCATCCGACCATATAACTAAACGACCAAAATTACCATTTTCTTCACTTTTCTGAATATACCATCTACAGAAATCGATACGCAATTGAGCATCACCCGGATGCAAGTGGTGGATGACTTGAGGTATATATGGTTTATAATGGTATTTTTAAATATTTTTGATACTTTCGTTTTGAAATGCCCACCGATTCTTCTATTTTTCTGCAAGACGTATAATTTTCGTTAACAGTGACCTCTGCAAGGACATTTATTTCATTATTTTCTTCGTTTTCTTTTCTATATGTTTTGGCTCGTGGCCTTTCAAACGATCCGTGATTTTCCGAATTTTGTTTTAACCTAATGAATGTTTTTTACACGGTTGCCTTCTTTCCGGAAATCTATAATATTCACATTTTATTTAACTCAAATGATGACTAACATTCCAGTAAATATAAATACCTTTCAAAATATATTTCCTTCGCTTGCTCTGCATTAAAATTTGTTTGGTAATAAACCCCAATCATATCTAATTTCTCATAGTTCTCGTACCCTAAATTATTCGCCATGGTTTGAAACTTTGTAAAAATTCAAAATAACGAAAAGAATATTGAAAACTTTACTAACAATAAGGATCTCAACAATCAACAAATTTGCAAATATTGACAAATGTCAAAAATGAAGTTGCCATGGTAAAACAATTGCAGTACCAAAGGCCACTAACAAATCCAGTTAATAATTTGAAATACTGCGCTATTTGTATAAAAATGATGAATGCTATACATATTTGAAATGCTTAGAACAAGGAAAATTTAATTATGAGAAAATAGACAGGGTGTCCCATTTAAAAAATGAAGTTGATCCCGATAACTTTTGACCTGACCCCGTATACTCATTCTGAAAACAGCACTGCATTCTACGGAAAAAATTATATAAAGAACACTTTTCACTTTTTCTATAAGTTATCGTATAGCTGAGATACGGGGGCTGTCTCAAAATGCAACTTTTTCAAAAACGCCCTGTATCTCAAAAATGAGAAGAGCTAGAGTAATTCTGTTTGTGTCATCTTTCGTTTCACAAAAAAGTAGCCAACGTTCGCGAAAACCGCATCTCTGTATCTTTGCTAATAACTGAGATACCCTGCGAGGACAACCAAAATGGGACAACCTGTACATAGAAGTATAGGATATGTTTGTTATCGTTTTGAGTTAATTCAAGTTTTCATTTAGTTTTGTAAGTTTATTTAAAACAATATTCCCTGACGACATGTGATACAGGTTGTGGTTGAAAGAAATAATGTTAAAACTAGATTTAGGCTGGTATCAATGTCGCAATTCACATGTACGCAGCCAAGATTAGTGAAAACATTCGTATTTGTGCGTTAAACTCATATTAGTGCAAAAATTATGAAAAAACAGAATAAGCACATTAGTGAGTGACTATAAAACATAAATCATGCAGCAGCTCTGGGATTATTGTGTGTAATCAACAATTTATGACCTTAAACTAGTGATTGACAACATTCCGACACTAGTCGTAGGAGAACCTATGAACCTACGAAAGTGATCAAATAAATTAATTTGTGACTTGAACATTAAGTTTAAACACTTACATTAGCAGTTATTGTGGTTAAAAGTGTGAAATTTAACATTAAAATTATATAAACAAAATGAGGTTATGTTATATCCTCGCTTAAGCATTTTTGTATAAAGTATTTTAAATTGAGACAATTTATATAAAATAAATTACTAGAGGCAAAAATAGTGAGGTAGCCTCAATTTTATGTTATAATTCCTTATATTTATGTCCATTTTTGTTAATTTTAGTTTTTAAGAGTATTGGTAGAATTTAAATAATTTTCCTCTCAAATTGGCCGTAGGCATGTTTAGGATGGATATTTGGGTGTAGTAGTATCCCCTATTCATGTAGAGGTAATTTCCAGGCCTGTAAAATTCATAGAATTAGTGAAAATTCAATAAATAAGTGTAAAAATTAACGTAGTTATTAAGTGTAGGAATTAGTCCGTGTTTGGTTTCAAATTATAGATAAAATTATGTAGATTATGGAAATGTTTTTGGTTTTAAGATATGTAAAAGGGGGCGAAAGTTATAGGGCTTTAAAGAAATATCGTAATGTAAAAATTACAATAGCCAATAAGAATTCAGAAAATATTCTTCGTAACTAATGAAAACATTCGATGATTTGGTTGTCGACGAAAATCATATAAATACAAGTGCTTTAGCTTCACAAACGCTCTTAATTTTCATCTTTTGCAACAACTTGCCAAAGTAAGCTGTTGCCAAATTTTTTTGAAAATAAGTTTTAAAACAAATCAACGTCACTTCGGTAAATTAACAAAGTGCGATTTAGTATCGGAAGTGTTAACAAATAGTCTTTTGTCGAGAAATAATTAAATTAAGGTTAGTTTACCTTTGTAAATTTCAAATCGGAAGTTTTCGATTAGTTATAAAATATTTCCGCAGTTTCGACTTTGTTTGTATTTAATTTTATATTGTTTATGTTGGTATGGATATTTAATTGTGTTGTCTTCGTGCTTTTATCATTATACACCTTGTTTATCAAAAGTGTGTTTAATTTACAACAACCTTCAACGATCCATGCTTTTTCAAAATTATTTTGAAGTTAATTAAAAAGAAGCGATGAGCCTAAAAATAAAGATTCGTCAAGATTCTAATAACAATAGTGAAACTTACCTAAGTGAATAAGCTGGTCATATATAAGAAAATTTGGATTGTCGTGGAACAGAATTGCAGTTCGCAGGAGCTGTTGTCTTCAACCAACTTCAATAGCAGTAACCCACAAAAGGAGGACATTGTATGTGAGTACTTTTTTGTTGACATTGATACTTTATTGTTATGTTCATAATTTCTATCCTTTGTTATAATCATGATGTGCAACAACAGGTATGCATGTCCAAAGGGAATGTTATTTGTCCTAAAAATTTAAATGGTTTATATTAATTGTTGTTTATTCAAACGTGGTTATACTTACTTGTATGTCGAATTTCATTTTAGTTAGTCAAATCATATGTTTGCGTATTCACAGCGCATGCCCACGTATACTTTTAAAAGAGTTTTGTTATGTACAGGGTGTAACACAGGTATTAATGCGAATTAAAAATTATAATTCAATTTACTTAATCAATTTATATAATATAGAAATAATAGGACATTATCTCAATGTGCTTCAATCATATTAACTATGATTATTGTATTCAAACAATCAATATAATTAAAATTCATAATCATTTATTTTACAATGTTAAAAGTAAAGTTTCTTCTAAATTTAGATCCCTATCCCCTGTTGATGAGTCTTATTGTTCTACCGAATGAATTTATTTTTTATATTTAAGAGCTTTAGCCGATAATAAATTAATATTAACATAATAACTACATATAAAATTTTAAAATATAATTAGAATTACGTTAAATATTAGGTGGGGGGTTATTATATATCAGTACAATACATCATGTAAAAGGCAAACTAAACATAGTCGCAGATACCTTATCACGTTTAAGTGATCATAATTTGTCGTCTGTAAATCTTGGAATCATTGATTCAAAAATAATAGATTATGATTCCAAAAAATTAGAACAAGCACAAAACAATGACATCGAATTAAAACATTTGCTTAGTAATAAATGTAATAGCAATGTTAAATTACAAAAAATAGAAATTCCATTTTCAAACAACTCAATTTGGAGTCAAATCTCTAAAGATAATCCAAGACCATACATTCCAAAGGAATTATGTCTTAATTTTTAATAAAAGTCATAGTATCTCACATCCAGGTATTCAGGCTACAAAAAAATTTCACCACACTATTTTTGGCCTCATATGAATAAAGAAATTACATACTAGACTAAAAATTGTATCAGTTGTCAAAAATCAAAAATCCATCAATACACAAAGTCAAAATTAATACAATTCGATATTCCTAAATGTCGTTTTGAACATATCCATAAGGATTTAGTGGGACCTTTTACACAATCTAATGATACACTAACATTTTAACAATCGTTGATCGAGTAACTAGATGACCAGAGGCATATCCTCTTAAAAGTATAACAGCCTACACCATCGCAAACAAATTTTATAAGGAATACATATCACGTTTTGGTGTTCCACTCATAATCACAACTGATCAAGGAACACAATTTAAATTTTTTACAGAACTCACAAAAATATTAGGTTCCAACAAAATACATACAAACACTTACCATCCTCAAAGTAATGGCATGGTTGAATGTTTTCATAGACAATTAAAAACGGCACTTATGACAAGAGAAAACACAACAAATTGGAGTTACGAAATTCCACTATTTTATTAGGTTTCCGTACTTCTGTAAAGGAAGATTTAAAATGCCCCTCCGCAGAATTAGTTTACGGACAACCAATTCGTATTCCTGAAGAAATTTTCATTTCTAATCAAACACAAAAAAATTCTGGAATTTAAAAATAGTAACCCCTAGAACAACGAATCAAAAGATATTTGTACATAAGGATTTAAATCATTGTAAATATCTGTATCCTCCAAAAACGATCAAGTTTGCAACAACCATATGAAGGACCATGTGAAGAAACGAAAAAACGTTCTATGTCATCAAAAATAATACTGAAATACGTGCTCACACGGATGTAGAAACACAAAATAATAATACTAACAGTTATTGTAAACGTAAAGTGACCTTTGTTTTAAATCAATAGAAATAAATAGAACTAAACTCTAAACAGGGACGGGGGGTGTATTGTATTTGACTAAGCGGTACAGAACCCATAATAAATAGAGTACTATGAGTGGCTGCCAAGTTTCGCGCCTTAGTATAAATAATTTGCGAAGATCTGTCACCGTCACCCGCTCGTATATGCTGTAATTGTAAATCGATGGCAACATTTTTTAAGTTACGGCGTTGACTGAACGAAGTTCGTTTCTTTCGTAATTATTATCTTTGTCAGCGCAGCGGGGAGTTTTCTAATGGACGAATGCGATAAAGCGTCTTATGAAACGAGTTTCTTATACTATTTTTTCTATTTTGCGTATTTGTGTTGAAAATTTTGAAAAAATGTAAATTCCATTTGTCACCTTGTTTCATAATTTTGAATGTAGGTTGGCAACAGTGGTATTTGTGTGTTTTGAGTTCGATACAAATGTAGGGTATTAAAACTATTATTTGTTACTAATTCATTCCAAACTACCTTATAAATATGTTCTCAATAGAAGTTGTATACTATATACATTATAATTGGAATAAAATTACACTATACTATGTAAACTTAATAATTTACACTCAAGTGAAGTTAACAAGGTTAAATGAAGGTTATATTTTACACAAAAGATGTAATCGGCTTAATTTGAAAGCATATTGACGCTTTATCTTAAAACACAATAAAAAAGATAAATCGTCCACATTCGCTTTTGGTCATCTTAATCATTGCAATACATTAATCAGGAATAATTCAATACAAAGGATATATACACATTTCAAATAAGAATAGGTTATGTTACATTTACGTTTACATACATCAATAAAGAACTTCATTAGTTTACATACCAACATCAAGAAAAAAAATGTTAGGTTACTAAACTTTAAAGTCAAACATTAAAACATCCGTTTGAGTGTCATAATGTACATATTAAATACGCAAAATAGAAAAATAATATTATATTACTGCATTTGAGGTTTGTTTATTAAACCTACGGAATATTCTTTTTGTGATTAAACCCAATCAAATGTGAATGATGGTGAATGTAAATACATATAAAAAGGTTTTATGTATAACGTGTAGTGTATCATTTTTAGCAAAATGGGTGTTGTCAACATACAACTCATATTACCGTAGGTACTGAATATGCAGATGCAAATTTATGTTCGTTTGCTTAACAATTAAATGCATTGAGATTAATTTCTGAAAAATTGTAATATGGAAGATGTGATAAAGAGTTGTGTTGATTATTCTGTCGTTTTTAAAACAAAAGTGTATTTTCATATAATATCAAGGTGTTCATTTTACCGGGGCTGCTAATCCATGTCCAATGTAGTATTTACCCATTGTGTGGTCTATGTAAATAATATTCTTATGTAACATGCTATTTCTATAAGTAATACTTTTATATAAACACTTAATTTATCAATGTACAGAAAATTCTTAATATTTATAGTAGTTATTTGTGAAATTAGCAGATGTACAATTTGTACCTTCCAACCTACATATACATATGTAGGTATAGAAGGTTGTGCAATCGACTTTTTTTCTGTGTCGCTAAATGGACTTATTACCTCATTTTACAACTTTTGGCCAAGTTTCGTCAAGATCGGCCATCATGTCTGGATGTGTGTTGTAACAACTCTTTTTTGTGTTGTATAAAATATACCTCAATTTAGGATCTTTCCTTCATTTAGTTCTAAATACAAGAAAATTTTAATTATTAAGATATGGTTATGAGGTAGGCAACTTAATTTGCATATCTACATAGTGCATACTTTCGTAAAGATTTATATTCCTACTTTCAATTTTTATTCATTTCTTATCTTATGAACAACGCGTCTGCGTTAATAAGTTATACTGCTCATATCTTGTGCGCAGAACAGCATCATCTACTTCGAAAACCTCAATTTTTTTTCACTTCCTGTTTTAATGTCGAAGCAGGGAGCTGCTTCTCTTTGATTTTTACCTAAATTTATGTGAAAGTGCCATCAAATTGGTGGTAAGATATATTTTTAATACATTTACATAAAATTAAAGCATTTGTTCGTTTTAGGCGCTTTCTTTACGTATTTTTTCACCATTTTGTACTTTAATTACACTTTTATCATTACTTCAATTTACAACGTAATTGCATCTGAAGTACGCATTTGATTTTATTGTGGCGTACATTTTTCGTTTTATGATTGCAATTTTTTGAATGGAAAAACTTCCAAATAATGTAATAAGAAGTGGATTTAGAAATTTTAAGAAGAAATTTATAGGGATTTTATAAAGATAAATTCAGTTTGGGGTGTGGCTGATAACATTATGTCAAGATTGCACCATGATGATGTAAGAATGACTTCATGCAGGTTAACCGCTTCGTAATCATATTTAGATACCAGAGGTTGTCAAAAAAAGAAAAGTTTGTGTACCAAAATTTCTAAGGTATTTATTTAGTGATTTATTTAGTACTTTAAGCATAATTTTAAGACCTTCATTATTTCATCATTACATTTGATATTTAATAAACATATTTGTTATTTTTTTACACTTTCTATTCACTTTTTAGGTTAATAAAAACTTAAATATTATTACAATATTGTTATAAAATTGTTTGTTAACAAGAAAAAGTAGTATAATTATGCATAATTAATAACAAGAAAATAATAATTTAGTATAAACACTGTATATACTCAATGAATAAAAGTATTATTTAAAGCAAATCAAAGTATTCTTATGGGGTCAAAATGACCGCAGCCCGTCGTTATAGGTAGTTCAAAATATCCGTCGTTCTAGTGTTAAAAAAGTGCCAACAGCTTCCTCAAAATTACCTTCTGTGTCTGAGTACATCACCTAAAACAATATTGTAAGTTGTAAGAGCAATTAACTGCTAAAAAAACTAAAATAAGTTTGAGTCATTATTAGTACCAATTCCAGTAAGCACTACCTACTGGCACTTCATACAACCACAAATTGTCAGCAGTTAATTACTAAGAATAAATAAACCGAAATTGTCTTTTATGCTTAATGAAAAGGTTTTGCTTTTTCTGTGTTTAATGTAATTATTAGAATCAGTGCTTTTGGATATTGCAAAATGTGCAGTTAGGAAAAATTTGGTTCAACATATATCTAATATAAGTAAAACAATCAAAAAATAATTAAGTACTACCTATATAATAACATATGCACACTTCTATGCTGAAACCACGTATTAAATACAGACAGGCTTTTCTCCACACAGATGAGGAATACATTTTATAACAAAATTAATCTTGTCATTTATTAATCGATAAATATAGATTTATATATACTTAATAATTCTGTATAGTATATTCGGTTACCTGTTGAAAGTATTTTATGTACATTCGTCTTTCATTTATAGGGATCTGGTTTTTTGATGACATCAACCACCTCCATTCTGCTTGAGCTACATGAAAATGACACAGTAATTGTCTTGATCCTGGCCACACTGTTCTCAATGCATTTTTCTCTGCTGAAGAGTTGTCTGTCATAAATGCCAGTGGGTTCTAAAAAAATAATTTATACTTTGTATATAAGTACTGTACACATGTTACAAAATTATGTTTCTTTATATTTTACATCAGGATGTGAACATACAAAACATAACAAATAATAAAGTTGCTTACCTTTAGACCACCAAACGCACTTTTGTTATACTTCTTTAGCAAAGTAAAGATTCGTAAATAACTTTCCTCCGTCTGATCCTCATGAATAAATATGGCAATGGGCAGAGCCCCTGCTTTAGAAGCTGTAACATAATCGTTAATGTAGATTGTGTAGTATCTACACTAGATGTAGAATCTATAAAATGATCTCTGCAGAATGTGAAAGTTCTTGGCATCTTTTCATTATTGGCGTTACTACAATAATGGCCCAAGCAGAACCTTCAACAATATCAATGGTAATACCTGTAAAATGAAGAAACGTAAATAGTATTGAGCAAATATTATCCACAGAAGGTATACTACATACTTTGTTTAGAATAATAGAAAATCTTCTGTTTAATTTTTTCTATGATGTCTGTAACAAGTCCATAGTGTTCTTTTCTCCACTTATTGTATAGATGCTTTATCCAGGGGCGCGCCGTCCACGTGTCGAATGTGTCAGCGAACACAGGCGCCAGGAGGCCAAAGGCGCCTTAAAAATGTATATAAATTCAAAATTCGTTATAGGTTGCGATTAAAATAATTCAATATCGCCTTATTTTATTATAACTTATTTATGATCTCAGTAATTATTCTTGTTCTAACATGAATAGTTCGTATAGTCGTGTTAATATCATGTATACAGTGGACTCTTCATATTAAATCGCCGATGGATATAATCCGCGGGGGCGGAGGCGCGCGACGGCGGTGGAAATTTGTCCACGCACGAATTTACAAAATGAAGCGCAAGCGTTCTAACTCGTTTAGTCTTGTTAAAACATGCATTACTTGAAATCGTCTATGATTGAACAAACATATTATTTGCTTCATTCTCCTTCAGCAAGCAGTACTGCACTAGTGTAGAATTTATGTACCTTGTATTTTTAAAATATTTGCGAGTGAATGTGAATTTAAGAATATCAAAAACATTAAAGATTAAAGGTAAGCTATTTTGCATTTAAAATAAACATACATACATAACAATACGCATTTCCCAATAGGGGTAGCGATCATGTTTGCAAAATCTAGAGAAAAAGTAATAAAAGCGAAATTATTCGAAAATGTTACTTCATACTTGCCTATAATTAAAGCAAAACTAAAGCAAATAACGCAAACAAGACTTTTGGTATTAGAATAATTACATTTATAATTTATTAAATATTTTTATTTAGATGTCTTAAGAAAGAAAGAAAAAGAAACTCTCCGGGCATCAAAATTTAATTAATAAAAAAAGACGCCAAGAAGAACAAGAGAATAATGCTTCAAGATTAACACAATACTTTACGAAACAAACGACCAGAACTGACCAAGATTATCCGCCAGATTCAATTCAGGAATCAGTACCCGGTTGCAGTGTAGATGAATTCAAAATACAGTCAGCCAGGACCAACTCCCAGTGAAGATAATCAAATCGTTGAAGAAATTACCCCTGTTTTTGGATCTGGGGACTGTACTAAAGAGACAGGTACAGATACAATAAATAAATGTGCATTTGATGACCCAGGGCTTTGGCTGGAACCAATATCTCACATATCTAGGCAAGCTATTATAAAAACGGGTCCTAAACAAATAAAAAACTTTAATTTTCCGCGCGATTTGTTGGGTCGAAAACTTTCTGAAAGTTACTATAAGAGAAACATAAAAAATGGTGAAGAATGTAATAGAAATTGGTTGATTTACTCAATTACGAAAAATAATGTTTATTGCTTTTGTTCTAAACTTTTCGAACCTTCTCAGCAAAATAGATTTATTCAGGGATTTAATGACTGGCATCATATAGCAATGTACCTGAACCGCCATGAAAAACTTCCACTCACTTTACTAACTACAAAAATGGACAGAGTTGCTTCTATCGTTCAAAAATAAAACTACTGTTGATTATTTACACAAACAATATTAGACATTGAAAGTGAACGATGGTATGAAGTAATAAAGCGAATAATTTATGTAATTCAATTTTTATGTAAACAAAATTTAGCACTTCGAAACAATGGTAATTTTTTAAAATGTATTGAAATGCTAGAAAAGTTTGATCCTATTATATCGGAACACACACGACGTATAAATAGCGATTCTGAATTTCACAAAATGCCAACATATCTAGGAGACAAAATCCAAAATGAAATACTTTCCTTAATGGCTTTTAATATTAAAAATCATATTATAAATTTATGTCGACAAAATAAATATTTTTCAATAATATTAGATTGCACTCCGGATGTTTCTCATATTGAGCAAATAAGTGTAATAATTCGATTCTTTCATTTCAATTTAGCATTAGGATCGACTGAAATACATGAACATTTTTAGCATTTTATCCAATTTTAGATGTTACAGGGCTGGATTAACAACATTTCTTATTGATCTATTAAAACATTAAATTTAGACATAAATAATATAAGAGGCCAAGGCTATGATAATGGCTCTAACATGCGCGGCAAAAATAGTGGCCTACAAAAAAGAATTTTAGATTTGAACCCGCGAGCTTTTTTTGTTCCTTGTGCGAATCACAGCCTGAACCTAATTGTAAGTGATGCCGCTAATATCAACCATGAAACAATAAATTTTTTTAATATAATACAAGAATTATACAAATTTTTCTCAGCGTCTACTAATCGATGGAATATCTTAATCAAGCATGTTACTAATTTAACTTTAAAGCCCTTATCCGAAACACGCTGGTCAAGTAGAATTGATGCCATAAAGCCTCTCTATAAATATTTACCAGAAGTTTTTGATGCATTATTTGAAATTTGCAATGACCACATAAGAGTCGATGAACAATCTAAATACCAAGCAAAATGTCTGGGAGAAAAAATTTCTACATTTACATTTATTTGCTCCGTTAAAGTGTGGTATGATATTTGAAATCAGGTAAATTTTGTGAGTAAAATGCTTCAATCTCAAATTACAAATTTGCAACTTGCTTTGGATGCATTAATAGTTATTAATGATACTAGTTCGATATGAAAGTCATAATGAAACGGGTGTAAAGTTAAACCACGAGGCGTTAGCCGAGTGGTTTACTTACACAAGTTTCATTACGAAGTTCATATCGAACGTGTATCATTCAAAATTTAATCTACGCCAGTCCAAATAGATTTTCTTTGCATAGATTCGATTTGTTTACAATATTAGAAACGTTTTTGTAAATAAAAATTCAAAATTATTAAGTGCCCATATTAATCGATGTTATAGTAACCGCGCTTGTTGATTGTTGCAATTTTTACGTTTGACAACGTCATTATGTGCATTCAATTTTGTGCTTTACATGAGTTTCACGCACTGATGGACTGAATTTAACAAATTGTACAGACTTTATAATTAATGTTTACAATAAATAAATGTTGGTAAAGATTTTATAATGAAGTAAAAGTTGTAACTAATTTTGTTGTTGCCTGTTTTTTATTTTAAAATTTGCGTGTTATTATGAGTTCATAATGGCACTGGGTGCTATTATGAAGGCCATAATGACACCCAAATGAAGATGATAAATATGTCATAATGACACTGGCGTAGATTAACAAACTAAATACATTTTTAACTAATTATCGATCTGATGCTAGTTGACGCAGATGATTTATGTGAAGAAATTTTACAATGTCAAGTATTTATTACGAATTCAAAAAAAGATATATCCCAAATAGTTCAGTATATTTATTCAAATGATTTAGTAGGAGTTTTTTTAAATTTTACTGTAGCACTCCGTATTCTTTTATCAATACCTGTGTCAGTTGCGTCCGCGGAGCGGTCTTTTTCGAAATTAAAAATCATAAAGAGTTATTTACGCTCCACAATGGCGCAAAATAGATTATCAGATCTCGCACTAATTTCAATTGAGTCTCACATACTGGATAAACTTAATATTCATGATATTATCCAAACTTTTTCTTTGCTAAAAGCTAGGAAAGTAAAATTTATTTAATGACTTATTTACATTGTTTATATTTAATTTACCGTATAATATGTATTATGTTTATATTATAAATATTATATTTTTCATTTATTATTGTTGTTTATCTGTTTTCTTGTATTTGTAATTTTGTATTTTAAATAAAAAAGTTTACACAGACTATTTCAATCTTTGTGTGTTTTTTATTTCAATGCGTTAAGAATATAACAAAAACAGTCATTTAAATGTCCCTAAACATAAGCCTAAAAATGATAGTATTTCAAATTAATTATTCATTATTTTTTTATTCATGTCGTATTACTTAAAAATGCTACTAGAGAATTAAAAATTAAAGTGTCCGAAGCTATAGTTGTTGGGGCTCTTATCACCTAGGCATGCAAAATATTTATAACATTAGTTTTTGATACAAATGTTTTTAATTAATGGGGCGCCATCAATTTTGACACAGGCGCCGCATGCTCCTGGCGCGCCCCTGGCTTTATCATATTGTATGTTGGATTGACTCGCGAATTTGCAGCAGTTTGTGGTAAACTATTAAGCAGATTTATGAGAATTTTATTCTCATATTGTTTAATACTTTCTGCAACTCCTAAACCATCTTCAAAATATTGCAAAAAATGTTGTTTTGTCACATCATCAATTCGCAGTAAATTTAATGAACCACAGATGTTTAGTAAGGGATTATGCTTTTCATTAATTTTTATTATAGCTGGTAAAGGTATTTCACGTTTCAACCAAGTATCATTTTTCTTTGTGCCTTTATTAACCTTTTTAATTTTAACATCAATACTTGCAGTACATCCTGTATTCCTTTTAGTGTCTTTTGCACGTTTATTTTTGCTCGAATGTTGACATACAAAACACTTATGATAGACTAACCTACAACAGCCTAATTTGTAAGAATGTCTCAATGATGTAATGAATGCACAACCTTTGAGGATTGTAAATACCATTTCTCACAATCCAGCAGGTGTTTGTCTTCTTCGAAAATTCATCAATCCATTTTTCTACATCATCTTCATTACTTAAATTACTCCTATATATTATCACCTGGTCATTATTTAAGTCTTCTACTTTCTCAAACAAGTATTTACTTGAAGTATCCATTATATATGCACACAACAAAGAAACTAAGTATTTAGACTATGTTATTGCAAAGGTAATGATCCTTAACGATAAAATAGAAAGGACAACAATGGTGGAGTAAATTACACTTCAACTAATCACTAATCTAAAAGAGAAATATAATTACATTCCTATATTTTAATTAATAAAATCACTTACCTACTGTTTTATTTTTAGTGTAATGAACTTCGATAGTCTTGAAAAAGACTGATTTCTACGTTGAGAATGACGATCGAAGGGTAATTGAGTTGAGAAATTAAAAAAAATTATTTAAAACGTAAAGAAAGCGAGTTAAAAAATTTATAATAATTAATTATAGAATTTTTATTTCGACGGTTATATCACGTGCAACAACGAACCGACGCCGAATGAAACATTCATGATGCACGAAGGTAAAAACCAATTACAAACTAGTATTTATGGTAGGTTCGGTAGCGCTTAGCCAAATACAATACGGACGGAGGACGGGGGAGTTAATGTAGTAGCCAAATATATAAAAATGTTGTAATTGCATTTTCTAGTACAGGGGTAGGCAACGCGGCGCCCGCGGGCGTCATGGCGCCCCCGATCGATTTTTAATGCGCCCTCGCTGGACTAATGTAAATGTATGATAGCCAGAGCGATTTACTTACTCTTGTCAAACGGCGATATACAGCAAGTAGTCAGTTGAGTTTAGGATTGTGCATAGATTAGCAGTTTGCTAACCTTGAGCGTATCTAATAACACGCACGTATTTTTTGTTAGTGTGTGATCGTATTTCGAATAGACCACGCGCAGACCGTGCATTTAAAACTACCAAGTAATCCGAAATAATTCTTTTCTTTCAAAACCCTTCATGGATAAATGTAAAAGAAAAGAACATATTATTTTAACGATGAATGGGAACATCTATATTGTTTCGTTGATTACAAAGGGAAGTGTATTTGTTTGTTGTGTAATAATAGTGTTGCGATTCCCAAGAAAAGTAATATTGAACGACATTTTAAGACCGTTCATACCAATTTTGATAGTGACTATCCAATGAACTCTGAAATTAGAAGAAAAAAAATTATTTCATTATGTATGACACCAACAAAATAAAGTTATAAAAAATCTGTTTTTTTTAATGCCTATTTATACCTGTTGATTATCTGTAAAATATGCGCTCTCGGTGATTTTCAAATTTAGTATTGCGCCCTTAAGGACAAACAGGTTGCCGACCCCTGTTCTAGTATATAGTCACGGCAAAATCGTTTCCGTTGTGGGGGTGAAATTGTTAGAGAGAGACAAACTTAACATACCAACTTCCATAATAACCCTGATAATTACAAATGATATATCTATGTTAGTGAAATACACGTTGTTGGGTTGTTAGAACTGCCGAATAAATTACAATGTTGTCAGCTCTTCTGTTTACACATAACTTCTAATTTTGACGTTTTCCACATTTTGAGATTTTCGATAAGCTCCTCGAAATTATATGACTACTTCAAATGTTACAATTGCTTAATCATCGCAAAATGATCTAAGAACTGTTAAAAGTATTGTTACTTAGTTGAGAACGAGTATTTCCATCAAAAATTAATTTTCAAAATAAATGTAAACAATATAACCTAAGTATTATGTTGACGTCGAATTTCATACGTTTGGCAACAATGTCAACCGCTGACGTTTATCCCCACATCGGAAAAGGAAAAGAGTTTGCCGCGACTCTAGTTGTAAATAGTAGTAAAAAAAAAAGAGAATAGATGTCAATAAAATAAATAACAGAAAATATATATGAGTATATGTAAAAAATATAACTTCATTTAATTTTGGTAATAAACCAACAACAGTAATATCCGTTAAAATTGTTAATGATGTGAAAACAATTTTGTCAAAGTTTACATTTTCATATTTCAAATTTTATTTTTCATTTATCATTGTTTTGTGTATGTACCAAAAAAAGAAAAAATAAAGGTTATAGAAGGGGTACACATATCGTCGCTTGAGAGCAGAACTAGGCTTAGTCACAAAATGCTTTTTTTTACAGGAGGCGTTTATTTTAATTTACGAAATTACTTGTAGAGTTTATTTTGCTTTATAGTTGTAATTTGGATACTCTGGGCAATCTCATTGCAGCTGTTTTATTGGTGCCATCCTTGTATGATGTTTTGAAGAACGCATGGACTTAGAATACTTCTAAACAATTTTGTTATTCTAAGTTCAGACTTAGTATACAGCGTATTTGATTTAAAACGGACATAGACTACTTTTCCATTGTTTAAATTTTAATACTGTAACGTGAGAATAAAATAAAATCCAATTTTGAGCTAGAATTGTATAGGAATAACAAAAATCACAAACTTTAGTGAATATTTTTATTTATGTAAAAATACTGTTAAAATAATACAGTCAATAGAAACTTAATTGTTGTATTCTACAAAAACTAAAACTAAAAACAGGTAGGTACACCCACTAAAATAAAATAAAAATACAAAAACAACGTTCTCTAGTCACTGTCAGATTTTTCAACTTGTTCTTTATTAGTATAAGGTAAATCTTTGAAGAAATCATGATACTGACTTAATATTACTTTCTTTTGGCAGAGAAATTGCAAATGATCATATTTCTTTTTAGACAGAGGAAGTTTGTCCGAATAAAGGCGTTTTAAAGTCATGTTAGGTACGTTAACAGTAAAATCATTTTATTAAATTGCTCGTCTTCGCTATAGGTACATGCATTTAAACAATAAAATATTTGGGAAGTCGGGGATGGTTTCTATAATTTTTAATTGATTCCAATACACTCTTTCATTTTCGTCACTCCTATCCCAATTTAATGTGGTGTCTTCTTGCAAAGCTTTTAAATCGTAAATGTTTTCGTGTGTCAGCTCCACTACAATATAAGGATGTTTTTTCTTTGCCGTTCTTACCACGGTATACCATTGTTCTGGTGTATAGACTGGAATGGGTTTTGCGGTCCTTTCCATCACACTATGAACTGAATCTCCTTCAGTTTGGGTGTGCCCTCGTTCTAAAAATGAATGACGAAGTTTTACTTCGTATTTTTTAGAAATGTAGTTGTAAAGAGAAAATAGGTATTTATTACGATTTTGACCAGAACAGTTGTCGGAATAAAAAGAAAACTCCTTAACTCCGTTGCTCACATGATGCTGTATAAACAGTAGAAGGCAACTACCAATTTCACATTAGCCTCTTTTGCCAATGGTTTCGTACCACATATCGTCGGCTTAATCAGCAAACTGCGTAACTCCACTTTATATACAAAATAGGATTTTGGCGACATCTTTTGTGAAATTTTCCGCCGAACACTATTGAATCCTCCGTAGCTCCATAAAAAATTTGGTTTACTAGCCACGGCTGCATCAAAAAACTACCTAACTCCTTCGCGCCAATTTCAGTAAGAAAAATGCCTAACTCCATTATTTGTCATTAGAGCTACCATACACACGTGCAGCTGTGCAATAACTTGTGATTTTGAAGTGAAATAAGTGCAATCTATACGAACAGATTAATTCTACATTAGGTAAGATGTTTTACTTACTTTTGATTATAAATTAAGCTTCAGTAATGGTAATTAAAAATACTTTCTTTAATGTTTTATGCACCGGGGAGTTACGCACTTTTCATAAAACCTAATAGTGTTATTGCTCTGCTTTGAGAGGAGATACTCACTTTATAACCTACTTAGTAATTTTTTTGTAATTTTATTTTGGTGCCGCACTTGCTTAAAATGGATTAGCCATACGTTACAACACCTATTACTTTGAAATAATAAAATCTTTGATGAATTATTGTATGATTTTTACAGATTAGTCACCACCTTTTAAAAAGAACAAAAAATGTGTAGTAGAATAAAAAAAATTTTTTTGGCTTTGAATCAGCAGCAGATACTGGCTACAAAGGAAGAAAATTTACCCATAGATTCTACATTTAATGTTGATAACGAAAATAAGCAAAATAATAGATCAGAACAGATAAATCTAAGCCTAATTGAAGATGAACATACTATAATGCTAAAAATGATTTTAATAACCCAGAGTGTGATGATGTGGATCCAATTTCACTTATTTAAAATGCTGAAGTGGTAATTTTGGATAATAATAGCAGGTTACAAAGTAGTTGTAGAAACTAACTTTACTAACTAAGTGCAACTTTTTAGATCAAATAAACGTCCAGTGCTGTAATAACTCAGAGTATAATGAAAGCAACGTACATTTTGATTGCGGCGAAGTGGAAGTTGATCAAGATAAGATACTACCAGTTTTTGAAGAAACTGATTTTTCTGTTAATGACAATGTTCGCGGTGAAGAAGTCATTGATGTACAAGGAGTAAACTTAGTAGACAATATGGAGATTGAATCAGAAGAACGCAATGTTGATGATCCAGACTATATTGCAGATCCGATTGAGGCTGAAAGTTTACAGATAGAAGAGTCTATTTCGCATAATCCACTTCCGCGAGAGGACCTAGAAGACGAATTTCGAAAACGAACATGTTCTACAAAATATGCTGTAAACAAAAAAACATGGAATGACAACAAAAATCGTCAAAATAGAGAAAAGGGAGAATCGTATTTAGGAAAGAAGAAAATGGGACATGGAAGTATAATTTGCTTAAACAACCTAGATCACTGCAAGTGCCTTGTAATTGTAAGCTGAACAAAAACAAGTTCAAACTACAATGTAGAAAGTTAGATGAAGTAGAAAGAAGCGATATATTTAAACGATTTTGGGAGTATACTTGGAAAGAGAAGAAAGTGTTTGTAAAAAGTCATATTTCTGTTAATCAAACAGTTCGCAAACGGAGTGAGAATGAAAATTCAAGAAGATCATACTCTAACATGTTTTATTTGGGTCGGCAAAGATTCAGAGTTTGCAAGACTATGTTTCTGAACACACTTGGTGTTAAAGGCTGGGTTATAAAGAATTGGACAAAAAGCGACATTGAAACCAGTAAAAAAGTAATATCAGTTGGTAGCAAGCAAACGCAAGATCTGCGTATTAAATCTCTCCATGATTTTTTGATTCGTTACCCAAATTAGAATCGCATTACTGCAGAACATCGACATTAAAACTATATCTTGAACCAGTATGGATGTCTAAGTCCCAATTGTTTCAACTCTATAAAACAGAATTTTGCAGAAATCGAGATGAAAACCCTTTATCAATTGCAACGTTTCTCAAAGAGTTTGATAACAAGAGACTTTCTTTATATAGACCCAAAAAAGATTTATGTGACATTTGTGTGGCATTTGAAACTGGAAATTTGACGAAAGAAAAGTACAATGAACACGTACAAATGAAAAAAGAAGCTAGGGAGGAAAAATCGAAAGATAAAGAGTCCATCAATGAAGTATTTACTATGGATTTACAGTCAGTATTACTTTGTCCCAAATCCAACGTCTCAAGTTTATATTACAAAACAAAATTAATTGTGCATAATTTTACAATTTTTGACATTAAACGTCAGCAAGGCTACTGTTACCTATGGAATGAGTCGGAAGGTGGTTTGACCAGTAATGAGTTTACAACCATTATAATACATTTTTTGGAAAGCCATCTTGATGTATATCCAGTACAAGACAAGGAAATAATTATCTACAGTCATGGATGCGGCTATCAAAATCGAAACGCAACGTTATCAAATGCTTTATTTAATTGTGCAATGCAAAAAAATGTCACAATAATCCAAAAGTATTTACAAAAAGGACACACCCAGATGGAGGTAGATAGTGTTCATTCTGTTATTGAGAGACAAATCCGAACCAAAAAAATTAACGTCCCAGCAGACTATGTCCAAATTTGCAAGACAGCGTGCCAGAAGACACCATACAAAGTGGAGTATTTGCAGCATAATTTCTTCAAAAAATGTGCCGAAATAAAACATTTTAATTCCATAAGGCAGGTAAAACATGTGGTTCACCGGCAGTAAATGATCTAAAAGCATTGAAGTATTCATCAAATAATGGCGTTTTCTATAAACTCCGACATGTACATGATTGGCAGCTTTTGCCAATGAGGCTCAATGTTTCTAAAGTTGTACCAATTAATTTTAAAAACTTACCTCAGCTTCATAAGAACAGACTAAAAATTAAAACTGAAAAATTTAAACATTTACAAGAGTTGAAAAAAACTATAGAATTAGATTATCACGACTTCTATGATAAGCTGCCCCACGACTAATCAAAGAATTTTTAACCGATTTGAGAATAGTCTTTTTTATGATAAATAATTTTGTAGAAAAAATAATGTTTTTTAATTTTGCAATAAAATTTATTTCGTTCTCGTGAAATTTTGGTGTTTTCTTACTGATACAAAATGCCTATCTCCAAACTTATTTTTGTATTATTTTTAGAAAAATGCGTAACTCCATTTTTTATGGAAAAATATTAATTCATAAAATATTAGATACAGACAACCGGTTTGGATGTCACGAGAGGAACTCAGACAACTACTTTGGTCAATGGTCTTCCCTAAATACATAGTTTTTTTAATTACATAAAATATAAACGGTTTTTTGTCTCTCCTGAGTAATTAGGAAAACTGGAGTTATGCAGTTTGCTGATTAAGAGGACGATATAACAAAAACACTCCTTGGATGCCAAATTAAAAATGTAAAATTATATGTGGAAAGCTTAAGTTTATAATAAGCAAGTCCAACTACTGATTTTGGAGCAGATAATACCTGTTGGAGATCAAAAGTAGCAGCACAAAATTTGGAATTTTTCAGTGCAATCTCTTTATCTAAATTTTTTAATTCCCTTCCCCTGTTCTTATTTGTGATATGTAATTGATAATCTTCTTCCAGTACCAATTTTTCTTCCACTGATGAATGCTCGTATTTATGGCAAAAGTCGCATAAATCCTTTTTCGGTTTGAAGAACGATATGTTAAGGGCATGTGATACCCTGTTGAAATGACTAAAATCTTAAGTTTCTAAAGTAGGCAACACATCATGCATAAATCTACCCACATAATTTTAGTACACAACAGAAATACGTAGTTCCAAAATAAGACTAAAATTTATTCAATCACTCAAAGAACGGCTTAGGTAAATCCCTTTAACAGGTAACAAAAAACACAATACAATACGAATTTCTTTTCATATTTATTTTAGAGTCCCCGGTCAGTTTCATCAATAAAAATCTACTTTGTAAATTACGATTAGCAGAAGACAAAATATGATGGCTATCAAATTTATTGTATTTGTAGATGAACTGCACTTTTTCTTTCTAGCTGCTAAAAATTAGTGCAATCTAACAACTTCACTTCTATACATATGCGGTACAAAAATAAAATGAAAAACAGTCAAAAGTAATGTTTTTTTACATTTAATTTATACATTGGTAGTGTCATTAAATAAATAGTTGATGGTTCCTTATTTAAATGCCTATAAATACAGTTCTAAAGATCAATCAATACTTAGATGTTCGATGAAACGCAATTATGTACGGGACGTATTACAAAATGACAGAAGCAAATTTATTGGTAGTGATGGACTTTTTTTAAGCCACACTTTTATCTTTCTTATAAAAATATATCCAATAGCATCCAATCAATCAGAGGAAGATTTTTTTTAGATAAACATTCATTTAAATTTATGCATTCATATATACGTATAGTAATATGTACAAAACGTATTGTAATAGAACGAAAAGTTTTGACAGATCTTTAGGTACTGCAAAAGGTGGTTTTAAAAAATATCGGTATCTTTGTTGTGATGGCAACAATATACATAAATAAATAAATATATATATATATATATATATATATATATATACTTGTTTACTTGTTTCTGGTTTTACCGAAAAGGTGGCCATGTCCGATTTTTGTATACGCATCTCAAGAGTACTTCAATAAGAGTTCATACATAACATATATGGAGGAATTTCTTCCATTGTAAGAGATTGAGTATTTTGAATTCAACGAAATGAATAAAAAACAAAATAGTGATATCATTATTATTATTTATTATTTTTTACTTGGTTGATTGTGTTCAAAATCTCTAGCTTTCAAACCTCTAGGTATTCTTGGATCTGCTAATTCAGGTAACATACAATGAAAAAAATCTTTCAATTTTTCTAACATACCACTCCAAATGTTTTCATCTTTTCGTATTCTCAAAACAACAAAATCACAATCGGTGTACAGAACAAAATCACAATAATCTTTCTTTAGTATATTTAATTGTCCTTGTACTTGAAAAAATAGTTATGAGTTGATTTTAATTGAATATCACCATCATCTATTTTGACACATAAGTTCTTGGTTTTGTCTTGTATTGCTTGTCGAACACTTTTGCCTCTAATCGAATACAAGCACTTAACTTCAACTAGTCCATTTTCTTCGACCAATCTATCTGAGCTTGCTGCTAAATACCGATATTCTTTTGAAACAAATAAACCACAAGATTTAACTTTTCTGTTTGTTTTTGCTCATACATTTCGATGGATTTCCTTTCGTTCAATCTTCCATAAAGAATTGCCGGAGTAGTTAAATTGGGCGAGGTATATAATAGGTTTTTTAGTAAATTGTGGCATGGTGTAGTAATTCTGCGTTTACAAATTGGACCAAAGCTAGATGCTGTAAGTCGTTTGCGGCGTGCTTCAAACCATTTGATATTATTATGTTGGCCGATGGTTTCCTTTTCTATTTCGTGTATATTTTCAGCTTGTAACTGAATTAAAATCTTTTCTTGTTCTTGTTGGAATTGTACATGTGACAAATCTGGATTCGCTGCAGTTGGTCCGTAATCTTTTCCAGCAGATTCGTCATCGACAATAACTTTTCTTCTATTTCTTTTAATACTATTTTGTGCGTATAAACGTTTACGATCCCGTTTTTTGCAAAATTTAACAAATGTGGACGCAGTATTAGTCTGAGACAGGCATTTCCTATGCCGAATTGAAAGATAATCCAGCTCCTTGACAACGACGTCGGTAAGCACCACTCTGTACAAGATTGGTTCTTTTTCCACCAGTAAACTTAGCAACCATAGACCTTTCTGCATGGTTCGTGGTAACATTTTTTATAAGTTTATGCGCCTTTCTTACAAGGAAATCGATGTGTTTGTTAATTTCTTCAAACATTGCCGTACTTTTCCGCAAAGGAAGCAGGTTCTCTTCGTTTGCATCCTTTCTAATGCACTTTGAATGATCTCCAAATACATGATTTGATATATTTAGTAGGTCTTCACAAAGTTGTTCTGTAGAAGATTGCGACGATTTCGCAATTGCTGACCGAACCGCTGCGCTAAGCCTAGATAATCTAGATTTTAGAATTCGCCTTGCAGATAATTCAAATTTAGTATTTGCAGCAATTTTATGCAAATTGGAAGTAAACGCTCTTGTAGCATGGTTCGCGCATTCTAATTTGTAAACATATCGCCCGTAAGTAACATTTTCAATAATTCTTGTATAGACGCTAGAGTCACCATCACCAATTACATATTTATACCTAAGTTTGTGTTGTCTTTCACTCTCATTAAAACCTTGCACAATTATATCTTGCTCCATGCTACTAGATGATCCTTTATAATTTTCAAAACACTCATGAGAGGGTGGTTGCTCTTTCTTCTTGTGGGATTTTTGGCACATATAACAAAACTTGTTTCTTGCCCCTAAGAATAGCAATTTTTTTGTATACGCTCCAATAATACAAGCAACACCTGACAATGAAGAGTAACCGTGACCATACGAAAGCTTAGCCCACCCACCGTCTACAATTACAGTTATATAAGCCATTCCGTTTTCAACATTTCCTTCTTCAATAGCACGCTCTCTTTCTTCATCTGCAGCTCTCGCCATTTGCAAGTTTAGTTCGGACTCCCATTTACTCCCAACAATTTTTTTTAACTTCCGAAAATATTTTGAAGTCATCATTGGAATATTTATCAGCGAGAACAATTCCTCCGACTGAGCATATCCAATACCAAGCATTCGTTTATGTTGCTATCAATCGGATGTAAGAATATTTTTAACTTTTTTCACAGATCGAGCAAGAGTAATATAAAGAAAACATAACGCCACGCTGAATTTCCTTACATAATTTCATGTTACCCATAGTGCAAATCCTCTCGTGTTGGAAGGTTTGTTTTATTTGCGACAGAAAGTGGCTGATGTTCACAATCCGATTTCCGTCAACAGTCATAGATTTTTCTTCGGCGGATTCCAAGCGTTCTATTTCCAACTCTGGAAGATTTTCATCTGGAAGACTAAAATATTTATTAGTTTTCAAAAATGTAAAAAAAAGTTTTCATTATAAAGGATATAAAAACCCACGGAAAGAATTATAAATTTTTTTTTAAATTAAAATTAAAAATTTAATTTCCGATTTGAAGCCATTTTAGAGGTACGCAATATAACAATTTATTACTGAATTTCGGTAAAATCGATCACACTTATTTTAAAAATATTATAAATTGAAAAGATCATTTGTCATAGTTTCAAAAAGAAACATTTCATTTACTCAAACTGTTGCCTCGTAGCACTTTCACGAGATCAAAGCACAAAAAATCACGAGCTAAGTGGTTTTTAATGTAAGTGTGAGTTAGAGCAAAGTAACACCGTTTTTGTAGATAAAAGTATTTCCGAGAATTACCGCTTGTGTTATGAAAATTATTTCGTTCCATGAATATTTCCCGACGTTACCTTTTCTGGAATTTAAAAATACTTACTTTTGAAAATACTCAACATGTGTGTCCTCTGGAACGTAATCGCCTCGTTGTATCAATTTAATGACCATTTCCCTCCTTCTTCGGGATCTTTGCACTTTCGACGCCTTCCCGCTCTTTCTCACAATATAAGAACTTCGCATTATATAACAAATAACAAAATGTGTAACAGTACAATAACTATAACAAACCAAAACAAATAACAACACAAATATCAAAAAATAACAACTCGAAATCAAACCACTCAAACTTGGTATATTACGTACTATTTATTGCGAGAATAATAGCAAACTAAACAATGTACAGGTATGCAGGTAGCTGATGGGCGAGTCTTCTTACTCTGTATACAAATATTGCATTTTTAATCCTATTATTTATTTTATTATATACTTTGTATAATAACCTGAAATGCATTTTCCAACCTACTTATTTATGTAACAGCGGAATATAAGACAACCATTTTGGATTATTAAAATAGGTCGGAGTAATTAATTAATGTCAAAGTAGGTAATTACAATGACTAATATTAATAATTATATCATTTTAAACGTTTCGCCTTGTTATGGCTTGTCATTATAAGAATACGGGTTAAAGTGACCAATCCATAACAAGGCGAAACTTGTATAATATAACTTATTACGCACTTTGGAATTCATTAATTATTCCGACATATTTTAATAATCCAAAATTCATAATCAGTGCCAGTATAATTTATTCGATTTTACTACATGATAAAGAATGTTTAAAAATATATCAATAATAATCTTTTAATTTGATTTATAAATATGGATTCCTTAGAATCACCAGGTACTAAACAAACAAAAGATTACTGTCAAGATTCGAGAAACCTCTAAGCTGTAGTTTATTAAATTTTCGTCTTCTTTTTTTCTTTGCTGTTTCTTTCTAAATTTGAATCGATTCATTTAAACATTAATATTTCAGACATTTTTAAGGACAGTTTTGATCACTCCAACTTTTTCAATGCACTTACGTATTCGTATTTCCATATAGCAGGGTATGACAAAATTTTAATTATTTTGATATACAGGAAAAAAAGTTATAGTAAAATCTCTCTATTAATTATTGACTTTAAAATTTGAATTCATTAAAAATCATACTTAAATACCAGCAATCATTTTGAAAATTTGTCATACCCTAGCATACATAGGTGTGTACCTATGTATAGAAATTCAGTGTTCTACTTCTATAATTTTGCTTAAAAATATCTGAAAACTTAACTCCGTAACGATTAATCAGATCACTTTTATTTATCATTCATATCAATGTAATGGAATGAATCTACTTAATTAGTAGCCGGAAACTCTCCAAATAGTGTATATAAGGAAAAAATACGTTTTTAAGGTAATACAAAACTGTGTATACCCCAACCTTAAATTCCAAGTTAAAACTGATCTATACATGCTTTCTGTTGCTTGTTGAGAAATATTTTGGTCTGCACAGTGCTCTTGATATAGAAGAAACATTTTTAAAAGTTTTAGAGTAGGTGGTAAATATACTCGGGTAGAATTTTTCCTACAATAATGACTTTCCATACTTTCAAATGAATTAATGTGATCGCGAATCGATTGCTTGACAAATTCGCTAATCATAGAATTTTTACATACTTTTCCTTGTTTGTCTTCCATGACTTCCCATTTTATTACATACAGTTCTTACCACTTGTGCACTAATGCACAATATATTGAGGAAAAATGTTTTGCAAATTTGTAGATGTGCTCCTGCTTTGGGCAGATAATAAACAAATGTTAATAGTCTTCTACTAGCTTCATCTGCATCATCATCTATTTCTTCATCGTTTCTTTGTTCATTACGGGTCCGTTTGCAACATCTTGCCTTTTTATGAAATTTGACGAACTTTGAAATAAAATCTCTTTGTCTGTTTACATCGGCAAGGTTCAATACTCCTTGAATATCATGCTCCTCTCGTCTTCACTAAACTTTTCAACACATTTCATTCTGCAGTTTACGCATGAAGGTTTTAGTGTTCTTTCAGGTTGAATGTTTCCCTTCCAGTTTCTATATGACTTACTAGTATTTCGGGAGTTTTTGATTACATTTCTTTTCCACTTTGCTATATCTCGCTTCTTCTTTCGTGTTTTTTCGTAATTTCTTTGTCTTCAGTGTCTTTTTCATTGAGATCGTCCGAACTAGTGACCGTAAAATCTGGATCAATGAATGACATCATCATCTCCATCACAAAATGGGTCTGTATCAGAAGATAACGAAAGATCGTCTTCTACAGTAGTTTTAGAGGTGCTAGGTCGTTGTTGTTCAGGTAAGCTATAGTCCTCCTGACTAACACCTCTGCCAAAATCAGGTATTATGCAATCATCAGTCGCTATTGTCGAAATCGGTGGAATGGATGGGACAATACTTGAATCCAATTTGTTGTCTATGCCTTGTACGAAGTCTTTTAACAAATTAAGTGAATCGGAAGACAAGCTTCTGTTACTAAAAACTTGAGTTTCCCATGGTATGAAACGGACCAGCATTTCCAAGTTTACCTAACTGTTCATAAGATACTCAGCATTTTTACACAATTTTATATTCTTGAAATTAACGTTGGCATCTAAAATAGAATAATATAAAAAAATAATATAATGGACGAGTTCAGGTAGGTTAATTTTTTCTAAATATCATATGGACATGAAGCTTCAGTGAAAATGACAATTTTTTGTATAAAATAATCAATCTCAAAAGTTTGCATAAATTGAACTTCTACTTTCAAATAGAGGAACAAAAGAAATTGCTAAACTCGCGCAGTCATTCTTTTACATATTATTTATTACATACCTATACATTCCGTACGAGATTCAGTGCTTTGCGTAATGTTCAGCATACTCAATATTCTTTTACTCCTTGAACCAGACATTGTTGTTTACAATGCCGAGAATGAGAAATAAGCACAACAATTAAACTTATACAGGTTAGAACAACTCTATGTCCGCGCCACAATAAACTACGCTAAATACACAAATAAGTCAGAACTAGTCTATGTCCAACCCCGCGACTGATATGAATTCAGATAGTATAATGTAAGGACATAGAATACTTCTGCTCCCAATTCCAACACGTTACACTACATAGACTACTTTGTATTTCTCCACTACCTCTGTTATTTTCCACATTGGACTTAGACTACTTCTGCACCGCATCGGGCATGCCTTGAACTATACTAAGTGCTTAAAATCACAAAATGACGAAAATTGGACATAGGTTAGTTCTGCTCTCAAGCGACGATATGTCAAAAGTTTGGGAAACACTACGGCAAGTGTCATAACATTAGGGTGCTAAATCTGAAATTTGTTCGGAGGTGCCTCACACTCGAACCTACCTCACCTTACCCTACAAAAAAATAAAACCACTTTACATTAGTGTTTTCTAATGTAGAATACAATTCTGAAATTACAAGTTTAGAAAGCAAACAGAAGTTACGACAATAGAAAAGCATTAACTCTGTAACAGAACATGAAAAACTTATGCCACTTTTTTAACTGGATACAATTTCACCACCATTAAAAAACCTATTAGTCCTTTATATACTACTTTAGTTTTACTATAACCTAATTTGAACATACAACATTTAATGTCATTTTTAGTCTAAAACACACACAAATCGCTCAATACGAAGCTTAAAAAAATTTTATTGATTTAGTTTTAAAATTAAACTTAATCTATCAAAGCATTTCTACCATATAAATCGTAAATTAATTTATGCGTAAGTTTCAAGAAATTCACACTGCACCCATTTCGAACTTTCTAAAGCATCCCATAATGAATTTTCTTGATCCATAATTTCACGATTAACTTTATCAACATCCAATGGTAATGAATGCTCTAAACAAAAAATTACACAACAAAAATGTTATACAAGCAAAATCACAAACCAATTAATTCAAGTTCATCCTCTTCTCGTCTATCAGCAGCTCCATTTCCATCAGCAGAATGATAAGCATCAGTCTGTGAACCATCTTGTTCATAATAACCCTATAATAAACTAATTATTTTCATATTCAATAATATTTAAAATTTAGTACCTGCCAGTAATTTTGCCAATATGTGGAAGGATCATAGTATTGCGAGTACTCAGTTCCTGCAGTAGTTACTGTACCGGTAGTTGGTGTACTTGTACCGGTAGTAGTCGATACAGCTCCCTTCGGTTTAGGAACTGCATTACAAATTTTTAATGCCTTCGTTCCTAAACCCACGAATCCATTCATATTCATAAGCGCATCTTTCATCTCTTCTTCACTTCCAAACCTTACAAATCCGTAACCTTTGCTAAATCCACTATTATCCAAAATCACTACAGATACATTAGTTATTAATTTAACTTTTTGTTTTAGTTACCTTTAGCTGTTTTTATTGTATTATACTTAGATGAGAATATACGATATAAATTATAATCATCAACGTCAGGACTAAGATCTCCTACCCATACAGAAAATTCCCGATCCAATATGTTTCGGCCAGTATTACTAGCATTATTTAAACGAAAACGGACAACTGGATTAGTACCAGATATTGGTTTACCGTTTAACTTATGCATCGCATCTATTGCTTCTTCATCTGTAGCAAAATGCACAAAACAATAACCGGCTGGTTCGCCAGTAAATTTATTCCGCATCACCTTTACGTTTAAAGGGTTTTCACCCATTTTTCGAAAAGCTGTTGTAATAAATGTTTCAGTCATGTAGGGCTCCAACTAAGAATATTTATTTACATATTACCAACAAAGTATTATTTTTCTACTTACACTGCCCATCCACAACTGACAATGTACCATACTAGCCATCTCCAGCTTGAATTTGTAAAATTAAACTTTCCAAGAGCAAAACAGTTAAGTCAGTTAACTGACTTTATGAACATTAATTTCGGTGGTCCACAAGCATAACAATAAATGAAAGTGATTATTGTAGCGCTTAAATTTCAATACAAACTATAATCCACCTGTTAAGTAACAGGAAAGTTACTTATTGTTCTGTTGGTAGTATTTGGAAAGTGAAAAATAAAACAGAAAATACCACCAAATGTCAAAAACAGGCTTAATATTTCTGGTGTGACACAACACACTATAATTATCTTCCAACCTACAAATGGAAATTAAAACAAATGTAATAATTTTAATAACAATTTTTTTCTCTAACCACCTAAATAAGATGTTACATTGTGACAGTATTTCGTACCAAAAGTGGCTGACAGTACAAAAGTAATTTACTTTTTGTCCCTGTACAAAAAGTAATTTGACCATAAAAAAATATCAGCTTCATGTGAATAACGATCATGGGACGGCATTACTTCAATAGAGTTTTAAAATCTTCGCATGTTCATCACAAACGACGATTTCAGTTATAAATAAGTATTGATATTTAATATAATTTTGCTTTTTACCTTCCAACATTCATATACACATGTAGATATAGAAGGTCATGAAATCGACTTTTTTTCACTGTGTGTGTGTGTGTGTGTCTGTGTCTGTGCCTGTGTCTGTGTCTGTGTCTGTGTCTGTGTCTGTGCCTGTGTCTGTGTCTGTGTCGGTGTCTGTGTATGTGTCTGTGTCTGTGTCTGTGTCTGTGTCTGTGTCTGTGTCTGTGTCTGTGTCTGTGTGTGTGTGTGTGTGTGTGTGTGTCTGTGTGTGTGTGTGTGTGTGTGTGTGTGTGTGTGTGTGTGTGTGTGTGTGTGTGTGTGTGTGTGTGTGTGTGTGTGTGTGTGTGTGTGTGTGTGTGTGTGTGTGTGTGTGTGTGTGTGTGTGTGTGTGTGTGTGTGTGTGTTGTGTGTGTGTGTGTGTGTGTGTGTGTGTGTGTGTGTGTGTGTGTGTGTGTGTGTGTGTGTGTGTGTGTGTGTGTGCGTGTTTGTTTTTACAATGTTACCTGTTTTCGTTATGAACGTATAAAAAAGAGGTTGTATGGTTATCCTAAAAAAATTGAAATTAAAATTATTTCATTTCTTTTAATTTAAGTTAGCTAGATGTCTATTAACCTCTGTCTGTGATGAAGTTCTAACGGCTGTGACATAGACATAGATTATTGCTTTTTCGTTTACAACTGTTTGCCCATTTTCGTAACGAACTTCTTTTAAAAAAGGTTTCATAATTATCCTAAAAAAATGTTATACAAATTATTTCATTTCTTTTAATTTCCATTTTGTAGGTTGTAGGTCGTGTGGTGTTCCACACGTTATTTGCTTTCGTTTTAAACAAGTGTAAGTTTATTTATATATTTTGAATGAATATCATCTATGAACAGATATCGATATTATCTGGCGCCGGTGGCACCATCTATCTTCACATGATTTCAGTAACATCTGTCACATTGAATTAAATTTATGGAGGTAAAATCCGATGAATATTAATTAAAAACTACACTAAAATGTAGAATAATACTCATTTTGGATAAAATGAGTATTGTTAATATCTGGTACTGATAGCGACATAAATAGGGGGTCCCCAAAAACATAGTGCCAATGTAATGTAATGCCCTTTGCTGGTCTCTGCTTCAATTTTCTTCCTCGTCCCGAAAATTGACATTTGTCCTAATGAAACAAATAACTATTTTAGGATAATTATACAACCTCTTTTATAATAAGTTAATTACGAAAATAGGCAACATTTTAAAAACAAAAACCATAATCTACGTCAAACTGACGTAGTATTCTATAAAATATCGATAATACAGGTTTAAGCATTTAAAATCATATTTATTTAATTTTTAGACTTATTTCGCTTTATATTAAGAAAGAAAAGTTATATAAAATTCAATTTTCTTTAAAAATATGTCTACGCATTTTTGCATAAAATTAATCATTATTCAGATATTGAAAAAATTTGAACACTTAAATTCTATCTTAGGAATTTCTTTGCGCTAAATTAGAACATAACTAATCTATATAGTTAAGGTCTATATATTGGTATTTTTATGTATTTGAACTATACAGCTGCTTCAGAAATATTTAATAAAAATTAATGGCAGCTTCTAACCGCCGCTGCATTTCTTCCAAAACCTAGTCAGCTCCAGGAGAAATGAAAACAAGCTTAAATACAACTTTTTAAATACGTATGTGTTTACCTTCTCGAGTTATCGTGTGTATTAACACACATCCACACTCACACACACATGCGTGCGAGTACGCACGCACGCACGCACGTGCACACACACACACACACAGGCACCATGGCCGATTTTGACGAAACTTGGCGAAACGTTGTAAAATGAGCTAATAGGTCGATTTAGCGATAATAAAAAAAAGTGGATTACATAGTCTTCTGTACCTACATGTATATATTGTAACAGGTGCCTGAGAAATTCAAATTTCGCGCTACATTATATGATATTTTATAGTTTATGTATTATTTTGTATATTAATAAATGGATGTTGTTTATATATAAGTTTATTTAATATTAATACGAGAAGCTTGAATTTACTTCAATAAGTTATGTACATAATTAATTAGAAAACATTTAAATAAAACGTGGTAATCTGCAAATGGATAAATGGGTTGTAAAAGGAGGGGAATGACTGTTAACATGACTTGCAGTTTGAGTAGATTGTAGGTAGTTAGAGTTGTTGCCGTGGCACAAGTGACAGTAGTATATAGTCAAGCTGACCTCTATATTGAGAAAATAAAGCCTAAATTAGTTAGTGTTGCAGTAAGGAATTAAAAAGAATACTTTCCTTATTAAAAGATAAAAGATTAAAGTGAATACGAGTGCGAATATTGTTAAATTTGTGATAACAAAAAAACTGACGTAATAATTTAAAATAACGTGTTTGTGCGTATCTGAAGTCGTCCACGATTGTGTTTAAATATTGAACGATAAATATAAAATACGACAATCGATCCAGTATAATATTTCAATATATACAGAACAATAACTAGGAAGTATTGATAGTTGAAGTAGAAGCAGAAGTAATAATTTGAAGTGATAATTAAAACTGATAAAATAATACATCCAGAGGATATTAATCGAATAGATAAGCTGGAATAGGAAGTGTGAGTGATCAGCAACAAAGATCTAAAGAAGATATTTCAAGAACAAAGGAATACGGCTCCAGAGCGGCGGCATAGTGAAGAAGTAGTCAAACCTTCGGCCTTCAAAGATTGACAAGTAAGATTGATTGTTGATCTGTTTGATCCTAGATCGGGTAATAATATCCCAACTTGTGTTTTGCAGCACGGCGCCTACATTTAAACAATTGTTTAGTGATATATCTGTCCTGGTTTTAGCGGAAGCATTGTAAACTATCTGCAATCTTGTAGTGGTACTAATTTCTACCATGTGCCCCAATGACATAGCTTCGCTCATTCCCTTAACATATTCAGATTTTAAAGTGACGTTTTTGGAAAGCTTGTTTTCTAACGAATAAAACTGTTTTTCTGAGAAGTTTCGTGACTCGCCTAGATTTTGAATTTTAGCATTAAAGGTAACCTTACGATGTATCTTCCTGTAAGCGGATCTCGTTTCGTATTTTGTTTAAAATGTTCTTCAACTTGACACTCCTCTTCGAATAAAAAATGTTTATTGGGCAATTCTTCTATTTTCCAAAATTTATTTAACGTATTTTGTAACGAATTAAAAGTCAACATACACTGACGAGTTTGTGCCAACCCGATACCTGGCATGTTAATTTTCTAGTTTCTTTTTCTGTAATTTTGCCTTTTGATTTGGAAGCTGAACTTGTCCTATACTTATGAGATCATAAAATATCTCAACGCCTAATAAAAAGTCTATTTGGTTTGGCTCATAACATTTTGGATCTGAAAGTTGAATATTTTGAGGTATCCCCAGTACGTGTTGATTGATAAAATATTTAGGTAAATTATTACATATTTGCGGTATAACTAAAAATTGTAATATTTTGTGATAACTTCTGTGATTCGAATAGATTTCCGCCTTCACTGTGTTCCTTATACGTGTTTCGATTTAATTCAAAGCTTTAACTGGTAAGTTTATATGTTTTAAAGAAAGTTATAGTTGATTTGCGAATTTGGTCGTTATAAAATGGGATTGAGGCGCACTATCCAACAATACTCTTGCCTGCAGGAAGTCTTTTGCTCTAACTTTAATTATTGCTGTTGACATTAAAATTTGGTTGCTTGCGCCGCAAACCATTGCACTTAACGCTTGTGCATTTACAGCAGCTCCGCTTACTTGCTCATTGTTGTTTTCTTCTGGGGTATTACTTGTTAATTTCGAATCTAAATGTAACATCGTATTATGTTGTCTAACGCAATTTTTACAACTTGTCCATTTGCCTTCATGGTTACTATGTCCTACATGGAAACAATTTAAGCATAATTTTTCTGCTCTGACTTTAGTGTTTCGATCTTCTATTGACATATTTTTAAACACATCGCGTATGTATAACTTGTGCGTCCCTGGACAAATCACACACGGTTTCGAATTTTGGACTGCTGCTAATTCGGGTGCAGATTCCCTATTTAAACAAGAAAGTTCCATCAAAGTTTTTACGTGATTTTGAATAATTACCCTTTTATTATTAAACCTTTCGTTTAAGATGTCCAAGTAATTTTCGTCTGTCGATTCTGTAGAGCCCCCAGCATAATTTGAACTTGTTTGCAATAATGCAGATAGGCTGGATGAGGTACGTGTTGTTGCATCATGAGGGGCAGGTAAAAAAAATGGAAGTACTGAAATTAAAATCAACGAGCTTTGCGCAGCGGTGGTTCACCCCGTTAATACACTATTGTGGGAAAGAACCACCAATAAAACCCACTTTATTCATAAATAAGTAATTGCACAAGTACATTAATAAATCAAATAGAAAAAAAAACAAAGAAAGGGTTAAATATACAGGGTTATTACAAATGATGTTCCTGATTTCGATTGCATATGTCACTGGAATATTATGTATTAAAACCATTTTGGTTGGTACCGCTGGAAAGAAAAACTCATAAAGTTTTGTTTACATTGATTTCGGTATGTATCAGTTGTTTCTTAAGTCCATTGTTGACAGTTTTGTGCAATGGCTGAACTTGAAAACAAGAAAGCATTTTGTGTGCTAGATCATCACGTTAACCAATCAGTTATTAGTATTCAACGTCACTTTAGAACCAGATTTAATGAAGATCCTCCTAGCAGTCACTCTATTCGCAAGTGGTACTTAAAAGTTTAAGAGAAATAGCTGCATTTGTAAAAAGAAATCAACTGGAAGGCTATCAGTGAGCAATGCAGTTGTGGAGCAGGTAAGGGAAAGTTTTACCCGCAGTCCACAGAAATCTACTGTTAAATGCAGCAGAGAGCTCGGTATGCCACAGCCAACAGTTTGGAAAATTTTACGTAAACGTATTAAATTCAAACCTTACAAACTTCAACTGCTTCAAGCATTAAAATAAAATGACAAAGTTAAAAGACTCTCTTTTTGTGAGAGCATGCAAGTCTTGATTGAGGATGAAAACTTTCTACAGCGTGTGGTCTTTAGTGATGAAGCAACGTTCCACTTATGTGGTAAAGTAAACAGACATAATGTAAGAATATGGGGCTCAGAGAACCCACACGCTTACATTGAACACGTGCGTGATTCTCCTAAAGTTAATGTGTTTTGTGCTATTGCTTACAATAAAGTGTACGGGCCTTTCTTCTTTATTGAACAAACAATAAATGGAATGGTTTTCTTGGACATGATGACGGAATGGCTTATACCACAATTAGAGCAAGATTCCCCAGATTTCATTCTGCAATTGGATGGCGCACCTCCACATTACCACTTGGGTGTTAGGGCTGAACTTAACAATCTACTACCTGAGAGATGGATCGGGCGCGTTGGTCCAAATGATGACGCACTCTTGAACTGGCCTCCAAGATCTCCGGACATCATCCCCTGTGATTTTTTCTTGTGGGGATACATCAAGGATAAAGTGTATACACCACCATTACCACAGAGCATACTTGATGTCCAGCGACGGATTGCCAATGCCATCGAAACAATCAATCAAGAAACTCTCGACAACGTATGGCGAGAGCTTGATTACAGGCTTGACATCTGTCGTGTCACAAGGGGGCTCCCATATTGAACATTTGTAATTCTGAATACCTGTTATGAAACTTTTTGAGTTTTCCTTCAAATGTAACTATTTTTTATATTTGTAAAACGAATAAAACTCGATTTATGTATGCTTGAAATCGTGAACATCATTTGTAATAACCCTGTATAACAAAACACCATTAACTCAGGTTAAAGTGCGTACAAAATTACAACATTAAGAGAAAATGAATAAAAAACAGTTTAGTTGCACAGAAACACAATAAAAAAAAAGAAACCCCATGTAGTCACACCCCCAATTGTGTCATAAATAATCAAAATAGAAATCATAATAAAAATCGTAATACCAAACATGTGGCCTTTTAAAACCAATCATACCGGTCTTTAAGTAAATAAGCACATAAAACAATAAAGCAAATTACAGTACATATAAAATACAAAACAGTAAAATTGCACAGGTGAGAATAAGGTAAAGGCAAAGACAATAGAAAATAGACAAGGAATTTACACGTACACAATTGTTTAGTGACCACTAAAGCAAAAAATACATAAGTCAAATTACCATAAATCACATACAAAGAGAACAACTATTCCAAAAAACTCATTAAAACAAAGCCTTACAAGGGTAAGTTATAAATAGATCACAACATCGTGACCGATATATAAATTTGAGGGCGTTAAAAATATACAGCGCTCCTTTCTCAGGTTACACATTCGTCTATACAACTATAAAAACAATAAAAATAAAATTCGAGGTGTTTAATGGTCATCTGAGCGCGGGAGTATGTACACACTCGGCAATTGCATATTACACGCTCACGCCTCACCTATACACAAATATAAATATAAACAACCAACAATGCTAATTCACACCAATATCAGAGTGTGGGAGCCCTGTACTGTCTTTCATTTCAACAGCTTTCAGCTTACGGAGCCCGCGTGCGAATAAGATACCTTTGCAAGGCAATGCTTTTTAATAGGTTATATAGGATTGTAGAATCATCTGAAAAACACAATAAAACTAACACACGAAAGAAAAGACAAATTAGTGTTGGCTAATTCAAAAGAAAATGTACACGCCCGAAAAATTTTAAAGACAAACTGTTTACAGTGAAGGTATTTAATTAACTCCAAATCGATCTGGCACGATTGACACTCTAACTGTAACTAACTTTTACCCGATTTCAAACCTAACTATCTTTACTCCCACCATTTTTCAAAAGCAATAAAAAAACAAGAAACATTAATTTACGTTGAACAGTTTCCTATTAATTATTGCACATCTTAATTTTAAAAATATGCGTTCGTCCGTAACAACCCTATCTTTAGCTCTCGAGTGTCCAAGTAACAAACAAAGCTATCTTTTGATCGCGGTCTGTACCGACACAATTACTTACTAAACTAGTGACATTTTTACATTAAGAATCGGCGCATAAGAAATTCCAATGATTCGTTACGCCCCTTCAGTAAAGACAAGTGTTTTTCAACCTTAGCCAAATATTAATTACATACATTCTACATTTCTTACATAAAAATATATAAATAAAATATTTTGAAAACATTAACAAATCACGACGTATTATCAAGATATTAAAAATCCACTAATTATCTTTTCTATCGCGGTAACAATGGCGATTTGACAAACGTCTATTACAATAGTAAAATTTAATATTACAGGAATTATTTGCTGATTGATTGGAATTTATACTTTCAGGATATGTTAGCTTACCTTTGCCTTCGATCATATCAACCGCACGGCCTATTGTTGAATGATACAATTTTTCAAAATTATCGAATTCATCAGTTCTTTAATCATTAATTTCCTCTATGCTTAATTGTATTTGCTCAAACTGTTCTAAAACACTCTCATCGCTTTTAACCTAATTTTAATTTCGGAGAGTCTTTATTTTCTTCGTTATTTAAGAAATTTATAACTTTAGTAAATTTTGCTTTAAGAACTGTCCTGTTTCTTTAATGGGGTTAACTCCTGTTAGTTTGCCATTATTAACGAATTCTTTAAACTTTAGCGTATTTTCCATTTGTACAAAAGCTTTTTAAATTAATATTTCCAGCCTTGACTGAGCGCACGATAATAAAATAACGTATATTTATTGAAATTAACGACATAAATTTTAATTTTAAACTATATTTACAATACGAAGACGAACTCTGTAAGTAATGAATTATATACGGGAAAAGAATACTATGTTTACTGTTTACTTATCTGTTGTTGATTTTCTGATGCTCTTTGACTCAGTGGACGCCTTGCCTCTTGCGTGTAGATACGTGTAGATTGCCTCGAATTCCATAAACTTTATAACGTTTTAATTAATTTTTTATCGCGGTTCGAAGGACCAATTCATACTTACTTCTGCGAACCAAGGATTAAGCACATCCGTTTGCCAAACATTTCATGTTACCGACCGACAGGTCATATAACGGTCAACTAAATACCCTAAAACTAAGTCATAAATCACATGTTTGCTGCTTAAAATTTAAGTGGGCTGAACAGAAGGGGTCCATCGTAGAAAAAGGAGAATATCTGACGAGTATGAGGCTCCGCTATTACGAAAAGTTGACAAGAATGAGGCCCTACTGTACTCGCCACCTCACAGGTCCATTTCGCCCAATCCATTTATTTGGAAAGACTCTATTGAGATAATCTCTTACATCTGCAGAGTAGTGAGCAGGAGCGCCATCATGGTGATACCAAATTGTGGCTCTAATATCAAGAGTAATATTTTCTAATAATCCCGGTAAATCGTTACGCAAAAAGTTATGGCACTTCTCACCATTCAAGTGTCCAACAAAAAAGAATGGACCGATGACATAATCCCCAACGATGGCACCCCAGACACTTAAAGATTATCAACTTGTGTGGATTTTCTGAGGAATAATAATGTATTAACAAATCCATTCTTATGAAATGTTGATTCGTCTGTCCATAAAATATTATAAAAAAAATTTGGGTTTTGAGTAATTTTTTCTCTGGCCCAGTTACAAAATCTTACTCGATGATCGAAGCGTGCATCGCTCAATTCTTGGTGTAACTGAATATGATAGGGATGTAAGCGATTCTTCTTTAAAAGATGGCCTACTGATCTCTCACTTATACCTACTATTTCACTTATGTCCTTTTGGCTTCTGTGATGATCCTCTTCGATGGCGAGAAGAACCCTCAATTTACTATCTTCATTTGTTTAACACGTTCATGTTTGAAGTAATTGGCACATGAAGTTGCAATAAATCTACTCATAACTTTCTGAAATGATCTTGCGTTTGGATGTCTTCTATCTGCATATCTTTCAGCATAAATTCTGCTGGCCAATAAACAGTTTCTTTCTGCAGCACCCAACACAAATATCATATCAACTAACTCATTTTGTGTAAAATTCATTTTATAAAAATCTTGATTACTAACAATAACAACTCGTAAATGGTTAACTACAGTTTTATTTATTTACGTCAAACATTCAATTTTTATAAGAAGTACACTTGATTTCAGAATTTTACTTGAAATTGAAGTAAATATTTGTCAAATTCTTGTTAACATGCAATGCCTCCAGTAAAAAAATTGTAACTGCGAAATATTCGGAGCTCCTCAAGAACTATCAATAAATGTTTTACCAACTCACGAAGATGTGACGAAAGAGTATTTATGGACGAAATGTCAATTAATGAGGACAAGGAAGAAGGAGCCAAACATTTCTGAAATATGCGAAATTGTATCTTCAAAAATGGAAGCAATTTGGCAAAGGGCATATCTATTCCTGCAATTAGCCACCAACGAATTATTCATCTCATACGAGCTTACTACGATAAGTACAGAAAGTTGTTCAAGTTTACCGAGGCGCGTAAAAAAACGCCAAAGCATATTAGAAAAATAAAGATATTTCAATAAGAGTCAAAACAACTCTTCGATATTTCAGCTTGTAAATGTTCCTACTACATTCATTGCAAATCTGTGATATTCAGAAAGGAAATTCGATCATTTGTTATACCAAAACTCAATTATCAAGCTTCACATTATACTGATCTCATTTCATGGAACTCAGAAGAAACAACAACCGAGCCCCTTCTGACTTTTCATATTGACAATTTAGAAGAACTAGTAAAAGCGGAAATACCTCCTAAGGTAGAATTTGCTTCTTACTCTTGCCACAGTCAGGTGGTAGAAAGAAAGGAGTGTCAAATTGGTGACAGAAGCATCAGCTGCCGTTTGCGGAGAAGACTCAAGGGATGGTTTTATTCGGGCCACCTTAAAATCTAGATCTATAATGCCATTTTTCGAAACCAAATCTCACTATCGCACACAATAACTCTTTTCACTTTTCTACATATTATATAAGATAGGTATGCAAATTGGTTTTCTTTTTTTGTGAAATTTGTGAATTTAATTTCTAATAATAATTAAGATTACCTGGAGCTCTAAAAGTTGTCATTTGTTATAAGATTGAGTTAGAAAAAAAATTAGCCATATCAAGCCACATATTCATGCTGCGTATGGAAAATTTTTGAGTTTTGGCATTATGTGACTTGTGCAAGACCATTGAATTTTTATTTTTGGATTGGCCTTTGCCTATATTAATCTCTCTCTATTTAGCAACTTTTGAAACCCCAGGACAATCGAAAAAAAAAATCAAAAAGTGCACATTTCTATAACTAGTAATATCCGTATTCAAATCGGGATTATAAAAAATATTTATGTAGCTCTCTACAGTTTCGCACTGAAATTATTATTTTTGTATACAAAATGTTCCATTTCTAATTTGTGATGTTTATGGTTACAATATAGCAGCCTAATTCGGCATACTCTATGTTAATTACCTAATGTAATCATGACACAAATATTAAAAATTGCATCAAAATTTTAGAACTATTGAAAATTTTGTTAATAATAGAGATGGTTTTGTTTTCAAGATTTTTCTATTCAATATTTTACATTGCAACATTTTCTCTTTTACATATTCACTAAGAACATTTTCAAATGTATCATAATGCGTTATTCTTAAAATTAAGATATACACATTTAAATTATAATTATATTACTTTGATATTAATAACTAATTAATTAATGTATAACTATTATATGTAATACTTACTGTGCCCTTTAAATCTACTAGAATATATAGCATACATAACTACCTATCACCATTGAGTAATGATGTAGTAAAGAGGCGCAATGTTACCGGGAGTTTTGTCGATAGCAAATTGGGCTGAGAATTAGGGAGCACGTGACCGTGTAGTGAAAGACGGTCACGTGATACTCGTGCCGCTTAGTTCTCGGTGCAATTTTCTATCGACAAAACTCCCCATAACATTGCGCCTCTTTACTACATCATTACTCAATGCTATCACTCTAAGACCATTGCTGCTGTAGATATATGTAACACGACTTTTTCGTTGTGCTCTTCTGAAAAATATATATGTATTAAACTGTATATGGCCATCTGTTAAATAGCAATTCCATTACATTAAATAATGATATTGATAATGTATTTAGTATTTGCAGCACAATATAAACTATATATTATATTGTATTACCTATTTCAAATTGGTTATATTTATAATCAGCAATTAATGTGTTTTAAACTATGTGTTTTAAAACAACTTCTCCATCTTGTGACATATTCACAATGTTCACATTTATAACCAGAACCTGCTGTGTGCATTAAGCTATGCTCTTTTAAGTTCTGTTTCCATTTTGTAGTAAAATTGCAGTGTTCACATTTATGAATAGCACTCGATGCATGAATTAAGCTATGCTTTTTTATGTTATATCTCCATTTTGTAGTAAAATCACATTGGTCACATTTATAATTAGCACTAGATTCATGTGTTACACTATGCATCTTTAAACTAAAAATCCATTTTGTAGAAAATTCACATTGGTCACATTTAAAATTAGAGTTTGATTCATGCATTATGCTGTGCCTTTTTATGTTATGCCTCCACTTGGTTGTAAAATCACATTGGTCACATTTATAATCAGAAATTAATTTGTGTTTTGTGCTATGGTTTTGTAAATTAACTCTCCATTTTGTTGTAAAATCGCATTGGTCACATTTATATTCAAAATGTGAAGTATGTTTTCTTACATGAAATTTTAGACGATATTTCAGTTTTGTTGCATAATCACAATGTGCACATTTATAATCAGCAGTCTCTGAGTGTTTTAACTTATCTCTATTCATGTTGGAACTCCATTTCGTTTTATAATCACAATGGTTACATTTGTGTTCAAAACTTGAATTGTGCATTGCAAGATGATTCCTTATGCGTTGTTTCACTTTTGTTGAATAATTACATTTTTGACATTTATAACTAGTACCATCATGTTTTAAACTATGATCCCTTAAACCATTTTTCCATCTTGTCTTAAAATCACATTTGTCACATTCATAAACAATACTTGATGTGTGCGTTAAACTATGAATTTTTAAAGTATTTTTCCATTTTGACATATAATCACATTGGTTACATTTATAAACAACACTATCTGTGTGTTTTAAACTATGTGTTTTAAAATTACTTTTCCATTTTGTTCTATAATCACATTTGTCACATTTATAACCAGCACATGAATCGTGTGTTAAAAAATGCATGCTTAAACTACTTTTCCATTTCGCGGTATAATCACATTGGTCACATTTGTAATCAGCACTGTTTGTATGTTTTGAATTATGCGTTATTAGATTGCTTTTCCATTTTGTTACATAATCACATTGGTTACATTTATACTCTGTATGTTTTTTTATACCATTTTGACTGCTTTTCACTTTTGTTGAATAATTGGTTTGATTATATTCGGAGTATTCCACGTTAATTTTGTTTATATGTCCTACTTCAGCTACCCTGCCATTATTTACTGAACAAGAGTAATCTTCTTCTTTAATATCTGCAATATAATAAGTTTCTTCTTTTACTATATCGCTATTTACTGTAGGATGTTGGCTTTGAAGAACATTTTTTTGTTCTTCCTCTTGGGGTTCTAGTTTAATGAGATCAGAAGACATGTTTAGAATATTGACCGTTTTAACTACGTATTACGAACAATGAGGTAAACACTTTTGTCCTGCTGTGTTACATGGATTGGTTAGTAAGACGTTCCACTTATTCAATAACACCACGTGACGGATAAAACAACTTTCGACATAATTATTACCATAATCGTATAATGAGAGTAAAATTAAATTGGTGGGATTTTTACATCAAGGACTACGTCACAATAGAAGATTTTTATCAATTGCCTTGTTTGTCAATCAAACACTATAATCACTGGTTTACTAGTACAAACATAATCCATAAGTCAAGAGTTAAAAATTACGCTGTGTCTGCTACCACGCAAAACCAGAAAAACACAATTTGGAAATAAAATCATGGTACCTCGGTTAGAACTTTACAGTTCCTATTTGATTGTCTATCGCGCTTAAAGGATTGTACGTTGCCGTAGATTTTAAATCGTCTTTTACTCTTTCTGTCTTAATGTGGAGTGGAATAATGGTTGAACGTATACGCTTGTCATCGTGGTAGTAGACATTACCTCAAACTTATTGTTTTAGGAGACGGTAAACAAAGGAACATACCAAGGCATAGGATGAGCCGATGCGCTAGCGAGTATCTATTTTAGATAAGAAAAACAAAACTACTGTAACCTAACATAATTAGATTAGATAAACAAAACTACAATAACCTAACAAAAGTAGATTAGATCAACAAAACTACTGTAACCTAAGAAAAAAAAAAGTGCACGAGCCGGGAATCGAACCCGTACAGCGTGGAAGACGACCCCTACCACTACACCACCAGTGCTGTAACAGTTTGACATTGAAAGCGATGTTTAAACCATTTATAAAAATACCTATTTATGTACATAAGGCATGCGCAATTTGTCATCGGCAGCACATACTATGTAACACGGATGTCTGAACAAATGACAGCAGCGACTAAGGCGAGGATCTCGTTCCTTGATCTGCGCATGCATCTAAAAAACACTTTTGGTTTAATGGAAGTGGTCGCCTTCGATACTCAAATAGCATTTTCAATGTCAAAGTGGTAGAGCACGTTTGGACTAGTGGTAGAATGGTCGCCTAGATCGTATTCGGTGCGGGTTCGATTCCCAGCCAATGTAACTTTTTTTAATTTAAATTACAGTAGTTTTATTTATTTAATCTAAACTATATATATATATATATATATATATATATATATATATATATATATATATATATATATATATTGGGATGATTTATAATATTCAATTTGAGGGGATAGGGATCAAGTTATTATAAAATAATGATTATAATATGATTATAATTAAGTGTGCACCGAACTAGCTCAATCTCAATTTGGGGATAGGGATCAGTTATTTAGTGGGAAATTAAATTTATTCTGTATGTAATTATATGAATTACACTTTATAGAAATTATCATATATGTATAAGAAATGAGTCTGAATAGAATTTATACTTCTAACGCATGCGTTGTAACGTTATTGAATGAAGTTAATAAATGTCAAAATTGTCAAACAATGATTTGCAAATTTACTGTTTATGTTCACAATTAAATTTAGAATATGAAAATAATTTAAAATTTTGTTTCTTTTACAGATGTTTATACAAGTATTATTTGAAATTTTACACCAATACATATACCCAATAAATAATGATTTGCAGGAAATTTAACACAATAATGTACACAATAAATAGGGCTATAATGAAAATGTGACTCACATATATTGTTCCAAATGCAAACTGATGTCTTCAAGTTGTTCCAATTTGATGCAGGCACTTTCCACTTGATTCTTGCTGCTACCATACACCCATTGGCTGCTAACAGGTACTCGGGTTGTAGATGACACTATCTTCCAAAACTAGTAATGTTTTCTTCCAATTCGGCAACACTCCAGTCACAAATTTTATCTTGGTAATTTTTTTATTTAAATAAATTAATGCTTATTGAGTGATTCGTTTATAAAATGTTTAAATGTTGTCCAAAATTTATTATAATTTCACTTTTATTTTTAGGTACCGGATCAAATGTAAATTATTTAAAAGAAATTTGTACCAGGAAATAAAACACAAATGACCAAATAAATGCGATTTTAATTTGGTAGAACGTAATCAAATCAAGTTTGATAAAACGAAAACTTTCAACAAAATCGTTACACAAATTAAATCGTAATGAGTTTTCCGAAAACTAACAGGTATCGGAGACCGAACTATTTAAATTAATGCCGGTATAAAAACAATTGCTCTAGAATATTCTCTTCGTTATTTATAACTTTCTCCCGATAATTAAATTAGGTTAGAAAAACTTACTTGTTACACAAATACACAACACTACTTTAACCTTATTTTAAAATTGAACAAATTATAGAGAGCTCACCACTTCCAGGGCAATTCCTTTTATACCTTTTTGGTTGTTACTAAAACTTCAATTTTTTTTTAGCAAATCTACCTTTGTAACTAAGTCTCTGATTGGTTGAAACATTTTATAATTTTGACTAAAATAGAAATTTGGCCATAACTTTCTTATATACTAACGGATTTAAAAACTAACGACAGAAATGAAAACTATATAAAATTTCGAATAGATAGACACCCAACAAGATATGGTTCCTTAAAATAATATGCGAAATCACCTAATCTAATTTAAATTTGCTTATAACTACCTAAACTTACAAGCTACACTTAATCTAATTACATAAACGTAATCCTGGTAAAATTTTACATAGGAAAACACACTTTTAGAGTTCGAAATCTTGAATTTAAAGAAATTTTATATTTATGTAAAAATATTCTAAATTCACCCCATATTTCACGAAATTTTGCGGTGAAATGCTTTGTATCCTTTTTAAAACTATGAAATACTAAGGAAGAACTCCTATTAATTACTTTAAGAATATAATTTAAGTATAATGTTATAAAAAAACTATAAATTTGTGCAAAAAACCTAGAAATTACAACATAACCAAACTTAAATCTAAAATTGCAAATAACTTATATTTAAAAACGTTTTTAGAACTCAAAATGTTATATTAGTGGCTTGTAATACTTGTCTTTATTATATTTACAGTTCATTTCACCTGCATTGTAAAATATATTGTTGCATTAAAAAGTCACATCGTTTAACACACTTACTTGAATTTTCACTACAAAAGTGTATATAACTGTGAATGTCTGTGTGTTAAAATGTTCTATGCATTGCTCTTGCTATTAAAATTATATCACTATGTTTGTCACAGAGTTGCATCCAAAAATATGTGAGAAATACTCCTAATAAGTCCATATTATAACCCTTTCATGAATTTATCACATTTCCTGCATTCTAAAACTATTTACACAATATCCCTAATATAATTCTAACTTTACAATTTATTTTTAAACACCTGTAAAATATTCACTTGCCAAAATACTCTCGAAAAATTGACTTTTATTGAAATAAAGGAAATACTAAATTGACTTTACGAAAATAAGTTTATTTAGTCGGTAGCACAATGCTTTTTATGATGAAATCAAATTGTATAAATAATATTCAGATTATTTTGTCCAAAACAAATCCACTTTAAACGCATCGTGAACCAGATTTTATCAAAACAATGTCTCGCACATGTATCGAGCTTGAAATCACCCCTTTTTATAACAAAATTACTATTTAAACTGTCCGATCCTTCTTTTACTTCTTTCTGAACATCTCAATATATATATATATATATATATATATATATATATATATATATTGAGATGGTTAAAAATAAGATTAATACAGGGGCTAGAGTTACCAAGCTTATATTCTTTATAGTGTGCAAATTTAAATAGATTTGAGAATGTATACAGTTCGTTTTAATAAGAAAATTAGTATACGAGAGAGAAAATATGGTTTTAATATTCCAAATCAGGCTTTGTGGGGTTTGCACAAAGTTGTTTTATTCATAAAAGCAATGGCCTATACCAGTAGCATGTGAGGAAAGTCAGAACGATTGATATTTGTGGGTACGATTAGTTTCGGTAAACATATTTCAGTAATTTTACAGTTTAATCAATGTGTTAAGCAGTTTAAAAACTTTACAGATATTAATTACATGAAGTAGGTTAATTCTAATATGTAGAACATGTATAGATTTAGGTACAATTCAGGAACTGTATAAAAAAGGGTTATGATACGAACACTGTATACTAATATTTCACAGAGAAAGTGTATAAAAAGTGCAGGAGAAGTGGTAGCGAGTTCGAAACATTGATAAGAACAACACTTCTACAATGTGATATTTAATATAAAATTACATTTTGTGTACAAAATTTACATAAATATGTAAAACATATGGATTTCTGATATGACAAAGTTATAGACTATGGAGTAAAAGTAAACAGTATTGGTGTTAAGGACAGTTATAAGAACATGATAAATTAACATTTTAAGTGATTTAGACATTTTAAACGCAAGTTACAAGTAAAAATTATATTAAGTTAGGTTAAGTACTATATTTCAGAATTTTGCAAATTTATAGTTTTTATAGGATAAGTTAAGTTTATAATAAATTATAAAAGCACATAATAGTAGGTTTCCCTCATTTTCATAAAGAAATTTACAATATACATGTAATATGAACATAAAATTAGAAAAGTTGGGTTAACTACCTAAAATTTAAATATGAAAATGGAATTTCTGTTAAAATTAAGTTAAATGGTTTGAAATAAATGTATTCTGATATAGTTTTTCATGTAGATTCCGAATATGTAATTAGTTTAGGTGTAAAATATAGAATTTCTTAGATATAAGGAAATTTAGATTTTAAATTGTCAAAATGCAAAGCTTCGAAGCAAAATAGGGCTTGTAAGGTGTCTTTTTGTGCGGATAGTTGCCCTGATTCCAAATCTGTATTTAAAAAGTAAATCCGACTTGTTTTAAACAAATTATAGCATAATTTGTATTTTAGTTAATTTAACAATTTTGTTTAGGCCAATCAGATGCTTGAATCTTTTGTGTGCAATGTAGAAAAAAAGTTGAAAATTTGGTATCCAAGAGAAATGTATAAAAGGAATTGCTCCTGATTTCTCACTCTCTTGCATTTGAAATTTTTTATGACTAGTAAGTCGTAGTGTTAATAGTGTTGGTTTTAACAATTGTTTTAACCTATAACAAAATTTAAAAATTAGGTTACCGATTATAAGTGTCGATTATATTATCATTGTTTCGATTTGAATTCGTGTTCAAACATCGGATGATGTTTTTTTTATGTTAATAAAGTCATACAATTATTTTGGATTTGATGTTTATTTTTCTTAGAAGTGACGCAGAATATTAAATAAACTAAATTCCATAACGGCATCTAAAATAAAAGTGCAATCAATTAAAATTTATATGAAAATAAAATATAAATTTAAATGCGAAAAATTTTGTAAATATTTAAACCAACATTTAAACATACAATTTAAAATAAAGTACTTATCTAAAAATATATGAGCAATATAACGTTACATCATATTTACCACGAGGAAGTCGTTCAGCAGTAAATTGGATTTGGATGAATTATGGAAAATTAAGCAGCACCATTGTGAACAGCAAAGCAGCATCATCGTCTACACATGAGAAGAAGTCCACGTTCGATATTTTAATATGGAACAAGCCTAATGAAAACATTCTTCGGAAAGTGCAGCAACACATATGAGTGAAATTTTACTATTATAACCCATTATTGCATTGATTATTCTTTTGTTCTCCTGTATTTATAGTTTTATTGATTATGTATAAATGTTTGTGCGACAACATGTTATAAATATCTGTAAAGTAAATGAACCGGTGTAATTATCAACATTTTAATTTTATTTTGAACAAAAACATAATTGAACTCACACATTTTAGATCATTTATTGAAATTTTTGACAGGCTGCATTTAATTTAATTCAGTTAGAACGCAACGCATGCGTTATTGTGCAGATTCAACTAAAGTCTGTTTCACACACAAACCACTTATTACAAATTACAATTTATTTGACGTAAAGATTTCCATGTGTGAAATAAAAATTTTCTATGATTTCCCGTTTACTATATAATGCAATTATTAAGATTTAAAACGGTAAAAGTTATTATTGATTTTATTTGCCAACAATAAGCTTAAAAGCAATTGAACTCTATCCCAGTTAGAGATCATTTGACGATAGTCCGAATAATATTTATATTTATATATAAGTAATCACAACAATTTAATTTTAACAATTATTTCGCCACAATTAATATATATATATATATATATATATATATATATATATATATTCCAAGGTTTGCATGCGCAGATCAAGGAACGAGTTCCTCCTTCGCCTTAGTTGCTACTCAAATGACCTCATATAAGCCAGCAGGACCAAATTGTCAAAAGTCAACAGGACTCATCAGAATTTTTAGTACCTATTTAGTACTAATTTGTACCACAAAAGATAATTTTGTACCTCCAGCCATTTGATCAAAAATCGTGGCACAAACAATAAATTGGTACCTCCAAACATTCGGTCAAAAATTGTGGCGCTGCTGGCGTAATATTTTGCCAGCAGCACCAAACAGAAGGCTAAACAAAAATGTATAGAAGGAACAGCGTATATTTCATACTTTTATTTATTTATACCACAAAAAATAATATTGTACTTCCAGCCATTTGGCCAAAAATCGTGACGCTACTGGCTTAATATTTTGCTAACAGGACTAAAACCAAATTAAACAAACATAAATGGGACAAATTGCGTTTATTTAGCACAAATTTTGTACTAATTTGGACTGCAAACCATTTGGTTAAAATCGCACCGCTGCTGGCTTAATATTTTCCAACAGGACCATGTCACGTATGGGTAAAATTGGCGTAGAATTTTTTTGTAAATATTCATATACATGGATATCGTAAAATTTTGATAAATGTAGTTTTGCGTAAATTGTGTTTTTTATTGCGTTGAAGGAGAATAGTTTCGTTTTGAGAATTGAATTGGTTATCTTAAAGAGTGTTATGAAAAATAGTATTCGGAGGCCTTTCCGTCATACGTGGGTTTGAATTGTTTTTTTTTTCAAGGAATTTTAGATTTAGCATTCGCAAAATGGTAGTACGTGAAGATTTTCGCGAAGCAGAAGGATTTCGTTTAGTTAATTTGGAACGAGCTGTTGAGAGAGGTAATCGAGAGTTTGTAGTACCGGGCGCAAAAAAGTTTACCTGTTAGCCACCGGGTTATTTGAAGCTATCTGGGGGAATCAACCCGTTCACCTTGTGTGGATTATAAAAAGAGTTATTCCATTCCGGGAGTTTCGTTTTGTGTTGATGTGCGTCGATTTGTTCTAACGTTCTCGTTATTAATTTTGAAGAAATATTCAGTGCTTATCTATTTTTTTCGAGCAAAGTCGCGCTTAAGCGGATCGTGCTATTCTGTTGTTTTGGTAAATTTGTTGTGCATTGAGACAGCCGCGCCGATTTCCCTTGTTGTACTTCATAACGCACCTACAGCTTTTTAATTATGAGTCATAATTAAATTTTGTAGGCCATTTTGTTTTGCCGGGAAATTTGAAATTGTATTGTAATAAGTGGCCCTCATGCTATCTTATAAGACAGGTATGGGACACCGGAACTGGCTCTCGGGTCTTCGCTCCAAAATTCCGCAGTCAATTTGCATTTGATTATAATTTTGTACGTTAACTTGTTTTGTCGGCCATCTTGGAGGTCATTTTTGTTTTGACGGGAAATTTGAAATTACGTTGTAGTAAGGGGCCCCTCATACTAACTCATAAAACAATTGTAGGACTCAAATCAATCAATCTCGGTCAAATCAAACAAGAAGCTGAGCTAACAATTCTTCATAACCTTCAGGTAACGATTCTCCCACTGTATATACTGAGCTCCTATAAACGACCGCTTACTTTGTAGATAAGGCTAATCGACACTCAGAGCTGGTACTCTCCCTAAACGTGAGGGCACCGCCGTGGGAAAACAGCAAATCAATCTTAAGCAATCTGGCAAAAAGTGCCCTGAATTTATAAACAAGCTTGGACGCGCTATTTCGTTTTTAAAATGGACAAATGCCCGGGAGCAAATAAACAAGCTGACAGTAATAAAAATACGTTTTACAGTTAAATTAGTAAAAACGTCTATACAAGAACTAATATAACCAAACTTGAAATCAGTTCTCTAGCAATTAAATAAGGTAAATAAAATATGGAGTAAGTGTTAAAGTAAAAAACGATCACTTACCAGGGTTGTTGTTGATAATCGTATAGGAAGAACGTCTTAGCAGGGTAAACAGATGCTTATAGTCACAACACATTCACTTTCGGCGTCTTGTTCATAACTGAATATAAAGTACTTAGAGGCCTCCAGCAATCATTAATATAAAGTAATTCTTTGCTGGATTTCCCCCCCAGTTGTGTAACCACAATAACAACCTTTCACTATTCAAGTACATTCAATGTGTTTGGAAAAACCCCAATTAGCTAATTACATGAAAGTTGGACTGTACTTGAACATAGAAATATGATGTTCACGTTCTTTGCGCGTGACAGAAAAACCCTCTAATTAACTACATTTATTTTTAAACGCTAGTGGTGTATTTTTAAACTATTGCATGTTTTCTGTAACGCAAGTTGACCGTGGCGCTACCTAGTGGTATACTTTTAAAAGCAGATTTGTTTGTCGGCGATGGCGTCAGCGATGTATTTTTAAACTAGCGAATGTTTTGTGCAATAGAAGTTGATCGTGATCACCTCTCCCGTCTCTACTTGGCCTCTCTCAGCACCCTCGCCTCTCTCGCTTCTCCGGTCTCTCGCGTCTCTCTTGCACTTCGCATCCGCTCACTCTCTCTCTCTCTCGCTCCCCCTACCCCCCTCCCTCCCTCACTGGAACGATAACTAGATCTGAAAAAGTCACTAGTTGGTAGCATTGCCCGCATATTCTTCAAGGTCATCGTCCCCGTTTCAAGATCACGTGGCGGGAACTGGTCCAGGTCGCTCTCATTACCTATCTTAAACTTTATTTGCATGTACGCGCACCTCGCTTCAAGGTGAAAGTTTATTTTCAATTGCAAGAGAGATACTATGAGGATATACTTTGATGTCCATGCGTCGAAGTCAACGGTATTTCAAGGTCGCTCTAATTATCTACGTATATTCTTTAGGGTCAGATAGGGATATCTCCACCAAAGTCAATGATTTTTCTAGGTTGCTTACGTTGCTTACTTAGCTAGGCGTATCCTAGACCACACGTCCACTATACTTTTTCTATGAGTGTTTTGCTCAAGGCGATCATACATATTGCCTACATATATTCCTCAAGATCACACAGCAATTCTTGGCTGAGTTAGGGTGTTAATTCTTATAAATCAATTCTCAAGGTCGGGGGTATTAAATAGACTGTTCAAGGAGTGGGGGATTCTACCTTTCAAGGTCACCAAGCAATTCTTAGCTGGGTCAAGACGTTAGAAATTAATTCTCAATGTCGGGGGTATCATACCGATGGTCGTTGTCTACTCTAAAATGTGAGTCAAAGTTTTTGTATTGGCTGAATTGTAATAAAAATATTATGATTACGGTATGTGGATTCATACAAAGGTGATCCAAGTAATTCTTGGCCGAGTCAGGGTCATAATTCCTAGAAAACACCTGTAGGGCTATCAAATAGATTGTTATCTAGATCAATGGCTAAAATATATTGCTATCAATTTTCAAGATCATAAGTGCTAGAAATCAGCCTGCCGGGATAAACCAATACATGGCCGGTGAAGGTGTATAGGACAATGCTCTTCAAGGTCACGTATACTATAGGATCCGCTTTCTCGTTTTCAAGGCCACTGCCTGCGTATATTCTTCAAGGTCACGTATAGTGATCCACTTATTAATTTATTAAGGAAAACCCGCAAGTGCATTAGGTCAAGGTCACGTACCCTGCCTATTCTTCAAGGTCACACCTCTGAGAGATCAATTTTCAAGAGCAAAGGCGATCCATTGTTCAAGCTATTCTGGTCGGGTCAGGGTTATAATTCCTAGAAATCACCTGCATGGGGTATTCAAATAGACCATTCAAGGTATGGGGGATCGTGTACTTTTCAGAACCAGGTCACCAAACAATTCCTGGTTGTGGCCATGTGTCGGGAAATGTTCAAGTCAGATTTAGCAGCATTCCTAATCAATGACGTCGCATGGCTTTCAAGCAAGCAATTCTTGGTCATGTGTTAACCTGCAGGGGTATTCCGAGCTTATCCAACCTTATCCGATTGAAAATTTTCGAGGTCGCCAAGCAATTTGATAGTGTCAAGGTCATATGTTTAAAAGTAGTTCAATGGTTTCTGCCTTGCCGTTTCTCAAATACAAATAGCCGTTTCTCAAAGCAGATAGCTGTTTCGCAACACAGGTATTCGTTTCCCAGCTAATTGGATTCTGCATTCTGATGATCAAACTTAGGATTGGCTGAGTCATGACCATGTGCTTAGAAAGCGATTTTCAAAGTTATTACACCGATTCTGGACCACTCTGAAGTTAGTCAAGGTCAATAGAAATTAGGACAGCAGCATCATGGTCAAAGAAATCTGGACCACTCTGAAGTTAGTCAAGGTCAAAGGGCAGCAGCATCAAGGTCAAAGAAGTCTGGACCACTTTGATGTTAGTCAAGGTCAAATCTAAGAATAGAAATTAGAAGGGCAGCAGCATCAACGCCAAAGAAGTTATAGCTCGATTCTGTGCCACATTACACGAATCCCTGTGTTGAAGTTAGGTTAGGCTGTTCAGTGATTTGGTTGAGTCAGAGTATTAGTTCTTAGAAACCAACTTGCAGGGGGATCAGGTCGTAGGTCGATTCTGAAAAAAATTTATTGCTGGCATATGTTGTTATAAGTGTCTCGAAACACAATTATATGTATTAGATTGTAATAAAAAATTATAATAATTGGGTGTCGAGATGTTGATATTATTAATTCCACCCCTAATATTATTTATACTCCTAATACTAAATAGAAGATTTTGCGACTTCAGCTCAGTCAACGATTAAACGGGCCCATGTTCTTAAAATTTGATTTGCTTTAATTAGAAAATGTGTGTGTGGTTAGATATGTTCGCTTTACAAAAAAATGTAACTTCAACCTGTAAATAAATGTTAAAATACCTCGGACCCCAACTTATTTTATGGAAAACAAGTAAACCGTAAATGTAATAAATGTAATATTGAAAACAAGGTTTATTATAAAAATCTTTAAGTCAAGTTATAAAGTAGCAATTCTTAATACTAATGTTAGTAACTGAATTAACTTACAAATACCTTATAAACTGATGATTAGAAATGAAATACCTGTAGTACTTTTAAATTTTGGTTGTCACTGGTATACTGTTACGGATAATAACATGCTGACGAAGCCATGCTTTCAATTTTGGTTCTGTAATTAGTCTTGAAATGGAAATCTAACAGAGTTTTGATATTCGTTGATCCCAAATAAGTAAATTCTTTTACAAACAGCCAAACTTGGTTGATTTAAATGGGTTAATGTACCATTTATTTATAATTTTCTGCATTGCAACAAACTTCTATTGCGTCATCCTCGTTAAATTGAAACTTAATAGTACCATGAAATTACGTAAAAGGAAAATTTAACGTTATAAAGTAAAAATAAAAGTGCCTAAAAAAGATAAATATATCAAACAATGAAAAGTAGGTTTAATTAGCTCTTGCCATAAAATTTAATATATTCAAGAGCAAAAATGGAAGCTTTTTGCTTTCATTATCGTAACAGCGACTTCAAAATCATGTCAGCGCACTAAATCAATGTGCAAAACGTAATACGCTTACTGTTGCGAACTATATTCTTATTTGTTATTAAAATTATTGCTTGTCTTATTTTTTAAGATAAAATTGTACGGCGTCATTATAAAGGTCGCTCTTTGTAATTTAAGTAGTGGGGTTTTATATCCCCCGCTTAGAACGAACTGCGTTTACAGTGCAGTGCGATCAGTTAAGTCAATGTAATCGCTATATGTTTTTAAGTTCATGAAATTCAATATGAACCATTAAAATGATTCTATATATTTGTATTGACTTGTGTTTAAGTTTTGCTTACATGCACAAATTAAAGGCATTATCAAACTGCACACGTATTAATTTCTAAACATGATGGTCCTTCGAGCCGGATAAATTAGTTATTGAAACAGTGAACAGAACGTCCACAAATCTTTACATCTGCAGACATTACGTGACGGAGTTCAAAGGTTATTCGACCAACTTCCTTTCGTAAGTACTATCCATATTACCATTATTTCAATTTTCAATTGAAAAAGTAAAGTTTTCTTGTTAAATTACATTGTACGTTCAAATATATGAATACATGTTTATTTAACTATCAGTAAGATATCTCACTGATATAGCTACAGGTGTTCCACCATTAATAACGAATATTTTATATCAATCTTTTTTATTACATTGTGATTTATTGCGTAAATCGATTTCTTGATAAACTGCAAGGTTGACGTTAAACGTATTTATATTCTATAAAAGTGCATCCAATGCTATACATATGTGCGTGCACTACCTTATCAGTTTGTGTAAACACGTTTGGGTCTTACGTTTATATTACCATTGATTTTTTTTGTACACTTGGGAATAATGGAGTTATTGACTCGAAGAAGACAAGTAGTCGTGCAAAAAATTACCTTATTTAGCAAATTCGTAAAATTCGTTAACGAAACGCACGAAACAAATGGAGAAATTCCAATTCACAAATTAAAAGAATTAGAGGAACGATATCAAAATCCCGCTTCTCTCTTATCCGAATTTGACGAAATTCAATGCCAAATAGAAACACTTTCAAACGTATCCGAACCTGATTTATCAGTTCGTTCAAATTTCGAGAGCGCTTATTACGATGCACGCGGGCAAGCAATGTCCATTATAGAGGCGCTTACCGTATTTCAACCAATAAAAGGCCGTTCGAACGAAAGTTTAAATTCAGATGGAAACCCGGCATCCATAGCCAGTGCGGGCGGTTCTAATCGTTATCCAAACCAAACTGGCATTAAGCTCCCTACGATTACAATACCAAAATTTGACGGTTCTTCTGAATCGTGGTTAGAATTTCGCGATTTATTCACATCGTTAATACACGAAAACGACACGATTAACACGATTCAAAAATATCATTATTTGCGTTCTTCCTTACACGGTGCAGCGGCACAGACGATCAAATCAATCGAATTTTCGGCATCCTTGTATACGACAGCATGGAACACGCTATGCGAACGTTACAACAATAAAAGAATGTTAGTTCATAATCACATAAAGGCTATTTTATCCTTTGAACCAATGTCAAAAGAATCGGCTTCCAAATTACGTCATCTTCATGACAGTCTATATAAACATTTAAATGCGTTAAAATCTTTAGCGTCTGAAGACACCCTTTTCGAATTAATTTTCATACATCTGAGTGCAAACGCCCTTGATCCCCGTACAGCACGGGAGTGGGAAACTCAAAAAACAAGCTCGGGAACTGAGTTGCCGACGCTGATTGACTTTTGTAAGTTCGTTAAAGCCAGAGCCGACTTAGTTGAGGCCTTAGAATCTAAAACCACCCCCAAGGGATCCAATGAAAGATCCGCCAAACTAACGAAAGCGTACGTCGCAAATGGACAATTAAGTTCCAATTCTGGTGGGCCAAAGGCATGTTCGCTTTGCAAAGGGCCGCACTTCTTACGGGAGTGCGAAGAATTCTCTAAGCTCGCAGCTGATGCACGTAATGCTAAAGCAAGGGAACTAAAGGTTTGCACTAATTGCCTAGGTAAGGGACATTTTTCTCCTCGTTGTAACTCCAAATATTCGTGCAAGCATTGTAAAGGCCGACATCATTCGCTGCTTCATACGCACACACCCCCAACATTAACTGGGTCCAATTCCCTAGCAGTAGAGACACCTACTACCAATGAAGTGAATGCCGTTTTTGCTTCCAATACAATTCAAGTATTGCTTCCAACAGCTCGGGTAAAGATTCTCGACAGTAATGGATCGCCACACGAGTGCCGTGCTCTTCTCGACACGGGTGCTCAGTCTTGTTTCATTAATGCTTCATTATGCCAAAGACTTCACTTGCCCACTGAATCGGTAAATTTCACAATAGCCGATAGCAACGGATCCAAACGAAACCTGTAACGCGAGACATTCTGTTTCACTTCAGTTTCGAAATGCCTGTTTAGTTTTGGAAGCTAACGAGCACTATTCCAGTGTTCCCATAATAGGAAAGCGTCATCCTCCAAAATGCAAACTACCGATCCAAATTCATAGCCCGGTCCATAGATTTGATAATTGCGCACCGCTTCTGGATTAATACGCAGGCCAAATCGACTTGGTAAAACCTTCCCACTTCAAAAGAGCCCTTGATGGATTATATCGAAATTGCCTTCCATCAATCCAAGCCTAATTCAGTGTCACCTAAAGTTCTTGACATACAGCAATATGACGGCATGGGAGATTACAATTCCCTTTCAATCCCTTTCAGCCGAGGAAAATGCGAAATCTTTAAACGTAACACGTACTGAAATGGACGCTTTATTGTATTACCGTTCAAAGATCTGTACTTTGTTGGATCCGCAATAATGCAAAAGCAACTATTATTTCGAAAACGTTTCGGTCAATGAGAATTTCCGACGCAATAGTTTCCTTTAGAATTTATCAACAACTTGGACTATGTGAGTTATCTACTTCCCAGGTTTCATATTACTTCACTGTAAAACGACACTAATAAAGGCTTTGGTATTCAATGTTCAAGCCCAACGCATCCGGGCACTCTAAATTCTTCAGAGCTGCAATATTCAACAGTTTAGATCCATCCTAATCGTTTCGGAGCATCTACGTATTTCTGCGACCTGAAATGTGTCCGCAGTACTCCTCAATCCTGATCAACGATTCTTAAACGATTTTATGGAGGAATGTCAGATCCTATCAGGAATACCATCTCAATCGGTCCTTGGGCGATTCACCTATTCTTGCATAGTTGCCTAATTAGATGGAAAGGATTGCGAAACACGTCCTATTGTATAATATTTTAAAAAAAAATAATTTTAATACTTCTCGCATAATAAAGAGGATTTTACGTTGACACGTACTCACTGGTGCTTGTAATTTACAGGAGGCAAGTTAATTTAAAAAACTTAGCAGATATTTTATCCAATGGGAAATTTAAGCTCCATAAATGGGCTTCGACAACCGTAGCATTTTAAACGGAGTCTCCAGAAACATCACCCCAATATTCTTATATAGGCGCGAACGAACATACTAAAACTTCGATTGATTGGTCTGCTTCTGACCCCTAAGTTTTCCATATCTGCACTGAACAGGCGAGTACAAAACGTGTTGTTACTCGGAGATCGCAAATATTTGATCCATAGGCTTAGTCCGGCATAAATAGCAAAATGTCTTAAACAGCTTTGGCTGAAAAGCTTCTTGAGATCCTGTCCCTGAGGATATCGATAAAATGGATTTCTTTCAGAAATGATTTGGTTATTTAATTCTTTCAAATACCCGGTAAACTTTTGGACAATACGTTAGTCAAATGTGTTCTCCGATGCCTCACACGCTTATGGCATTGTTTTATTTACGTTGTACTGACCAAATAGGTCACATTTCAGTAAGGCTTCTCTTCGCCAAGGCAAAGGTTGCCCCTTTAAAACCCGTCACTGTTCCTCGGTTAGAGTTATGTGGGGCTACGATCTTAGCTAAATCCTTGGAACATTGTACTAAGGCATTAAATTTAAAAATTACCCAACGCCTTTGTTGGACAGATTCTTCCATCGTTCTTGGATGGCTCAAGACAAACCCCTCTTGTTTGAAGACTTTCGTCTGCAATAGAGTCGTGGAAATCCAGGAACTCACAAAACTCGATAATTGGCACCATGTTCCTGCTTCGTCAAATCCTGCTGACTTACTTTCAAGGGCAAAGCCCTCTCAGCTAATTCTCTTCTGATCTTTGGTGGAATGGCCCTGAAGGTAGCCCAGCTCATCATGGCCAAGACTTACCAGATCAAAACGCTCCCTATTGAAAGCCTATCCGTTGCTTTATGTTAATTTAGCCATTTCCACTGGATTGTACTCCAATATTACGTCTTGAGAGAGTGTTTTCTAAGATTTATTTGAATATCGGTTTACACCAGAAGATGTTGCATTTTAAATAGTAATTACAGACAGCTTTCATGCAACTAAAACGATTCTTTCCTGAGTGTTAAGGAGGTGAGATAGCAGATAGGATTAAGTCCATACGTGGGAAATGTTGAAGTTGACAGTTAAAATTTAATTATAGAACACTTATTTTATTATCGTAATTAAAAATCCTCAGTGAACTATAAACAAATTACGCCATTCCTAATGAAACAAAACATTTTTATTAAGTTAATTACATAACAGTTTGTCTTTTCTTAAACGATTTATTATAAAAATAGTTTTACCTGCATTGAAAATAATATCCATACGTCCGTTAAAATGTTGTACCTTAATATTTTAAAGAAACTTAATGCTTGTTTTTATAACTGTAATTAAAAATCTGTAAATAAATAAAGGATTAAACACATACCAGATCTGTAACGTTTTAAGGCACTAGTGATGGTCACTGCTTTTGTGTTGTTGTCAACTAAACTTTCTAGTTGTGTAAAAACACTATTGATTTTCCATCATTAGAATGTAAAATATACAATCTCATTGTCTTTATTGCACTTGAGCAACATACATTTACCTTTCTTAAAATAAAACTGTTTTGAAAATATTCGTATACGGACACACAAATTGTTTTATAAAACTCATATTAAAATTTGGAATGTTTAAAATATGTAGTAAGAAATCACTGTTCACGTTTACTTTTAACTAATTACCGTGTAATTATATAACTTTTGTTTAATTTAATAGTCTAAAACCAATATAAAATGGTTAATATATTTTCTAAAAATATTATTAGAGTTGATACGCCGTTTTATTTCAAGTAATTGTTTTCAATATATATAAAATGTGTAAGTGGACCTGTATATTGTTGTAACCTCTACTTACATAAAATCAACTTATAAACGAATTAATAACGACCTCCACTAGTTTATAACACAATCGTTGTAGCGTATTTTTATTTACACTCGTACTTCTATAAACTATTAACGCTCCATTTTAATAGGGTGATCAACTATCTGAAAAAGGTTTACTGTTAAAGTATACGATGAAGATCGTTTTAAAGCAAACCTTGTATTATTCTTATATACGAATGACATTTCAAAAATACTAGTATAATTAACATGAAGGTTTATAAATCTACATCCAGACAAGGAAACAGTTTTAAACACAAAGAATTTATCTGTAAGGCAACAATGCTATTACATAAGACGTTTTACAAAAACGTGGTTATTCCACTATGAGTGGCGTGGTAGAGTGACGTAATCTATTTTATTTTGAAATTTCATAGAGAGCATCACCACCATCGAAAATTTTGAGATACTACCATCTCATCGTCTTCACCTTGAACGATTATATTGTAACCTATAAAGCAAGCTAATAACCCTAATAGTTTATCAGACATTATTGCATGGACACGGGTTAGCTCTAAATTAAATGGTTTCAACGCTGCTCTGGGAATGCTGTACACATTAAAACCTTTAAGTCTGCTCGCCGAAGTTGTACCGTATTCACTTTCTTCAATTTTTATCTGCACTCTGTTTCGAAGCTGTAATACGTTTTCTAATACATAAACAGAATCTTCAATACTGTGATACGTGTAGCAGCAAAACACATTAGCTAGTTAGTTTCACCTCTATATTACTTTACATGCAAGCCTGATCTTATCATAAATAAATACATCTGTCAAAAAAAGCTGATTAAACATAACTCCACGGCCAGGTATAGCAAGCAGCTTCCAATTATAGCTCTTAGTCAACACAATAGGGTCTACAACTACATACAATCGACTAGCACTGCTTTAGCGAGGATCAAACGAAAACAACGCACGCACACAAGCTCGCACGTACGCTCTCACGTACGCACGCAATGCGAACGCTCGTACGTAGCCGCACGCTCGCACGTACGCACGAACGTACGCACGCTACGCAAGCTCTCACGTACGCACGATGCGAACGCTCTACGTACGCCCGCACGCTCGCACGTACGCACGAACGTACGCACGCTCGCACGTACGCAAGCTCACACGTACGAGCGTTCGCACGCCCTACGTACGCTCGCACGCACGCACGTATGCGCACACACACACACACACACACACACACACACACACACACACACACACACACACACACACACGAGAGGCGAAAACACGCTAAAGCGAAAAACTTGTAAACTTGCAAACATGAATCAAGACGGTGGAGCACCGCTAGAAAAAACAGGTTTATTAACAAAACCGAAGGAAAGCTTAACGTTTTGAAAATATATTATTATTATTATTATTATTATAAACAACAATACATCATTATTATTTAATAACATGCTTTATCGGTTTTCTTCTTGTTCTTGAACCGTGAGTCGTCCTCATCACCATCATCATGATTTTGAGATTTGCCCTTCCCCCCTACCTCATCGCTCTTCTTTCTCTTCTGTGAATCATCATCTTGGATGTGAGATACATCCAGCTCAACCACGTCATCGCTTTCATCATTATCTTGAACGGTTATGTTGTAATAGTTTATTAACAAGTCAGTAAAATCTCTAATGTCCGCTGATGTTGGCTCATAAACAGGAGAATACATTATAGTAATGCTCACTCGATGACAGTTACACTTTAAAGAGCGAAACACACGAGAAACGAGAACGCAGCTAGCTTTGGGTCTTGTGCGCAAGCGCGCTCGTCAATGTTCGGGTAGAATCGGTCATCTTCGGAGGGTGTCTGAAGTATTTACCTAACCACACTCTAACATAGCCCCTGGGGCATGTTTTATAAATCTAAATGCCTCTTTTATGGTCGAGGTATTTTATCCTAAGAAGCCAGAACGCAGCTAGCCTTTGGTCTTGTGCGCAAGTGTGCTCGTCAACGTTCGGGTAGAATCGGACATCTTCGGGGATGTCTGAAGTATTGACCTAACCACACTCTAACATAGCCCCTGGGGGCATGTTTATAAATCTAAAGGCCTCTTTTATGGTCGAGGTATTTTCTCCTTAGACGCCAGAACGCAGCTGACTTTGGTCTGGCAAGGTTGTCAATGTTCGGTAGAATCGGACATCTTCGATGTCTGAGTATTGACCTAACCACACTCTAACATAGCCCCTGGGATATGTTTTATAAATCTAAACGCCTCTTTTATGGTCGAGGTATTTTCTCCTAAGACGCGCGGCGATATTAGAGTGTGGTTAGGTAAATACTTCAGACACCCTCCGAAGATGACCGATTCTACCCGAACATTGACGAGCGCGCTTGCGCACAAGACCCAAAGCTAGCTGCGTTCTCGTTTCTCGTGTGTTTCGCTCTTTAAAGTGTAACTGTCATCGAGTGAGCATTACTATAATGTATTCTCCTGTTTATGAGCCAACATCAGCGGACATTAGAGATTTTACTGACTTGTTAATAAACTATTACAACATAACCGTTCAAGATAATGATGAAAGCGATGACGTGGTTGAGCTGGATGTATCTCACATCCAAGATGATGATTCACAGAAGAGAAAGAAGAGCGATGAGGTAGGGGGGAAGGGCAAATCTCAAAATCATGATGATGATGATGAGGACGACTCACGGTTCAAGAAGAAGAAGAAAACCGATAAAGCATGTTATTAAATAATAATGATGTATTGTTGTTTATAATAATAATAATAATAATAATATATTTTCAAAACGTTAAGCTTTCCTTCGGTTTTGTTAATAAACCTGTTTTTTTTTCCTAGCGGTGCTCCACCGTCTTGATTCATGTTTGCAAGTTTACAAGTTTTTCGCTTTAGCGTGTTTTCGCTCTCTCGTGTGTGTGTGTGTGTGTGTGTGTGTGTGTGTGTGTGTGTGTGTGTGTGTGTGTGTGTGTGCGCATACGTGCGTGAGCGTACGTACGGGCGTGCGAACGCTCGTACGTGTGAGCTTGCGTACGTGCGAGCGTGCGTACGTTCGTGCGTACGTGCGAGCGTGCGCGTACGAGCGTTGCACGTGCGTGCGTACGTGAGAGCTTGCGTACGTGAGCGTGCGTACGTTCGTGCGTACGTGCGAGCGTGCGGGCGTACGACGCGTTCGATGTGCGTGCGTACGTGAGCGTACGTGCGAGCTTGTGCGTGCGTGCATGCGTGTTTTTCGTTTGATCCTCGTGCTAAAGCAGTGCTAGTCGATTGTATGTAGTTGTAGGCCCTATTGTGTTGACTAAGAGCTATAATTGGAAGCGTTGCTTGCTATACCTGGCCGTGGAGTTATGTTTAATCAGCTTTTTTGACAGATGTATTTATTTATGATAAGATCAGGCTTGCATGTAAAGTAATATAGAGGTGAAACTAACTAGCTAATGTGTTTTGCTGCTACACGTATCACAGTATTGAAGATTCTGTTTATGTATTAGAAAACGTATTACAGCTTCGAAACAGAGTGCAGATAAAATTGAAGAAAGTGAATACGGTACAACTTCGGCGAGCAGACTTAAAGGTTTTAAGTGTGTACAGCATTCCCAGAGCAGCGTTGAAACCATTTAATTTAGAGCTAACCTCGTGTCCATGTAATAATGTCTGATAAACTATTAGGGTTATTAGCTTGCTTTATAGGTTACAATATAATCGTTCAAGGTGAAGACGATGAGATGGTAGTATCTCAAATTTCGATGGTGGTGATGTCTCTATGAAATTTCAAAATAAAATAGATTACGTCACTCTACCACGCCACTCATGTGGAATAACCACGTTTTGTAAAACGTCTTATGTAATAGCATTGTCTGCCCTTACAGATAAATTCTTTGTGTTTAAAACTGTTTCCTTGTCTGGATGTAGATTTATAAACCTTCATGTTAATTATACTAGTATTTTTGAAATGTCATTCGTATATAAGAATAATACAAGGTTTGCTTTAAACGATCTTCATCGTATACTTTAACAGTAAACCTTTTTCAGATAGTTGATCACCCTATTAAAATGGAGCGTTAATAGTTTATAGAAGTACGAGTGTAAATAAAAAATACGCTACATAGCGATTGTGTTATAAACTAGTGGAGGTCGTTATTAATTCGTTTATAAGTTGATTTTATGTAAGTAGAAGGTTACAACAAATAATACAGGTCCACTTACACATTTTATGTATATTGAAAACAATTACTTGAAATAAAACGGCGTATCAACTCTAATATATTTTTAGAAAATATATTAACCATTTTATATTGGTTTTAGACTATTAAATTAAACAAGTTATATAATTACAGGTAATTAGTTAAAGTAAACGTGAACAGTGATTTCTTACTACATATTTTAAACATTCCAAATTTAATATGGTTTTTATAAAACAATTTGGTCCGTATACGAATATTTTCACAAAATTTTATTTTAAGAGAAAGGTAAATGTATGTGCTGCAGTGCAATAAAGACAATGATTTATTTTACATTCTTATAAAATCACTGTTTTACACAACTAGAAAGTTTAGTTGACAATACACAAAGCAGTGACCATCACTCAGTGCCTTAAAACGTTACAGATCTGGATGTGTGTTAACTTTGTTATTTACAGATTTTAATTACAGTTATAAAACACAGCATTAAGTTTCTTTAAATATTAAGGCGTACAACATTTTTAACGGACGTATGGATATTATTTTCAATGCAGGTAAACTATGTTTTGAATAATCGTTTAAGAAAGACAAACTGTTATGTAATTAACTTAATAAAATGTTTTTTGTTTCATTAGGAATGGCAGTAATTTTATAGTTCACTGAGGTTTTAATTACGATAACCTTAAATCATAATAATTTTACTGTCATTCAAATTTCCCACGTATGTAATCCTATCTGACATTACTATATTAAAACGTTTTAAGGCATCCAATATTGGACATTTTCATTTAGGCAATAATAACCTCTTTTAATACATTTTGTATGGTGTGAAATCCAGGTACAAACCAAAAGGACCTTATATGTCTGAGATAATTACTGATTACTCTAAGAGGCCAAGCCTCCAGTCCAACTTAATCTTTAACCCTAGCTCACCCAAGACCATCACCATGGCCGAAGATCTCACCAGAATCCAAAACGCTCCCTGAATTGAAGAGCCTAGTCCAGTTTCTCAGTTAACATTTCCACTGGATGTGTACTCCAATATTACGCTGCTAGAGCGGGATAGCGTATTGTCTAAGATTTATTTCGAATTGTCGGGCTTCACCACCAACGAAGTTATGGTTCCTTAAATATGAGCTGCTCATTGCAGCACAACAGCTTGCTAAGCAAGCTCAAAACGATTCCTTTCCTGAGAGCAATCAGTTTAAAATATAACCCGTTAAAACCTGTGGTCGAATACTTCGATTAAATCCATTTCTAGATGTCTGTGGTTTGATAAGGATGGGCGGTCGTTTAACGAACGCGCCCCTAAATTACAATCAAATACATCCCATTTTATTAAGCGGCACCCATCGTTTGTCTCGATTACTGATGTTGAGGAACACCTCCGGTTACTCACCGGGGCCCCAAGCTACTTTATATTCTATAAGACAACGTTATTGGATCACGTCCGGTAGAAATCTTGCGAATCAAGTTGTCCGAAATTGCGTTACTTGTTTTCGAGCGAACCCGAAACCACTAAACCCCTCATGGGTAGCCTACCTTCTTCACGCCTGCGTCCCGCTTTCCCCTTCGAAAAAACAGGAGTGGACTATGCCGGTCCGTTCCTGATACGTGAACGTCGCGGTCGTGCTTCCAAGTCTTCCAAGGCTTATATTTGCATCTTTGTTTGCTTTGTAACTAAAGCGTTCCATCTTGAGTTGGTTACGAATCTTACCACTGAACATTTCATGTTATCATTTCGTCGCTTCATAGCTCGTCGCGGCAAACCACGAGTCGTATATTCCGACAACGGTACTAACTTCGTTGGCGCCAAACGTGAATTGCACGAACTATCTAATTTTTTAAAACATAACGATGAACTTATACGTCAATCAAGCAGCAAGCATGAAATCGATTGGCATTTCATACCGGCCCATTCACCGCACTTTGGCGGATTGTGGGAGGCTGGGGTGAAATCGGTGAAATATCATATAAAGCGCGTTGCTTCTAATGCTCTATTGACTTACGAAGAGTTTTCCACTTTACTTTCTCAAATTGAGGCGATTCTCAATTCACGACCCTTAACTCCGATTTCCGCCAACCCAACCGACCTACATCCTCTTACACCTGGTCACTTCCTGGTTGGTCGCCCGTTGATATCACCATGTGAACCTGACTACACGAATATAAAAGAATTTCGCCTTTCACTATACCAGCGGATCCAGTCCCTACAACAACATTTCTGGTCTCGTTGGAGCAAGGAATACGTTACTTCTCTCCAAGAGCGTCTTAAATGGAAAAAAAATCAGGCCAGCCTGCAAAAGAGACAACTTGTAATTATCAAGGATGACCATTTGCCACCTTTACGATGGAAGTTAGGTCGAGTTGTGGACCTGCATTCTGGTCGTGATGGAATTAGCCGCGTTGCCTCCATTCAAACGTCTTCTGGCGTCATCAGGCGAGCCATGACCAAAATATGTCCGCTCCCGTTGCAGACGAAAATTGGCGAAGACAACTAAATGCTTTGAAGTTTAATTTTTTTTTTTGCATACTGCTTGTGCGCGATATTAATTTTTTTTTTTTTCGAGAGTGTTATCTCATTGTTCATTAAGTTTAAACCAATTTGAAATTGCTTCGGCATTTCAAGGCCGGGGCTATATATGTTGCGAACTATATTCTTATTTGTTATTAAAATTATTGCTTGTCTTATTTTTTAAGATAAAATTGTACGGCGTCATTATAAAGGTCGCTCTTTGTAATTTATGTAGTGGGGTTTTATATCCCCCGCTTAGAACGAACTGCGTTTACAGGGCAGTGCGATCAGTTAAGTCAATGTAATCGCTATATGTTTTTTAAGTTCATGAAATTCAATATGAACCATTAAAATGATTCTATATTTGTATTGACTTGTGTTTAAGTTTTGCTTACATGCACAAATTAAAGGCATTATCAAACTGCACACGTATTAATTTCTAAACACTTACTACCCCACTTTAATATATCTAAACGCATAGTTTTCAGCCACTAAGCCACTAAGGTATGCAATTCACATAACACAATAATGAACAAAGTTGCCTAAATTATTGCAAATTGTAACAACTCAAAAGGTTTGTTACAAGATTTAAGGAACTGTATTGTATAATTAAGAAATAAAGACTTTAAGTGTTGTGAATATAGTGTTCTTTTTCATATAAGTTAGAGAGACGTAGATTTCACCAGCCACCCCCACCATTTGCTTTAAATTTCAAGGTGACGCCATATTACAATATTTCAATTCTGATGCATCTATATAAGGAGAGTGCAATCATGATGAATAATTTTATGGTAAAGTGCTGTGAAGAGAAATTAGAAATTAGTTATTTTTTTAAAGTTATAAATACTTATGCTTCGAATTGTGCGCTTTGATTAAACTACACATGCGTTCTTGTGCATTTAAAATTCTGAAATTGTGTCCTATTTCTAAGCGATTTTGAAAATTGTGCTTGTGTTTTGCGAGTACTCATAAGTTAGGTACGGGGTCCGCTAAAGAGACGATGATTGTAATAGTTGATGTATAAGGATTTAAAACGGCAAAACATGTAATTGCACCCAAAGAGCTAGCAATGTATAATGGAAATCAAGCTGCCCATTTTGTGTTCAAACCACCATTTCCGTCGCACGTCTTAGATCAACGACAAACCACCTGGTTAATCAGTAATCATCACTGCATCAAAAGTGGATCTGGATGTACCTCTACACATCTCTTTCCACATATACTTCGTGAACTAATATCGGTAACATGCAATATGTACGTTAAAGGGCGAGAAAAAGCCGATTACATTTGAAAAATATTGAGACAGTCAATTATAGAAATTGAAGAGAAACCAGCTTGCCCAAAATGAAAACAACTTGTTTCTTTCATACACAAACCACTTGTAATTGTGCTTTGACGAATGTACAATTTTTGGTACAATAACTATGTAAGACAATAGCAGTAAAAGGTTTATGACATTGTCTGCTGATAGGGGTTACGAGTAAGGCGGAAAAGTTTGTAATATTCACAATAAAATGCAATTATATATTCTTTTAAGTCTTTTATTTCATGTAAAGCTACATCCTCTGATGCAAACTATTCCTATAATTATACCCCACCGTATCCATCTAGGGAACGATGTTAAGGAATCAATTCAAATTTTAGCATTCCTTGGCGACTAAATTTTTGGAAATAGCAAATAAGCGTTCCTATTGCTCAATTCTAACAATAGAATCAGTTCGTGGAAACAAGAAGAATGAACGGGTAGCTGTCTATGCTAATATCAAGGTTCTTGTATTGACTAAATTGTTGTTTGTAGTAATAAAAAGATTATACTTACGTGGGTTCATACTACTGTCTTAACCGTCAAGATGAGGTAGTTTCCCCGAGAACCGGATCCGGTTCCCAAAGACAGATAGCCGTTTCCAAGTACAGGGGAGCCGTTTCCCAAAACAGGGATCTGTTACCGAACACAGGTAACCTTTTCCCCCAAGAAAAGAAGTCAAATAGATCATTCATAGTCGCACGGAGGCTAAATAGTACTAGGCTGTGCAAGGTCACAATCATTTCTTAGAAATCCATTTTCAAAGTTTATCCTAGAAATCTAAACATAGAATCAGCTCATGAGAGGTTTAAAGTTTATTGCTTAAAAGGGCATCATATTCTTAGAAATCTCAGTTCGTGAAAATATGAAGGTTGTTGTTATTATTTGTGATAAACAGTAGGTTGAGGTTAAGTGGTTCTTGTATTGACTAAATTGAGTCAAGGTCAACTTTTGTTGGTATCCTAGTACAATTCTTAGAAATCTGAAAGTAGGTCAAGGTACTGATAGGGGTAGTGTTTAGATTATCAAAAAAGCTGGATAATCCGCTTAAACCACCTACTTTAGGAGGTATTTTTATAGGTTAAGGTACTGTTTAGCCTTGATGGGTTGACTGCACAAGGATAGAATACTACCAAAAATCTAGTACTACAGAAGTTTTTTGAAGTTATTTTACTGTCTACGACTCTTTAACGTAAGAAAACACCATACTCAAGGCACTTAAGGTCTTTATTTTTTAATTATACAATACCGTTCCTTAAACCTAATACATTTTACACTTAATTTTTGCACACTCTTTGTCCAGTTCTGTAAAATAATTCTAGTTAAGGCATGTTTACATATGGTTAGGGGCTCGAAAACCGACCAGAACCAGCTTTTTCAGAAACCATCCCTGGACGATAACCCCCGTCGACTTATTCCAGTATCTATCACTATTGGAAAAGCTACCCTTTACCCCTAAAAGTAGGCGATTTAAACGGATTATCCAACTTTTTCCATTATATAGAAACTACCCCTTATCAGTACCTTGACCTATAAAAAATACCTCCTAAAGTAGGTGGTTTAAGCCGATTATCCAGCTTTTCGATAATATAAACCCTACCCCTATCAGTACCTTGACCTACTTCCAGATTTCTAAGAATTGTACTAGGATACCAACAAAAGTTGACCTTGACTCAATTTAGTCAATACAAGAACCACTTAACCTCAACCTAGTGTTTAGCATAAACAACAACAACCATCATATTTTCAAGAACTGAGATTTCTAAGAATATGATGCCCTTCTAAGCAATAAACTTTAACCACTCACGAGCTGATTCTATGTTTAAATTTCTATGAGAAACTTTGAAAATGTATTTCTAAGAAATGATTGCGACCTTGCACAGCCTAATGCACTTTGCGGATTTTCCATAATAAACTAATAAGTGGATCACTATACGTGAAGAATATACGCAGGCAATGTGCGTACGCAATGGCCTTGAAAACGAGAAAGTGGATCCTATAGTATACGTGACCTTGAAATGGATACCAATACATTTTAGCCATTCACCTAGATAACAATCTATTTGATAGCCCTACAGGTGATTTCTAGGAATTATGACCCTGACTCGGCCAAGAATTATTTGAATAATGGGTCACCTTTGTATGAATCCACATACCGTAAGCATAATCTTTTTATTACAATTTAGACAATATAAGAACTTTGACTCACATTTTAGCATAGACAACAACAATCTGTATAATACCCCCGACCTTGAGAATTGATTTCTAACGTCTTGACTCAGCCAAGAATTGCTTGGTGGCCCTGAAATGTAGAATTCCCCACACCTTATTTATAAGAATTTATAAGAATTAACACCTTAGCTCAACCAAGAATTGCTGTGCGACCTTGAGGAATATACGTAGGCTATATGTATGGTGGCCATGAGCAAAACACGCATAGAAAAAGTACAATGGAAGACTGGTCTAGGATCCACCTAGCTATGTAAGCAACGTAAGCGACCTTAAAAACCATTGACTTTGGGGAGATATCCCTATCTGACCCTGAAGAATGTACGTAGGTAATTTGAGTGCCCTTAAAATACCGATCCCCATAGTATCTATTTTTCAAGTGAAAATAAACTTTGATCTTGAAGCGGGGTCCGCGTACGTGCAAACTTTAAGGTTCGCAATGAGAGAGACCTTGACCATTTCCTGCCACGTGACCTTGAAGTGGGGACGATGACCTTGAAGAATATGCGGGAAATGTTATAAACCTTGAAATCTAGTGACTTCTCTGGTGACTTTTTCAGATCTAGTTACTTTTCCAGTGACAAAAGTGAGCTAGGATCGGTATAGCATATCTACTGGTATTTTAAGTTAGCATCTAAATGAAGTTTTAAACGTCTGTTTGACATAGATTATTGTTTTTGTTTTTACAATGTTTCCTATTTTCGTAATGATCGTATCATAAAAGAGACTGCATAATTATCCTAAATTGTTATTGAAATTATTTTAATTCTTTTAATTTCCATTTTGTAGGTTGGAAGGTCGTGTGGTGTTCCACGCCAGATATTCTTTAACTTACCTCTGGTTGAATTGTTTTCTAGGGTTCCGATAACCTCAAGATTGTTTTTTTAAGTACTCGACAGCAATATCATTTTACAAAGATGAAATAACATTTCTTCTACAAACGTCAAACAATGACGAGATTGGCGCATTAATAGCAATATGCGAAATAACACTTTTTTTTATTTTCCTACGTTACCATAATAACGTGCGCGAAATAGTATGCGAAATACATATTTCGCGCACCGCATGTAAACTCTACGAGATTATTGCATTTTAACTTTTGTGATCCTCAATGAAGCAAAAATCCAAGAAAAAAATTATTTAAAACAACTTTAAGGGATGTACATATTTTGATGGTTGTAGAAAAAATTTTGTTTGTAACACGTGCGCGAACTACTTTGGTGGGCTCGACTAATCATTAAAATAGCATTTCGCGCACTAGATACAAAAATAACTATTAGATACAAAGTTAAATTTGTAAGTACAGTTGCGACCAGAAAAAACTGGACATCTTAAATTTTAGTTGTGTGAATTGTGTTGTAAAATAAAAATGCCTGTCAAATTGGTATATCTGAAATCCTTGTCAATTTAAAAGTTGGAGGAATGCCGCAACTAAATCAAGTGACAGACGCGCTAATGTCAATGTCAGTTGACCAAATTCTGAACCATAGACGTAGAGTGCTTGAATTAATTGTCCCAGTTATTTTTGCTCGCCACTGTACTTATTGCTTAGTTACCATTTTTAAGAAGTAAATCATGAACTTCTTGTATTTCTACAACGTTATATAAAACTCCGTCATAATTATATACCTACTGATAGCAATGCTTTCCTGATTTATAGAATGTACGGATATGATAATAAAATTGTAACACCACAAAACGTTCTCTAAACATAACCTAATAAGATATACCATAAAGCGGTAACAAACTAACCGTAAATAAATACCGGTGAATAAAATACCAACCGGTAGACGTCACCTGTAAGCCGGTAATCTATCAATTTTATTCAGTGAATTTTTATTTACCGGTTTAGTTAGGTGGGTTGCTGAACCGCCATTGAGTGTCTACTCTCTCAACATATGTTATGCCCTCAAGGAACTATAGTTATCAAATTTTCTAATATATATTAACGCGATTTATTAAACTCTGTCAAGGTTTGTTCTTTTCCAATAAATATGTATACTCTTCTTTTATACGTTGTCTATAGTCTAATTTTGCCTCTTTAAAACCAGTTCCTACGTACGTCGGCTTGTGAAAGGGGTTCTATTTCCTTCTGGGAGATTACATTAGTTGTTTTAACGAGACCATGCATTGCTTTTAGCTTAACAATTCAAGGGGACAGTGCAATCTTTTAATCCCGCCAATGTACTAAATTCATACGAAACCTTGATGTTTTTCAGATAAAAAGGGTATATATCCTTAAAATCCTTACATAATATTTTCTAGAACTAATTCCTATCAAACCATATTTCCTAGTTCAGTATTTCGACAGCTTAAAGCACATAATATGTATTACCTTCCCATCTGGAGGAAGAAGGTTGATATCGGATAAAATCCTAGGACGGTAGTATTCTGTACTAATATACAGGGTGAATCTTATCTAACCCGCCATAATTAAAGGAGTGCTAGAACTCATCATTCTAAGCAAAAAAGTTCATATGTACATGGGTCTGGAAATGCTTCGTTTCCGAGATACAAGGTGTCAAAGTTGAAAAAAGAAATCGCGTTTTCTTCAATATCTTTCGACTGTTTCGAAATAATTTCATGGAATTTCGTATGTGGAGGTTTTTTGGAATTAAAATTTGTGGTCCATTTAGTTGTGGTTTCTAGCGCCAGCGAAACCATTTCGACTTTAAATCGTCGCAATTTTTTGTGCTACACTGTATACCATTTTGGACTAGAAAAATCGATCTTCCTATCTTTCTGCTAAAAAAGGTATATCTTAGTGAAGTCGCTAGAGCAACCCTTTCGAGAAAACACATTTAAAGCTCATGATGCATACACATTTTCGGAGGTATTCTTTTGACAGGTTTAACAATGGGGATTCTTACTTGTTTACTTATGTGTCTGCTCTAGCAACTTCCTTTTTAGCAGAAAAGATTTGAATTTGTCATCCCAAAAACCCCATATAAAAATTTCATGAAATTATTTCGAAGCAGTCGAAAGATATTGAATAAAACGCGATTTATTTTTCAACTTTGACACCCTGTATCTCGAAACAAAGCATTTCGGACCCACCTACATATGAACTTTTTACTTAGAATGATGAGTCCTAGTACTTTAATTTTGGCGGATTAGATAAGATTCACCCTGTAAATATAAATAAATAAATAAATAATATAAATATAAATGTATTCATATAAATGTAATGACTAGACGTTTGTCAAAAAGTCCCCGCACCCAAACATGGGTATGCAGAGTCAATAAGGAACAGTTTAACCTTGATGGGTTGACTGCACAGGGATAGAATACTACCAAAAATCTAGCTAGTACTACAGAAGTTTTTTGAAGTTATTTTACTGTCTACGTCTCTTTAACGTAAAAAAACACCATATTCACTGCACTTCAAGTCTTTATTTTTTAATTATACAATACCGTTCCTTAAGCCTAATACATTTTACACTTAATTTTTGCACACTCTTTGTCCACTTCTGTAAAATGATTCTAGTTAAAGCATGTTTACATATGGTTAGGGGCTCAAAAACGGATCAGAACCAGCTTTTTCAAAAACCATCCCTGGACGATAACCCCTGTCGACTTATTCCAGTATCTATCACTATTGGAAAAGCTACCCTTTACCCCTAAAAGTAGGCGATTTAAGGGGATTATCCAACTTTTTCCATTATATAGAAACTACCCCTTATCAGTACCTTGACCTATAAAAAATACCTCCTAAAGTAGGTGGTTTAAGCCGATTATCCAGCTTTTTCGATAATATAAACACTACTCCTATCAGTACCTTGACCTACTTCTAGATTTCTAAGAATTGTACTAGGATATCTATTAGTCAATTCAAGAACCACTTAACCTCAACCTAGTGTTTAGCATAAACAACAACAACCTTCATATTTTCACGAACTGAGATTTCTAAGAATATGATGCCCTTCTAAGCAATAAACTTTAACCACTCACGAGCTGATTCTATGTTTAAATTTCTATGAGAAACTTTGAAAATGTATTTCTAAGAAATGATTGCGACCTTGCACAGCCTAATGCACTTTGCGGATTTTCCTTAATAAACTAATAAGTGGATCACTATACGTGGCCTTGAAGAATATACGCAGGTGTGTGTACTCAATGGCCTTGAAAACGAGAAAGTGGATCCTATAGTATACGTGACCTTGAAATGGATACCAATACATTTTAGCCATTCACCTAGATAACAATCTATTTGATAGCCCTACAGGTGATTTCTAGGAATTATGACCCTGACTCGGCCAAGAATTATTTGAATAATGAGTCACCTTTGTATGAATCCACATACCGTAAGCATAATCTTTTTATTACAATTTACACAATACAAGAACTTTGACTCACATTTTAGCATAGACAACAACAATCTGTATAATACCCCCGACCTTGAGAATTGATTTCTAACGTCTTCACTCAGCCAAGAATTGCTTGGTGGCCCTGAAATGTAGAATTCCCCACACCTCGAAAAGTCTATTTAATACCCCCGACATTGAGAATTGATTTATAAGAATTAACACCTTAGCTCAGCCAAGAATTGCTGTGCGACCTTGAGGAATATACGTAGGCTATATGTATGGTGGCCATGAGCAAAACACGCATAGAAAAAGTACAATGGAAGACTGGTCTAGGATCCACCTAGCTATGTAAGCAACGTAAGCGACCTTGAAAAACCATTGACTTTGGGGGAGATATCCCTATCTGACCCTGAAGAATGTACGTAGGTAATTTGAGTGCCCTTAAAATACCGATCCCCATAGTATCTATTTTTCAAGTGAAAATAAACTTTGATCTTGAAGCGGGGTCCGCGTACGTGCAAACTTTAAGATAGGCAATGAGAGAGACCTTGACCATTTCCTGCCACGTGACCTTGAACTGGGGACGATGACCTTGAAGAATATGCGGGAAATGTTATAAACCTTGAAATCTAGTGACTTCTCTGGTGACTTTTTCAGATCTAGTTACTTTTCCAGTGACAAAAGTGAGCTAGGATCGGTATAGCATATCTACTGGTATTTTAAGTTAGCATCTAAATGAAGTTTTAAACGTCTGTTGGTATAGATTATTGTTTTTGTTTTTACAATGTTTCCTATTTTCGTAATGATCGTATCATAAAAGAGACTGCATAATTATCCTAAACTGTTATTGAAATTATTTTAATTCTTTTAATTTCCATTTTGTAGGTTGGAAGGTCGTGTGGTGTTCCACGCCAGATATTCTTTAACTTACCTCTAGTTGAATTGTTTTCTAGGGTTCCGATAACCTCAAGATTGTTTTTTTGAGTACTCCACAGCAATATCATTTAACAAAGATGAAATAACATTTCTTCTACAAACGTCAAACAATGACGAGATTGGCGCATTAATAGCAAGATGCGAAATAACACTTTTTTTTATTTTCCTACGTTACCATAATAACGTGCGCGAAATAGTATGCGAAATACATATTTCGCGCACCGCATGTAAACTCTACGAGATTATTGCATTTTAACTTTTGTGATCCTCAATGAAGCAAAAATCCAAGAAAAAATTATTTAAAACAACTTTAAGGGATGTACATATTTTGATGGTTGTAGAAAAATTTTGTTTGTAACACGTCGCGAACTACTTTGGTGGGCTCGACTAATCATTAAAATAGCATTTCGCGCACTAGATACAAAAATAACTATTAGATACAAAGTTAAATTTGTAAGTACAGTTGCGACCAGAAAAAACTGGACATCTTAAATTTTAGTTGTGTGAATTGTGTTGTAAAATAAAAATGCCTGTCAAATTGGTATATCTGAAATCCTTGTCAATTTAAAAGTTGGAGGAATGCCGCAACTAAATCAAGTGACAGACGCGCTAATGTCAATGTCAGTTGACCAAATTCTGAACCATAAACGTAGAGTGCTTGAATTAATTGTCCCAGTTATTTTTTGCTCGCCACTGTACTTATTGCTTAGTTACCATTTTTAAGAAGTAAATCATGAACTTCTTGTATTTCTACAACGTTATATAAAACTCCGTCATAATTATATACCTACTCGATAGCAATGCTTTCCTGATTTATAGAATGTACGGATATGATAATAAAATTGTAACACCACAAAACGTTCTCTAAACATAACCTAATAAGATATACCATAAAGCGGTAACAAACTAACCGTAAATAAATACCGGTGAGTAAAATACCAACCGGTAGACGTCACCTGTAAGCCGGTAATCTATCAATTTTATTCAGTGAATTTTTATTTACCGGTTTAGTTACCGGTGGGGTTGCTGAACGCAGCCATTGAGTGTCTACTCTCTCAACATATGTTATGCCCTCAAGGAACTATAGTTATCAAATTAGAATCACATATAATATTAAGCAAACTTCTCGAAATGTCTTCTGAAGTTGATAAAAAACTTATCAAAGTCGAACCTGAAGAGGAACAGATTGTAAATATACTTGCAACCCAACAAATCCTTGTGATAAATAGTGGTGTAATAAAACAAGAAAAGTTTGACTATTGTAATAACGTACGATGTGACGTTGAGTTTAAAGACATTGCATATGTTAGAATAGAAGATACTTATGCAGTAAGCTATTCTAATACTATTGGTATTAACAAAACCAATTGTGCAGAACACAATTCAACAAAAGTTAATCATACTTTAAGATACCACATTTCAAGTCCTAATTACAAATGTGACCAATGTGATTATGTAACAAAATGGAAATCAAATTTAAAAGTACATGTGATAAAGCACACAAGTTTTGAATACAAATGTCATCAATGTGATTATATAACAAAATGGAAATCAAATTTAAAAGTACATGTTGTAAAGCACACAAGCTTTGAATACAGATGTGATCAATGTGATTATATAACAAAATGGAAATCACATTTAAAAGAGCATAGTGTGAAGCATACATCAAATTATGACTACAAATGTAATCAATGTGATTATATAACAAAATGGAAAAAAAATTTAAGAGTGCATGTTGTGAAGCACTTATTAAATTTTTATTACAAATGTGAACAATGTGATTTTATAACAAAATGGAAAAAAAGCTTAACAGCCCATATTATTGAGCACACATCAAGTGCCGAATACAAATGTGAGCAATGTAGTTATATAACAAAATGTAAGTCAAGTCTTAAACATCATACTATAAAGCATACATCAAATATTGAATATAATTGTGACCAATGTGATTACGTAACAAAATGGAGACAGAAGTTAAACCAACACAGTGTAAAGCATACGTCAAGCTTTAAATACAAATGTTCCCATTGTGATTATGTAACAAAATGGAAACAAAATTTAAGAGTGCATGTTACGAAGCACTCATCAAATTCTTATTACAAATGTGACCATTGTCATTTTACAACAAAATGGAAAAAAAGTTTAAAAGTGCATATTACGAAGCACCATCAAGCACTGAATACAAACGAGACACAATGTGGTTATACAACAAAATAGAGGTCAAGTATAAAACACTTAAGTATTGAATACAAATGTGACCAATGTAACTTTATAACAGATTGGAAGAAAGGTGACACAGCAAGGTTCTTGGATGAATGTGGTTGGGATGGAAACAATGTTTAAAACATATCAATGTATTTATATAACAAAATGGAAAGAAACGTTGAACAACGGTATAAAGTACACATAATGTGTTAAATACAAATATTACAATGTGATTGTATAACAAAATAGAAACACTGCTTAAAGCGACATACTGTAATTCACACATGCAATTTTGGTTAAACAGACGATCGATGTGCTTGATTTTTCACAGTGAAATGTTTAAATCCTCATCTTGCAAAACGCACTTCAAGTTCCCTATATAAGTTCTCTATTTATATAACTTAAAAAATCACAATGTAATATATTATGTATTAAATACAATTATAAATGTAATCGATGTGTTCACACAAAAAAATAAAACTATTTCAAAAACCAAGCTTCACATGCACAATATCTAAACAAACACATGATCATTATAATTCAACAAAATGAAAATATTAATATTAATTATAAAACAGTAAAAATCATATATATAAAACAATCTTTATTTCTAACAATTTTAACAAATATTACTACTGACGAAGATAACTGTAAGTGTTATCGAAACGTTTAGATTGTATAATTTAAAATACACCATTAAAAAACTCAAAAAAGAGAAGTATTTTATTATGTGTGATACTGGTGAAAGTTTACATTTACATAGTTTAAAAAAAGATCAACGCAAACCCAATATTAAATACATTAAAGATGTTAGCAACTAACCAAATGGTTTATTTGTCATATCACTTTCATTACAAATACCTAGTTTTAATTGTGCTTCTGATGGTGTGTTCAGTCCTTTACATCTTCTGCTTTGTTTTTCATCTTAAACTATTTTGATAAAATTGGACCAACTTAATATAATATTTTTCAATAATTGTCATAAAAATAAGCAAAAACAATTTTCTTATTTTTACGTTTGTTTTCAATAAGTAACTGTCTTCGTTATTCCACCATTTGGATGACTTTTAATCCATAGAGTGACTTACGTAACTTTAGGTCTGTATCTGGGTGGCTTCCCATGCTCATGCATTTGGGTAATATATAAGTAGAATACCGACATTTGACCTTAATTGCACTTAATTCTGGAATTAACTCTAATGACTAGTTATTATTCAAAATTCAGATTTTGATTTTATTTTCCAAGGTTAGTTTAATTTAAAAAAATAAAATTAATGCAAAAAATTGGTACCTATAGGTTTTCTGAGAAGAATCTGTTTGTCGAGGGTTTTATCTGTATCTAAGTACCCTTGACAGGGGGCAGGTTTCAGTATTGAGGGTTGCATCCGTATCTAGGCTTTTTTGACTGGGGTAGATAGTGTTCGGCCTATCCGTATAGATCCTTTTAGGGGGTATAGTATCTTGTGTCCGTATCTAAGAACATTTTGGCAGGGGTGGGTTCCAGGTAGGAGACCTAAGGCTTTGCATTTTAATTGGTTGTTTTTTTTTTGGTAGGGTCATAATGGAGTATTATTAAAATGTCAGTTTCCTGTACTAGAGGCTGATCAAGGCTCTATCCAGTGCTATACTTTAAAACTAAAGGTAGATTCTCGTAATTGTTATGGAGGGAGTACGAGGGCACCATGCCATCTCATAGGTCTCCGAAACTTGTACTTGGATCTTAGCCCCTTGTAGGCCGCTCTTGTTTGTTATGGCGGGGGAATTTGGAAACTATGGCCCCATACCATTTTATAGGGTTCCGCAACATGTCCCAGTGTGTTAGCCCTATTGTACAGTGACTCTACTACAAACAGCTGGCGACAAGTAGCGATTAGCTCCGCGCATCCGCCATTAAGTGGCAACATTTTTGATGGGTTTGTATTATTAGCGCAAGAAATTCAAATGTTTTGTTTAAAATCGATTATTTATGAGGCATTTTATTAAAATATATTTTAATTTGGTATTAATGAGAGAGCAGAGTAGCTGCGATTAGAAAATCTATACCTAATACATTTGTTTAGGACAGTTTGAAAAAATAATTATGTTATCATTATGCTAAGTATATAATGTTTTTTTAAATGTAAGTTTAATATACGGTTGCAAATAGACTTTACAATTGCGTTACAGCATTTTTAGCAGTTTTTTTAATTAAAAAATATTATTTTGAATTTTGTTAATGCTTATTCGTAAAAACCATTTATTTATAATATTAAGTGCTAAGCGAATATAGTTAAGAACAATGCAGTGTTACACGTCCAAACCGCACTAGGCGTCGTGCATGCTTACTAATGTAAGCGGGTTGCCAAGCCAGCTAACAGGGAGATGGGCGTGGTCGAAATAATAAGTAAAATGAATGATTAATATGCTCAAACACCTTACACCTACATTCAAACAGCTCAGTCCGGGAAAATATGTCTCTAGGCGCCACCACAATCGAAACTTTGCTAATATAATTGTCTTAAGCTGGATGTTAATTAACCCTACTTGATTGTGGAAAGTAGGATTGTGCTTACTCGGTAAACTCCTATACGAAGGTTCTAAAACAAACACTCGGCCCAGACAATTCAACTCAAACTCAAATAAATTTAGTACTACCCAGGTTATTAAAAACTTTTTGAATACACCTCGTAAACTAAAATATCCAAAACAAAAATTATAATACGGTAACTGAATATTTTCTGCGTATCCCTCGTATATGTATAACGTTAAATTTCTACTTATTACTGAATAAAATATTTCTTCATCCAATATTTTGGAAAATCCTAAATAAAAAAAGATCAATGTCTTCGGCTTAATAAATGTTACTTCAAAATAATCTCTCTGAATCGTAATAGACATCCGTACCTGTATAATTTCTCAAAACTCTTGTTATACTTAATGACATTTTTAAGACAACCGCTGATCCGTTAATTGTGCATTGCGCTAATGAAACAAACATGAAAATTTTGCAATCAACCTGGCTAAATAAACAACAGAATAAAAAATTTAACGATAAGTATATATTGTCCTGCATAAAATAATCAAAAACACAAATATCTACATAAATTACATCAGCGTGGTTGAAAATCGAAACCACACGTCACTACCAATTTCTGCAAAATTCTTAATACTAAACAACCCAACACAACATAATTCGAGAACGATTATCTTTTCGCTTCTAAGCTAATTAATATTTGATCACATTACACAAATGAACTAAACCAAAGAGATAATCGTGCTTTACTAAATTTTTAAAATACTTAGATATATTCCTTACTTAAAATTGTTCATTAATCCTTGGATTTTCTTTCTTCTTTTTTTTTTTTTCTTTCTTCCGTAAATCAATTATGTGTAGTCCATATGTACTCCTTAAAATTGCCTGAAGCACATTACAAATGCTCAACAAAACTTATTCCTCTGTGCACTCGCGAATAATTCACTATGCAAGGTTATTACTCCCACAAACATGTAATAACGGTAAACATTTGGTTGCCTCTTACAAAAAAAATTCTAGCAACCTTTACACCAAATTAGACCCTTATACAAATAAAACTTTCAATGTCATATAACGTTACTTAAACATTGGCTTAATATACAATGAACACTTCGTTCACTTAACGGGTGGTCTCATAAATACTTTTAGCTGAATCTCGTTACAAGAACACGCGCTGCACTTAACACTTTAACATAACAGCTGTTATCTTTTATAAATCTGCTTACGCACTTATTATTCTCTTGAAAATAAACAAACTAATTTTATCTTCAACTTCAATTTTATTATCGTTTTATTTATGAATGTCTTTTACGATTCATTCCCGGTTCGGGTTACGCAGTTGTTTAAACAATTACTGCCTCATTAAAATTCACAAATATACTCCAACATCATCCCATTCTATCGCACAACCTTCGCGCGCGTCTTCCGCCAACCTTCACCACAGGCAACAGCCAAAAACGAAAAAGCTTAACTAACTTGTCAATCTCTGACTTTCCTATTTATAACTTCAGTCATCCATCTTTAAACATGTCTTCCTTCTGCGTTATATTCTCCAATAATATTCATTCAAAATTCCCTAGTTCCAATAGATGCTTCCCTCTATACAAGCACGCGTGTAATTACAATACATCTCCATATTTGTTCTTACTTACAAATTTTACAATTACTTCATGAAGAAATCATTTTTCGTCACCACATTCATTCAGTAGCCACTCTGGACCATTACACAACTTTTAACAGTTATCTTCAACCTGCGCTCGATCTCGTTCCGCAACATTTGCACAAATCAGCACCGTCTAAGGTCTCAAATCCCATATACATACACATATTCTCAAAACAATTGCACAACATTACAAAACCCTTCGGAAATTAATACTTAAACATACCCAATCTTTCTCTACATATTTTCTAAAACATTCTACACTTATTCTTCACATTTTCTGACCAAGATTACTCATTCATCTTCAAACATTCCATTCCATATAGTGGCAAAACAGTAGCGATACAGTGGTAAGCATTATCGTCCCCTCGACAAATTTCTCTTCACATTTACATTCATCAGAATCTATTTATTCCAACACTAAAGTCTCTCTTATATTCAAATACACGTATCTACATACAGAATTATATTTCTCCTACATTTCCAGTGGCGTATCATACACCCACATACATTATGCATACACAAAAAAAATTTTTTTTTCGTTCAAACTCGATACACTCGTGCTCAAAACACGTAATACATGTCATTATAACATCCTACATACAGGGTGCGTCAACGCAACCTGACAGCAGTCTAAAGAATAAAACCAAGATAATGTGAGAAATGTATATTTTGATTCACATACAACATTATGTTTACATATCCAGTTCATACTAAGTTCTATTTATTATTACAGATAATAATCACTAACTGCTAAAATTTACTAACAATAGCAATAATTATTGAATTCAATCCCTACATCTACTTTATTATAGATAATTTAACTCATGTATGAAAAACCGTATGTCGCAGTGTAACTGTCACTTTGACAGTGGCAATGGTTACATTTTATTTTTACAGCGACAAATACACTTACTCTAGAATATTTCATTATTATTTTTACTCCATAATATGCAATACTTACAAAAAACTCCAAAATAGCACGGCAACAAAACTGCGAATAAACAAAATAGTGTTTTAGGGCACAATTTAATGTTATTAAATATCCTACCTCTGATGTTTATCAGTGATGTGTAAAAATAAAAATTCAAAAAGTGTCAATCTTTATGTAGTGGCTAAAATGCCAGGAAGGAACGTTGAGCTGTATACCGTATTTAAAAATTGCGACGGAATTCGCCATATTGAACATCTAAGTATGACTCATTCTTGGTGGTTTGGTCGAAGAAAGTGGTGTTTGTAAAAGTGTTTTGAATATTTTGAACTGTTTTAAAGTATCCTGTATAATAATTGCTGATAATAATCAGGTGTTTATTATAACGTTGTGCACATTAGGTAGTGTTGTATTGAATATTACATAATACAAGATTCAATTTAGGTTATGGTTTTAATTCATAGGCGTAACTATCATTGTTCTGCAAGATTTAACTTTAAAAATGTCATAATTTATATTTTTAACTGTATTGTATCAGGAAGTGTAAATATTATTTTCAATAAATGCATGACTAGTTACATCGTAGCTTAAAAATGTTCTAAATATTAAAAAATTTAAAATATCTATATATTCATTATTATGTATTATTAACCGGAAACTTGTTTTCCACCATATGCAACACCCATCCCAGACGCACATATAATTGACAAAAGCTCCTTTCTGGTATTTTATATTCTAAGGTGTTTATCAAAGATTGTTGAGGTTAAGATAGGAAATGCCCATAAGCTACCTGTACATAAGAGCAACCAGCTTTTGTTGACTTTAGTTAACATTTGACACCTCCATCGCGCTCTAGTCGCTTAAAAATAACACAAAACAGGCGGTAAATTTGAAAACCTAAGTGACGGTAAATGTGAAACCCCAAAAGGTGTCTCCACCGAACCGACAGTAAACACAAAATGTTGATGTTGAATTATTTATTATCAACTAATATAAATGTATCTACAATCAGGTATAAAATTTAAAACATAATTCATAAAAATAAGTAGGTATCTAGTGAAATACAACGAAATAATTTAGATTTAACAATAGCAAAACTCTTATTAGAACATGGAAGTTAATTCTTTGAAGAATCCTTAACATAATTTTTCATTATAATATTTATCGAAACATTGAAAAACAGAAATATACAATTAAATCCTTGCAGTACTACATACATAGCAATAAGTTATAATAAAAGAAAACTATTAATCTTCAAATAGTTTCTGCTTATTGTTACACGTCCAAACCGCACTAGGCGTCGTGCATGCTCACTAATGTAAGCGGGTTGCCAAGCCAGCTAACAGGGAGATGGGCGTGGTCGAAATAATAAGTAAAATGAATGATTAATATGCTCAAACACCTTACACCTACATTCAAACAGCTCAGTCCGGTAAAATATGTCTCTAGGCGCCACCACAATCGAAACTTTGCTAATATAATAGTCTTAAGCTGGATGTTAATTAACCCTACCTGATTGTGGAAAGTAGGATTGTGCTTACTCGGTAAACTCATATACGAAGGTTCTAAAACAAACACTCGTCCAAAACAATTCAACTCAAACTCAAATAAATTTAGTACTACCCAGGTTATTAAAAATTTTTGAATACACCTCGTATACCAAAACTTCCAAAATAAAAATTATAATACGGTAACTGAATATTTTCTGCGTATCCCTCGTATATGTATAACGTTAAATTTCTACTTATTACTGAATAAAATATTTCTTCACCCAATATTCGGTAATTAATTTTGAAAATTCCTAAATAAAAGAAGATCAATGTCTTCGGCTTAATAAATGTTACTTCAAAATAATCTCTCTGAATCGTAATAGACATCCGTAGTACCTGTATAATTTCTCAAAACTCTTGCTATACTTAATGACTTTTTAAGACAACAGTTGATCCGTTAATTGTGCATTGTTCTAATGACACAAACATGAAAATTTTGCAAACAATCTGGCTAATATGAACTTTCAGGTTGTTCCTTAAATCTGAAAAATTAAAATATGCAAAGCTTACTTTTAAAATTGTCAAAACAAGATCACCAATTAAGTAAATGTTACAACTGTGTTTCATGCCTGGTTAAATAAACAACAGAATAAAAATTTAACGATAAGTATATATTGTCCTACATAAAATAATCAAAAACACAAATATTTACATAAATTACATCAGCGTGGTTGAAATTTAAACCACCAAATATCACTTTGCCTTCTTACTACTAAAACAAACCATACAATACGACTCAAGAACGATTATCTCTTCCTTTCAAAACTATTTAATAATTTAAACAACTATACGCAAATAAACTAGCAAAAAGATAATCGGGCTTAAATGAGTTCATAAAAATTCCTACATCTAATTTCTTACTTAACAAATTTGTCCATAAATCCTTGGATTTTCTTTCTTCTGTAAACCAATTATATGTAGTCCATTGGTAATCCCTTAAATTGCATGAACGCACATTACAAAGGCTCAACAAAACTTATTCCTCTGTGCACCCGCGATTAGTACACTACGCGAGGTTATTACTCCCACAAGCATGTAATAACGGTAAACCTCTGGTTGCCTCTTTAAAATTTCTAGCAACCTTTTCACCAATTTAGTCCCTTATATAAATAAACTTTCAATGTCATATAACGTTACTTAACCATTGGCTTAATATACAACGAACGCTTCGTTCACTTAACAGGTGGTCTCATAAATACTTTTAGCTGAATCTCGTTACAAGAACACACGCTGCCCTTAACACTTTAACATAACAACTGTTATCTTTATTCAAATCTGCTTACGCACTATTATTTTCTTGAAAATAAACAAACTAATTTTTATCTTCAACTTCAATTTAATTATTGTTCTATTTATGAATGTCTTTTACGATTTATCCCCGGTTCGGGTTACGCAGTTGTTTAAACAATTACTGCCTCATTAAAATTCACAAATATACTCCAACATCATCACATTCTATCCCACACTACCTCGCGTGCGCGTCTCACCGAGCTCTCATCACAAGCCAAAAGCTAACTTCCTAACTCTAACTTCAACTCACTCGTCAATCTCTGACTTTCCTATTTATAACTTCAGTCATCCATCTTTAAACATGTCTTCCTTCCGCGTTATGTTCTCCAATAGTATTCACTCAAAATATCATACTCCCAACAGCTGCTTCCCTCTATACAAGCACGCGTGTAATTACAATACATCGCCATATTTGTTCTTACTTACAAATTTTACAATTACTTCATGAAGAAATCATTTTTCGTCATTACCTTCATTCAGTAGCCACTCTGGTCCATTACACAACTTTTAACACTTTTCCGCAACATTTGCAAAAATCAGTACCGTCTAAGGTCTCGAATCTCATATACATACACGTATTCTCAAAACAATTGCACAACATTACAAAACCCTTCGAAAATTAACACTTAAACATACCCAATCTTTCTCTACATATTTTCTAAAACATTTTACACTTATTCTTCACATTTTCTGACCAAGATTACTCATCTTATCTTCAGACATTCCATTCTTTATCAGCAGCAAAACAGTAGCGATACAGTGGAAAGCATTATCGTCCCATAGACAAATTTCTCTTCACATTTACATTCATCAAAATCTAATTATTCCAACACTAAAGTCTCTCTAATAATCAAATACACGTATCTACATACAGAATTATGTTTCTCCTACATTTCCAGTGGCGTATCATACACCCACATATATTATGCATATACACACAAAAAATTTTTTTTTCCATTCAAACTCAATACACTCGTGCTCAGAACACGTAATACACATCATTATAACATCCTACATACAGGGTGCGTCATCGCAACCTGACATTATAGAAACGATTCAATTAAATTTATCAATTTACCAAAATTACTAAGTAATCTATAAATATATATATATATATATATATATATATATATATATATAAAATTCAATGTTCTGGCCGATATATCAACGTACAGCCTAAACCGCTGGTCCTAGAGACATGAAATTTGAAGGGCGTGTTCTTTGTGAAGTGTAGGTATCCAGCAATAAAGGGTTTTTAGAAATTCCACCCCAAAGAGGGTGAAATGAGTGTTGAATTTTTTTGTGAAACTTTATTCTATGGGCCGATTGACTTGAAAATTGGTACACATACTCTTCAATTAAAATTATGAGACACGTGTATTACCCCCCCCCCCTACTCCCGCAGTCTCAGATCGCAGCAACGCGCGATGGATACATCTAGTCATATATAATTAGTATTCATGAAAAATATTTTTCAATTTCTGATTATTATTGGCAATCTTCCTACTTCTGCTTTTATTTTCCAGTCTAGCTGCCCAGTGATGCCTGATTTTTAAAAATGTAGTTAGAAATAAATCAAATGCTACTTCAGAGCATAAAGTTACAACAGGGATGTTATCTAAACCACATATAATTTGGATGACATACTTTTCAATAAAGTTTTGAAATGTTCGCTATGAATTATTTCAATAATTTTCAAAAATTCATAGATTTCATTGGCAGGGAAAAACAATCCTTCTTTGACATAATCCCGAACATCACTATGACGGAAGTAAGTGAACAGTTGATGCTCTCCAACTAAATTTTTTTTCGTCTAATATAATCGATTTGCAAATTTCACAGTTATGAATTTTGAGAAATTTTCTGCAATAATAACGGGACACGTAATAAATCGCATCTTCATCTAGAACTGACACATTTTGAATTAACGCTGGAATTTGGCTGCAATCGACATTAAATGTAACTGGCAAAGACGTTGAAGTGTGTGCTGTTTTTTTACTGTTTGACAAGCTTCTTAAATTAGTTATTATATTGTAATCATTTTCATAATTTGAATTGGAAGACAGTTTGGAAATACTAGTAATAAAGGTATGCCTCATCCCATTTCCGAATTGTTCAGCAGTTGGATTTTTACAGCATCCATGTTGCTGCCTCACAGTTGCGAAAAAATTCTCAAGTGAGTCTTGAACTAGGGGTCTCGTCAACAAACTGGGAATGCCGTAACCTTTTCTCAGTTCTTCCGCCAGTTGTAATACACTACTGGTTGTTATATTGCAACCATTTATGCATGGAGGTTTATGTCTTTTTGCTGTCAAAAATGCAGCTTTTTCATATTTTTTATAAATTTCTCTCATACATTTTACATGAGGAGAATCCTCCGAAATTGCATATCGCATTTTAATCTTATTTGGTTTTAACTGTATGTTATTAAGGCAATCAAAAAGCGTATCCATATCTTTCACAAAAGCAGATGTAGCTTCAGCACCTGGTTCCACAATCTGCAATCACCAAAAGAGCTACACTCATTGCATCACTGAATACTTGCGTTGCATATTTGACCTTCATGCTGTTAAGGTTGTTGATATTGAGGTGTTCTAAACCAATTCTCGGTAACATCCTCACACGAATAGGATGTGTCGATTCAATTGTGTTTCCAACTTACGATCTTGTTATTCCACTTTAAATCATATTTAGAAAGATTATTTTACTCATTGACTTCATCAAATGAGATACAACGAATCAAAAATAAATTTTTTCACCATTATGTAAAAAATAGGTCATCTGTTTAGATATTTTAAGTGCTTTGGCCAATCCTTGGTTCAATGGGCTCTGATCACAAACGATTGCTTTCACTATTAGACTTGCATCTGCAGTAGCATTAATACAATTTACTACAATATTTTTTATTTTTTCTGGGGACTGTTTGGCACCTAATAACCAGTAACCAAGAATGTGTTTCCAGCGATATGTGATCCCCGTCGCCATGCATACTAAAGTCGATTTAGCTTTTTCATTTGTGCGATGTTCCCCGTCGTCCACAACACCATTGATTTTGTCTTCACATTTCATTAGAATTTCTTTAGGATTGTCAGACAATATTCAATTTTGTTCTTTTCTATTAACTATTTGAGTTTTGGCCCCTTAATAAAACACCAATTTTAATTTATCACATTAATGTAACTCAAACATGAAATTATGACTCCATTCGATCCTGCAATACTTATTATAATCATTATACCGGAATGAACATGAAGCAAATATTGTCAACTTCTAATGCTTCGAGGAGAAGAAAAATTCAATGTCAAAGCAGCATTTCTGTATCCTTTAGGAGATGAATAGTACCAACTTAAACATAATGGCTTCATATCGTCTGTATATCTGCTCACAAATGATGACTTCAATTCATTAACACATAATGGCTATCCTTCGACAAGCAGTTTTTTTATTCTTTTATTAAAAAGCAGACTCGTGCTCGCCTTGTAGATATTCTGTTATTCATCTGCATGTTCGAATAACAAAAGCATGCTGGCAATTTGTTTCTCCGGAAAAGTTTACACTTGAGTTTGTTACACTCCAACTTCCTCTTGGTTCTAGGTGTGTATTGCTTAACTGATCGTCCCTTCTTAACAGGTGTTTATGGAGCTTTACTGGAAGATGCTTGAAAATCTCTTTAAAAAAACATGAACAACTGTTTCAAACAACACAAATTAAAAACTTAACATCATGCTTTCTCAACATGTTCATGCTAACACTGTTGACATTGTCATCGATGTCCATGCGTTCTATACCAGTGATAATTCAGTGTTTTCAATACATTACTTAATCGTACTCTATTTATCCAAGTATAACTTAAATTTTTAAAAAGAAAACTATAACATTAACATTAATAGATACTTGCCTTCAAATGCATCTTCGCTGCTGGGCTTGATGATAATCTGTTGAAGAACATCAACAGTTTCTTTGCTCCTCTTGAGAATGAAAAGGTATATTGGAAATATCGTAGTTGTATTTTTGGGACAATTTTACTCATTTTTTGTATAAGGTGTTTTTCTCTAACTTCACAGGTTTTCCGTAGGGGGGAGCTGCGAAAGTTGTCAGACAAACACGTAAGTATCTTCGGAACCAGTCATCGAATCTTAAAAAGTAATATTTCGTTGGAAAGGTCTTTTATTGCGCTATTTGTTGATGTATTAAAAAGTTAAGTTTGATTAACGAACAAAAAGCTAGAGGACGCTTTCCAAATATTGCTGAAATTTTAGCGATTTTCTTCAAAATATTAAATAGAATGGTATGTTTTTTATATTTAAGTCAGAAAAAGAATAAAATTTCGCGTATACCCTGAAAATTTCAAGTCGATATCTTTGTTGGTTTCAATTTTATACCTACTTTAAGTTCAGATCCATGGTAATGATTTTGTAGTACCACGATCATCCAATAACACTGCCAGACCAACAATGCATAATGACGATTTATCCATATTAACATTAATTTTATCAATGTCCGTGTCAAGGAAATATTATCCTGAAATTTGCTCACAAAATTACCTCCGGTTTTGCGGTGTATGCGGGTATATTGTGATACGAATTTCTTTGACTTATTGCCACATTCTTTTTGCCAACAATGCCCTGTAACCAGGAAGCATATGATATGCTTGCAGTATAGTTCGAGTGCATGCAGAATTCTACTGTTGCTGCACGATTGTATGCGGCTCGTTTTCCAGAAAGACGATATTACGAAAAGAGACTTTTTACTCGATTATCACAACGATTGAGAGGTACAGGAACAATTCATCCCCCAGTTACTCACAGAGCACGAAGATCCCGAACGGAAGAAAATGTTATAAACGTTCTAGCATATATCGAAATTAATCCACATAGTAGCACAAGAGCAATAGTTCATGACTTGGGACTAACACAAACTACTGTTCAGCGTATTGTGAAAGAACATAAGTAAGTTTTAAATAAAAGTTAGCTATTAAAAGTAGTAAAGTTAAAAAACCATAACTTCAATTTTAATCTAGATTACATCCATACCGCGTAGTCCTTCATCAATCACTGTCTGCAGCTGATTATGAGCAACGTTTAGACTACTGCTATTGGCTGTCGAATATGCTTATAGATAATCAATATCTGTTATCGCAAATATTGTGGACTGACGATGCTACATTCCGCAGTGATGATGGAGTAAATCGTCATAACATGCATTATTGGTCCAGAAACAATCCTCGTTGGATGCAAGAAATTCAACATCAGGGCTGGTGGGGCGTCAATGTTTGGTGCGGTATTTTAGGAGGCTGAATTATTGGTTCTCACATTTTTGACGCACCACTTAATGGTGAAACGTACCTTAATTTCTTGCGGAACGATTTGCCGTTACTTTTAGAAGATGTTTACTAGGCAGCGGATGTTTTTCCAACATGACGGCTGTCCGGCACATTTTTCAGTACGCGTGCGCCAATTTTTGAGTAACACTTTTCCTGATACATGGATAGGAAGAGGGAGCTTTTTTCCATGGCCAGCTAGGTACCTACATTTCCTTATTCATTCTTAACTTTAACAGCTTAATAACCATTATCATTGTTATCTTCTAGGTCCCCCGATCTAACTTGTTTAGATTTTTATTTTTGGGGAAGTATAAAGGACCTTGTTTTTACAACCAGGTCAACTACGCCTGAAAATACGGTCATTAGGATAATAAATTTCATTCGCACCCTCTCCACAGCGAAGATAGAAACCGCTGTTTTGTCAACGCAACAGCGGTTGCAGCTGTGTATTGATAATAATGGCAGATAATTTGAGTATTTAAGTCGCCACTGAGTAATGGCGTACTACTCATCTCTAGTTTATTTTCGATGGTCCACCCGGTGTAATTATTAACCAACGGTAATAAACTAACTCCAGAAACTCGATGATAATAACTGTCAGTATTATCGAATTTCTGGGGTTAACTCTCGGGGCAGGGTTAACCCGTGTTTATAAAAGCTGGCCTAAGTAATAAACTATTATGTCAAAAAACTTGTGCGTTTTATTTTTTTTTGGATCTAAATTTTCTTCCGTTTCCGTTCGGGATCTGCGTGCTTTGTGAGTAACTGGGGGATGAATCGTTGTGATAATCGAATAAAAAGTCTCTTTTCGTAATGCCGTTTTTCTGGAAAACAAGCCGCATACAATCGTGCAGCAACAGTAGAATTCTGCATGCACTCGAAATATAATGCAAGCATATCATATGCTTCCTGGTTAGAGGGCATTGTTGGCAAAAAGAATGTGGCAATAAGTCAAAGAAACTCGTATCACAATACACCCGCATACACCGCAAAACCGGAGGTAATTTTTGTGAGCAAATTTCAGGATAATATTTCCTTGACACGGACATTGATAAAATTAATGTTAATATGGATAAATCGTCATTATGCATTGTTGGTCTGGTAGTGTTATTGGATGATCGTGACACTGCAAAATCGTTGCCATGGATCTGAACTTAAAGTAGGTATAAAATTGAAACCAATAAAGATATCGACTTGAAATTTTCAGGGTATAGGCGAAATTTTATTTCTGACTAAAATATAAAAAACATACCATTCTATTTAATATTTTAATGAAAATCGCTAAAATTTCAGCAATATTTGGAAAGCGTCCTCTAGCTTTTTGTTCGTTAATCAAACTTAACTTTTTAATACATCAACAAATAGCGCAATAAAAGACCTTTCCAACGATATATTACTTTTTAAGATTCGATGACTGGTTCCGAAGATAATTACGTGTTTATCTGACAACTTTCGCAGCTCCCCCTACGGAAAACCTGTGAAGTTAGAGAAAACTTTATACAAAAATGGGTAAAATTGTCCCAAAATACAACTACGATATTTCCAATATACCTTTTCCTTAAGTTTCTGTTACTTATTAGACATTTTTTAATTTACTACAGCAGTTACGCTACCTAGCGGTTGTAACATAAGCGGTTTCTGGGATATAGCCGGCGTCCTTTCTTAATGACTCACCCTGTACATTAAATCACGCTTGTTCTTATATAAATACAAACAAACATTTCAAGTGTTTTATTTACACTAAACTTTATTGTGCTACAACTACAACATCCGTAATATTGGTTTCGGTCTTTCGAATTAGCCGAATACTGGCGTCACAGGAACAATCAATAATATCCAATTCGCGGATCAGTACACTTACAAAGCAGGGTAAGTGAGTCACACAAATGACAATTCCTATCTATCTTATTTATTCCGTCATATCTAATTTTGTGTCGGCGGTACTGTGTGCGTCTTGTCTTGCCTTATATGCATTTTTACACTCAAATTAAATATGAATACTAAAATTGCTGACATTAAACAATATGATTGATCGCTAAACGAGGTCGTTTGACAAGCGGAATAACGCGATTTGTAAATGTAATTAACAACTTTAATGATTAGGGGCTTAGTATGTAAAAATTAAAAAAACTTGTTTCTTACAGCTTGCAACCTGCATTCTTATTTATGATGGATAGTAAAGGTAAAAGCTATCGAGCGCAACAAAGAAAAAGATAGCGGGAAAAGTGCAATCTGTGCGAAAATTAACCACCCCAATTGAAAGGTTTTTATTACACTCGCAATCACAACTTATAACTAGTTCGACTCCAGATTATCAGCCAGAAACCGAAGAAAGTGAACAAGAAGTAGAGCGTCAAGATCACCCCGAAGATATAGATTCCGCTAATGCTTTGTCTTCTTCTACAGGGGTGCGGAACAAATTAAAAATATTTCTTTCCCATCAGATGAAAATGGTAGAGCATTTTCGGCTATATATTACGAAAAAAAAAACTACTCAATAATGAAACGTTTTGAGGCAGTGGCTTATATATTCTATTTCCAAAAACTCGGTATACTGTTTCAATTGTCGAATATTTAGTAATACTACAAATCCTTTTAATAACAGGGATGGTTATAATGATTGGAGGCATCTTTCCCAAGCTATAGAAAGGCATGCAAAAAGCAAAGGACACATTTTAAGTACAAAATCGTTAAACTTAAAAAGTCAATGTTACGCGGTAAAACTACAGACGAAATGAACGAAACTATTATTAAATTTAAAAAGGAACGATGGTTGGCGGTTCTTGAAAGAATTATGTATATAATTCAGTATTTAGCAGGGCAGAATTTAGCATTTAGTTGATCCAATGACGAATTATTTCAGCCCAGTAATGGAAACTGTTTAACACTAGTAGAAACTATTGCATTATTTGATAATGTGATGGCAGAACATGTAACTCGTATTGAAAAAAGCATTGCTTTCATGCCCACCTACTTAAGCAAACCAATTCAAAATGAATTAATTGAATTATTAGGACGTAAAGTTAAAAATGTAATTCTTGACTTACTCAGAAGTGCTAAATATTGTTCTATAATATTAGATTGTACACAGGATGTAAACCATGAGGAACAGATTACAGTGGTGGTTCGCTTTGTTCATTTAAATAAGTTAGCAAACCAAGTGGAAATTAAAAAAACATTTTGTAGGTTTTTTCCCAGTAATTGATACCACTGGCCAAGGGTTAACATTGTTCTTGTTAATTTTTTTAAAAGATGAAAGTATTCCCCTTAGTGATATGACAGGGTAAGGTTATGACAATGGGGCCAATATGAAGGGCAAGAATAATGGGATGCAAAGAAAAATTTTAGATTTAAATCCCAGAGCATTTTATGTACCTTGTGGTGCACATACATTAAATTTAATTGTCAACGACGCAGTATCGTTCAAGAATTGTACGGGTTTTTTTCGGCATCGACCCATCAATGGCAAGTTTTAAAAAAACTATTACCTTCTTTAACTCTCAAATCATTATCTGAGACAAGAAGGGAGAGTAGAATAGAATCAATTAAACCATTGAGATATAACTTAAAAAAAATTTATGTGGTATTACATGAAATTTTTTCAAATACTTCAAGAGATAATTCACGAAATATTGCAAATTCTCTATTAACTAAAATCAAATCATTTCAATTTATTTGTTCTATTATTACGTGGTATCGTATTTTACTAAAAATTAATTTTGTAAGTAAAATTATGCACAAGCAACAATTTCCAACATTGCAAACATGCTTAAAGACTTAAAAACCTATTTTTTAATACCGCTCGAATGACTGTTTGATGAAATGCGAAAAAGATTGCCGAGGAAGGAAGGATGTGAATCAAAATTTCTAAATCATCCAACTGCTAGAGCACGGAAGAAGCACCAATTCGATTACGAAGCTGAAGACAAGCCCATTCAGTTACCGGAAGACCGATTTAAAATAAATTTCTTCTTTGCAGCATTGGACATAGCCATAGCTAAAATTGAGGAAATATTTGGACAATTTATTACCTATAATGATGTCTTTGGCTTTTTAAATGATGTAAATTCGGTTGCAAGATATGATACAAACGTAATAAGTAAAAATTGTATGGACCTACAGATTAAATTAACATACCCAAGTAATAATACTTTGTGTGAAGAAATTCAAAATATTCCAATTCTAATTAACAAAAATAGTAATGCTTTAGAAGTATTGCAATTTTTATTCGAATATGATTGATGTTTTACATTTATATCCGAACGTTGCTGTCGCTCTAAGAATTTTGTGACTCAGTAATTTGGCATTCCTAAGTATTGAGAATGGAATTTTATAAACAATCGACGTGAAAGAAGTTATAGCAGATTTTGCAGCAAAAAAATCTCGCAAATTAATTTTGTAGTTCAGAATGTTATTGTATCCATTGTAATAATGTAAAAGTCGTGTGTAAATAAAAACTAAAAAAAATTATTGCAGCAAGCAGATTGGCAATTATTAACGCTTTAACACTAATTGACATGGTAGGAAGTGGGGGGGGGAGGGGGGACGCCTTATGATCTTAGCACACGGGCGCTGATTACTCTAGAACCGGCCCTGCTCATTTTGTGTAAGAGCATTTGGCGAAATACCATAATAAATTTGTTAGAAAACCATGTTTCATTTTTTACAGTCTGGCAACCCTGATACGTTTTCACTCAAATTAGTTATATAGTTTTTATGATGGCAGCTGAAATTAATAAAAATGTAATCAAATTGGAACCCAAAGAAGAAGAACCTATTGAGTTATTCCTTATTGAACAACAAGTCATTATAAATAATGACATAAAACAAGAAAATCATATTATAAATAACAATATAACACAAGAAAATCATTTGGGTTATAATAATATAAAATGTGAATTTGTAAACACTTCAAGCATTAAGGAAGACAGCGATTCTTATTTGATACATAGTGTTAATACAACTGAAGTAGATTCTACCATAAAACACTCTTCGCTTATATTTGATGGATGCAATGAATGTGACTATTCCACACAATTGAAGTGCAATGTTAAACCGCATCTTGTCAAACTTGCTTCACAGGATAAATTCAAATGTAATCACTGTGACTATTCAACAAATTTAAAGAAGTACCTAAGTGGACATCTAATCACACATACTTCAAGTACTAAAATTTACAAATGTGATCGGTGTGATTATGCATCAAAATTGAAGAGAAATTTAAAAAAGCATCAGTTAATTCACACGTCAAGTACTAATTACAAATGTAGTCAATGCGATTATTCATCAAAATGGAAGTCCAATGTAAAACAACATCAATTAAAACACATTCCAAGTACTATATACAAATGTTGTCAATGTGATTATTCAACAAAATGGAAATGCAGCTTAAAACAACATCAATTATTACACACTTCAGAAACTAATTATAAATGTGCTTTATGTAACTATTCGACAAAAGTGAAAGCCAATTTAAAAAAACATCAAATAACACACACTTCAAGTACTAATTTCAACTGTGGTCAATGTAATTATTCATCAAAATGGAAATGCAGCTTAAAACAACATCAATTAACACATACTTCAAGTATTAATCACAAATGCGATCAATGTGATTATTCTTCAAAAAGGAAGTTTGATTTCAAACAACATCAATTAATACACATCAATTACAAATGTGATCAATGTGACTTTTTAACTAAAGTGAAGAGCCATTTAAAGCAACATCAAGTAATACATAGGCCAAGCATTAGTTACAAATGTGCTCAATGTGATTATTCATCAAAATGGAAGTTCCGGTTAAAACAACATCAACTAATACACACTTCAACTACTAATTACAAATGTGTTCAATGTGATTATTCATCAAAATGGAAGTCCTATTTAAAACAACATCAATTAATACACTCTTCTGGTACTAATTACAAATGTGGTCAATGTGACTTTTTAACGAAACTGAAGAGCAATTTAAAACAACATCAATTAATACACACTTCAGGTATGAACTACAAATGTGGTCAGTGCAATTATTCATCTAAATTGAAGCGCAATTTAAAACGCCATCAATTAATACACATTTTATGTAATAATTACAAGTGTGATCAATGTGATTATTCAACAAAATTGAAGTCCTACTTAAAACAACATATATTAAAACATGCTTTAAGTACTACTACTTACAAGTGTCGACAATGTGACTATTCAACAAAATGGAAGTCCTGTTTAAAACAACATCAATTAATACATATTTCAAATTGTGAAATTTACAAATGTGGTCATTGTGATTACTCATCAAAATGGAAGGTCAATTTAAAACAACATCAGTTAATCCATATATCAAGTATTAATTACAAATGTAATCATTGTGATTATTCATCAAAATTGAAGCGTAATTTAAAAAAACATGTATTAGTACACTCTTCCAGTAGTAATTTCAAATGTAATGAATGTGATTATACATTAAAATAAAAATCTGGTTCATGTGACTATTGAACAAAAGTGAAGAACAACATCAATTAATACTCCAAGCAGAGAATAAATCTGTCGGAGAAGTGGGTAAAACAGTTTCCGTTGCTGTAAAATTTTGTGCGGAAAATTTGATAACCATGTTATGTAGGGGAGAGACGTGATACTTGATCCTCAAGGAGACAATCCCTATTTCAAATTCGCGCCTTTTTACTTGTTATACATATTACAGTTGCCTCTACTGGTTCTATGTGTTGGCAACAGTGCGCAAAGAAACCATTCATCTCAATGCGTTTGTTTGTAAGCAATACCCAAGATAAAGTGATTTCTCGTTGTCGGAACTCGTTATTTTCATCGTGGGATCAAGTACACCTACCTACCTATTGATCTTGGAAAAATAATACTGTACTAACATGTAAGCTGCTTTTGCTTACTTTGTAATTTAAGGTTTACTTTATCTACCATGGTCCAGCTCAATCGGTTTTTAATACAACAAAAAAGGGAGTTCATTTACTGGAGTTGATCACTAATTATCAGGTTAGTCCACACTGAATAATGAACTCATAAGGCTTTTATACATATATTATACACATACACACACACACACACACGCGCGCGCGCGCGCGTTCAAACACTAAAAGAAAGTGACTACACAAAAGGTCATGAAACAGTGACGCCCACCCCACCCCACTGGTATGTCTATGAAACGTTCTATCTTAATTCGACTGATTTTAAAATAATATACCTGGGATGCTTTAAGCGTTGATCTCTTTGTGTTCGCTTGCAAAAGGTGTACTTTCATTTTCTTCGGCTACCTACTGTTGTCACAACATTTCGTATACTCTATTACTCTAAAATCAAAACTAAAGGAATTGAGACTTACTAGGAAAGGGTTATGTATCGATCAATTTATTACTCTGACAAAACAATTTTAATTCAATATGAAAATGTAAACTTTGAACACACAATCCTTCTCGTTATCGTAGGTGTATTGGTTTCCGGCCGGCCCGAATGGCTCGATAAGCCCGAGTTATTTGGTCCAGCCCGAAAAAAGTTAGGTCGGCCCGGATAAAATTATGCTGGCCCGGCCCGAATTTGAGCCCGAAATCGTGTCGAGCTCGGACCGGGCGACCCGAAAGCCGGCCCATCCTTAATATTTATTATTTGATAATTTCATTCAATTAAAACAGGTTTTAATTTTAATTTTCGTCAAGGATACTGACTCTTTACAAACAACTGCGTACTTACTGTAGGTACTAATACTATATTAATATATAGTTTTTTCTGCAACTGTCAAAAAACATCGTATTATATAATTTCCTCGAATACGCAAAATGTGTTTTTTCACAGGTACAAATTTGTTTTTCACCACATTCAAATTTCCTTGGATATGTGCCATCTGATCAAAAAACTCGTTTTCATATTTTTAATATTTCATAAATTTGTTTCACCATCTCAAGTTATTATAAAAGCTATTATCATTTACTGAGGACGATAACTTAAATTGTTATCGAATTTAATTTTATATAAAGTATAAGTAGAAAAATACATGAAGTACGAATTCAAGTTTAGAAAAAACTCGTGGCTACGCCACTCGTTTTTGAAAGAATAAGTGCTTCAAGGTCTCATGAAACACATTTTTTGTAATTTGCCTTTTTATTCCGCTTTGACATTAAACATTTTTACTTTAGTTATTTAAGGATGTGCGCGGCTGTTAGTAATGTCTTAATTTTAATGGTGCATATTTGATCTAGTTGCCTTTTGCTTTACCCAAATTCTGCCACTAAACACGAAAATGGAAGATAATCAAGATAACCTTGCATGTACACCCTATGAAATACGTGAAATGGCCAAAAATACGGTCGCGCATTTACTTTCATCAAAGTTCTCTACTGGATGCATCCTAATTTAATTTTTTTTTTTAATATTTAAAAAAATGAACAATCCTACTTGTCTGATTTGTTTTATCAATACAATACATACAGGTATGAAAAACATTATTGGGGGTCTGACTTATAATAAGCTAGAAAGAAACCCAATAAGCATTATATGAGTGTGAGAGAGACATACCCTTACCGATGTTGCCACTTGTACATGTTTGCTTGTAGGCACAAAATATGAACTACTTAAGTCTCCTTCAATCTAGCTTCAATATTTCTAACGAAACCAAAGCAATTAAGATGATGTTGAAAAGTCGCGTGTTCTTTGAAACTATTAAGTAAATACTTTACACGTAAACATTAAATGATAATACCTCAAACATCGAAGTTTATTGTAATTGCGAATTTATGACATGGTTCGATTACTACTCGTAAGAAGAACCAAGAAGAAACTTACGAGAGCTACAAACAAGAACAATAACATTTACATTGATAGTATAACAAGTTTATGGTTTAACTTTAGCGTTATAATTCTGATTGAAAAACCAACTATTTTTAAAAATAAACGGAATACACTTTTTTCAAAACTCGATAAGATTTTCTAAATTCAGTTCCGGTGTTTTCTAACATTTCGTGGGTGATGCTGTTTAAATAGTTTGTAATTTTGACACGAAGTTCGTCCCAATTGTTAGCACGTTCATTCCTGTGCCCATAAATTTGCTGGGATACGTATCCCCAAACAAAAAAGTTGTTCGGCGCGATATCAGGTGAGAAAGGAGGATATTTAATAGTACCTTTTCCACTAATAATACGGTTCGGGAACGTAGTTTCCAAAAACTGTTGAACTTTTATTGCAGTATGATCAGAACAGCCATCTTCTTGATACCAAATGTCATCAAAATTGATACTGAGACTTTGAACAACTGGAACTATCTGATTTCTCAACAGTTCTAAATATTTGTCGGCATTCAAGTTTCCGTTGATAAAAAATGGACCAATTATGGAATTGCCTAAAATTCCTGTCCACACATTAACTAATATAATAAATACTAATGTGTTTGTTTTCCCGAGAGTAACCAACAGCGACAAAACGGATTGTGATGCCCATGTAAGGTAAAAGAACACTCGTCGGTAGACAGAATAATTTCAATAAATCTTTCGTTTTCATTGGCCCGATTCATCATATCTTCACAAAATTCCATACGCTTTTGATGATCTTCTAGAAAAATTTCTTGTGTAGTTTACAACTTATAGCAACGGTATTTATTCCTTTTCAAGATATTGCGAACTGTTCTTGATTCAATATTCATTTCTTCAGCAATTTTTGTGCTATTGCACGGGAAATTAGTTTCTGCTAAACTACACACTGCAATTTCTTGAGCTCTTCGTTTTAAGTTACGACCAGGATGCTCATCATCATTACTATCAATGCTACTGCATTTTCTACAATTATTTAAACATCCACATCTTTTAAATTTACAAAGAGTACGCATAATCGTACTTTCTGGTGGAATTGGCCTGTTTTCAAAGGAAAAAGCAAACCTGCCCATTATTTTTTGTGCAGTGCTTCCTGAATAATACCATTTAATAATCTGTATTTTTCTTCAGTGGAATACATGAGTATTGAGCAGGACTTGCAAAAACTCTGATTTCCAATTCTCGTTAACAGTAGCAATTAAATGTGTCATTAATACTAGCCTACTCAAAAGACGCATAAATGGCACCAGCGCTTTTAGTTTGTTGTGTATTCTATCTCACTTAGCACGTGAACTGATTGTACTGTCTTTGTTTTACTTAACCCCCCCCACACATACACACATGCACACACACACCCGGACGCGGACGCAGACACGGACACCGACACGGACACGGAGACAGGCAGACAGACACGCACGCACACGCACACCACACGCGCACACACACACACAGACGCGCCCACGCACGCTCACGCGCGCTCTCGCGCACTCACCCACGCACCCACACACGCACGCGCGCACGCCCACACGCGCACGCGCGCGCACACACACGCACCCACACACACACACACACGCACGCACACACACAGACACAGGCACAGACACACACACACACACACACACACACACACACAGTGCGAAAACACGCAAACGCAAAAACACACTAACACAAAAAATCCGCAAACACGAAAACACGCAAACGAAAAAAACGCTATCACTAAAACACGCAAAGGCGAAGACATACAAATGCGAAAACACGTAAAGACGTAAACACGCAAATACGAAAACACACAAACGAAAGCACGCAAAACGTAAACACGTCAAACGAAAACAAGCAAATACGAAAACACGCTAACGCGAAAAGTCATAAACCTGCAAACATGAATCAAGACGGTGGAGCACCGTTAGGAAAAATAAGTTTATTAACAAAATTGAAGGAAAGCTTATCGTTTGAAAATATATTATTGTTATTATTATAAACAACAATACATCATCGTTTAATAACATGCTTTATCGGTTTTCTTCTTCTTCTTGAACCGTGATTGGTCGTCATCATCATCATGGTTTTGAGATTCGCCCTCCCCCCCCCTTCCTCAACGTTCTTCTTTCTCTTCTGTGAATCATCACCATCACCTTGGATGTGAGATACATTCAGCTCAACCACGTCATCGCTTTCAACATTATCTTGAACGGTTATGTTGTAATAGTTTATTAACAAGTCAGTAAAATCCCTAATGTCCGCTGATGTTGGCTCATAAACAGGAGAATACATTACAATAATGCTCACTCGATGACAGTTACACTTTAAAGAGCGAAACACACGAGAAACGAGAACGCAGCTAGCCTTGGGACTTGTGCGCAAGCGCGCTCGTCAATCTTCGGGTAGAATGGAGATCATTCCAGAGTTTAGAAGCCGTGTAGAAAAATGTGAATTGCGCCCGTTTGGTACGACAAGTGGAGATTAGCACTGCGTACTGATGATGTGATTGAGCTAACCGAGTGTTTCTCGCAAAGATAGCCCGAGATGGTATCAAAGAATATAATTCAGCAGCACAATAGCCGTTGTAATAACGATAATACAAAGAAGAAACTGAAACCATCCTTCTATGCTCATGGGACTGTATGTGAGAAGTTATAACTGGAGTAGTTTCAAGATTTTATTAAATGATAAAATTTACTTCTTTAGAATTTATATTTGTTATTAAATTCAATTAAAGCATATGATGATAATTTCTAGATTTAACTGAATGTTGTAATTAGCTTTAATATATTTATCAGTAAATACACCGCTTTTTGTATTAAATTTAATTGTAATTATTACATATGGCGCGAAATGTTTCCCTTTCAACTTATCGAATACCTTCTCTTTCTAATACCGTCTCTCCTTTCAACCTCAAAAGCTACTCATTCACTCACTATGACGTCAGCTTAAATATTTATCTAAACACTCAGGATGTTATTTCTAGATAAACTTTATATTGAAAGTTTTCAATGTAAATTGAATTTTTATTTTATGTTTTGGGTATTAATTATTTTAGAATATAATGCAATAACATACAGCATCATATGATAATGATTGTTGTTGTTGTAATTAGCTTTCTAACAAATGCATATAGTTTTAATTCATAACATCAAAGTATTTTTATAATTTATTACTAAATGCTTTAATTAAACATTATTATTTTTAGGTATTTTATTACTTTAAGAACAATAATAAAATTTGTATTTTAATTGTAGAAATGTAATTACATAGTATAGTGTACATTAACAAATATTTTTTAGATCGCGCGCCGGATGCTACAACCAAATGAAAAGCCATTCTCGTGGATTCACTATGACGTCAGCTTATATATTTACGCTTATATCACACTTTTCACGTTTCATATCTAAAACCCTGTTAGCTCAGTTGGTTATATGGATATGCATAGATTCATAACTTGACTTGCTCGAGTTCGAATCCCGGTGCAAACAATTATTTCAGACTTTATCCTACAACCGGAAGTTCCTCTTCAGGAATCATATTTGCGAAAACGTGTAACAGCCATGTGGTAGAGACCATCTGTGTTATATGCCTATAGCTAAAGGATCGCCGAAAATAGCAGACACAGTGTTTGTTTTCTACGACTTGGAAACCATAGATAGGAGAAAAAGATGAAAGACCGTTCGCTCTTGCACCAACCTAATCTCTGTGTTTGTACAGTATTGTGATAAACTTATAGACGAAAAAAATTGTATTTTGTCAAAAGTGTGGTTTTCGACAAAAAATACTGACGGAAAACGTAATATCGGTTTTATGGAACATATTTTAAATATAAGAAAAATATTCAAAAACGTTATCATATTGGCTCACAGTGGTGGCGGTTTCGATCATCAGTTTATTTTAAACCATATATTAACACCGACAGATCTCACTCCTGAACTAATAATACGCGGTACAAAAGTGTTTTGTTTGTATCTGGACAATGCTATGTTTCTAGATTCGTTAAACTACTTTCCAGTGGCTGTTAGCAAATTACCAAGGGTGTTAGGTCTGAAGGAGCTAAAGAAAGGTTATTTCCCGCATTTATTTGACACGACAGGGAATCAAAACTATATCGGGCATATCCCACCCATAGAAACTTTCGACTCATGTAACCCAGGTGTAACGGGAGAGAAGAATTGTTAGCGTGGCATGCGGGAAAAGTGTCTGAAAACTATGTATTTGACTTTCAGAAGGAATTTATACAATATTGTGTCGGATGTTGACATATTAGCACAGCCTTGTCTTAAATTTCGAGAACGTTACCGGGAGCATGTAATAAACTATTTCGACGCACATTCTTAAAACCAAACACGATTGGACTAATACCAAAAGGCGGTTATAGGCAACGTGACAACCAATCGATCGTAGCTACACGGTGGCTGCTGGTTGAAGAACGAGATTGTCAAATTAATATAATACGTTCGGCTAAACAGAAAGAAGCGAGAGTTGGAGGTGTGAAAGTTGATGGATTCTGTGCTGAAACTAATGAGGTATTTGAATTTAATGGGTGTTATTATCATGGCTGTCCTAGATGTTTCAAACACAGGCGAAACATACCTTTACCAGAGAATCCAGCGGAGACGCTCGAATATCGTTATGAAGCTACTATAGCAAAATCAAATAGAATAAAGCAGTTAGGATACACAGTTATCGAGGTGTGGGAGTGTGATTTTCGACGAGCGATGTCGAGATGCGTTTTATGCTGGTCGAACTGGAAACGCAAAATTCTTTTATGAATTAAAGGAAGGTGAACGAATAAAATATGTTGATTTTACGTCCCTATACTCTTATGTTATTAAGTACGTTAAATATCCCATGTGTCGCCCCACCGTGCATATTGGCGAAGAATGTAGAAAATTAAACATTGAAACGACAGTTGGGTTAATTAAGTGTAAAGTACTACCGCCAGAATTATTATGCCACCCAGTACTGCCTGTAAAAATGAACGGCAAGTTGATGTTTGTTCTTTGTCGTTCATGCGGTGAAAGTTTTAATCAAGGGAATTGTGAACATAACGATGATGAACGCTCGTTAACAGGTACGTAGGTAATAGATGAAATTAAGAAAACAATCGTAAAATGTTACCAAATATTAGAAACTTATAAAACATGGCATTACGTAACTGAACAGTATAATAGTACCATTAAAACTGGCGGCCTATTCAGCCAATATATAAATACATTTTTGGGTATTAAACAACAGAGCTCGGGATGGCCGTCTTATTGTGATACCCTTGAGAAAAAGAATAAATATGTTAAAGATTATTTTGAAACCGAAGGTGTTCACCTTAATCCAGCAAAGGTAGGGAAGAACCTCGGTTTACGACAGTTAGGGAAAGCTGTTATTATCTCGTTTTGGGGTAAGCTTGGACAGCGTGAGAACCAAAATAAAACCAGTATAGTCAGAGAGCCTGGTGAATTCTAGAACATGATGACGAATCCTTCCATCGATATTAATTCTGTTTTACCAAGTAATGAAGACACATTACTTGTTAACTGGGGATTTAAAGAAGAAGCGTACAGCCCTCTATCAACTGTAAATGTTGTGCTTGCCGCTTATACCACAGCCCAAGCACGGCTAAAGTTATACGAATATTTGGAAAGGTTGGAAAATAGAGTTATCTATTACGACACTGACTCGATCACTTACATATCAGTTCCGGAGCAGTATGATGTGTCACTAGGTCAACTTTTTGGTGAATTCACCGATGAATTGGAAGATGAAGGTGTTGGAAGCTACATCAAAGAATTTGTATCAGGTGGACCAAAAAATTACGCCTACAAAGCTTGGTCCAGTTCTAAAGAGTGTGACGTGACTGCATGTAAAGTTAAAGGAATATCGCTAACGTATAAGACCGCACAAATAATCAACTTCGATAAAATAATGGAAATGAACCTATCCCAATTACATCTACATTTATAAAAAGATCGGCTGGCCACAATGTACTCACAAGCAACACGACTACACTCTACCGCCTAAACTGGACAAAGAGATGCTTTTGCTCTGATGGTTCATCACATCCGTATGGCTTTAAAAAGTAGGTTATAATGAAAATTGTAAATGAAGCTTTGCAATTATTCTTTTGTTCCTCATGTGTTAGCTTATTGAGTAAGTATGTAACTACTATCTATGTTGCAAGTATAGCTTTCTTGTACCTAAGGAAATAATATTACAGTTTTATATTAAAATGTAATATTTTTTACGAATAAACGCCTATTATGTTACGTTTTTACTTACACCCTGCCCTCGAGAGTCCAGAAGGTAGACCTGGTATGAAAAATGTGGTTTGGACATTTTGAAAAAACGGCAAAAACGTGGACAAACGCAAAAAAACGTAGCAAAAACCAAAAACAGATACGCGGATATGCAGATACACATACAGAGCTAATAAAGGAACCGTTTAACCTTGAATAGCTTGACTCAATTTAGCCAATAAAAGAACCATTTATCCTTGACATACCTTTTAATATAGACAACAACCTGTCATTCTTCAACAACAACTTGTTCATGTCTCACAGACACACACACACACACACACATACATACATACCCGCCAAAATTTTATTCATTGTGTACAATGACCTTGAAGGCCATGTACTTGAACGTGACCTTGAGGGATATACTTCGATGCAAGCAATATGCACGATGATCTTGACCTTGAAATTTAAACGCCCTTGGAGCGGGGTGCATACGTGCAAGAATGACCTTGAAGAATATGTACTTGGATGCAGGTAATGTGTACGATGCGCTTGACCTTGGCGGCATCAAAGACCGGGTCAATTGCCAAAATTACCACGTTTGACCTTGGCGGCATCAAAGGCCTGGCGAACTGCCGAAAATTACCAAGATCCCAACGAGGTCAATGAGCTTTGACCTTGGCGGCAAATATCAAAGGATTTAGCCCGGGCCAATTGCCAAAATATTGTCAGCGTAAAGGAGTGTGACCCGTGCCAATTGCCAAAATATAGTTCCCAGGATCCGAAAAATTTTCCCACGGCCAACCGCCGTAACACCCACTTACAAAAAAACATTTCCACTCAATTTTATAAATCCTAAAAGCAAAAGGTACGTTGATTAACTACATCTTTATCATTTACACGAAATAATAATTCTCAACAAACTAGTAAAACGACTGCATGATAGATCCATAACAACATGTGAATAATTGTTTTTAATTTACATTTCACAATCTGGCAATTAAATGGAAAGCTTCATAATTTCGTTTTCTAATTACAAGATGTTTGAATGCAATAAATTTTGTCTAAGGCTTCCAAATACTTTCCCGGATTTATGCGTTATTCAATCCAACTATGAGAGTTTACACTGCATTTCAGATGCACGGTTCTAACAAATAATTTGTAGTTTTCGAAAATTATCGGCAAATCTCTGATAAATCATGGACACATGACAACACTGAAATAAGTAATATCAGGACGAATTTTTATTTTCAAAGTATTTAGTTTGTTAAGTAAATTTCAAGCTGGTACCGATCCAGAAAGAAGGCAAAAAAGAAAATATAGGTAATGGTTATGTATGTTTAAAGTAAAATTGTTTTCATTAAACGTGTAGACTAAATACCGTCGTTAACTTACCCCTGACTGGATACATGTTTATCTGTAAAACATTCCACTTCGAAATGGTCAGAACATACGACATATGTAGTGTAAAAATAATCTGAGCACTTAGATTTCAATATACTGTCCAAGTCTTGGCGTTTAGAAGCACAAATCCACAATTTGAGGCTAGAATATGCATTAGATAATAAATAAATATAAGCTCTAAATAATCTTCGTTCAATTTGAAATTAGATTAAACAAAAAATAACTTCTATACTTAGAGGTTCTTTCGGCGTGCGATAAAATGATTTATTCCTTTGTTTTTTAGTTTATAGCTGGTACAGCCATACATTGCACAAACCGCACCTCGTTTAAAAGACATTATTCATTAATTATTGAACTATTGAACCACGATCAACCTTTATTACAGAAAAATTCATTAGTTTTAAAAATACATCACTAGATGGTGCTACAAACAAACAAAGCCAACCAATCAGAAAACATATCCTTAGGTTTCCTATCACCATATGTTAGCCCTATGTCGCCAACCAGGCTTAACCAAGCCTTCCAATCAGAGCACAATCCTGGGGCCTAGGCGGAATGTGAGAACCAATAAAAAACAAGTAGGCGTGACTTCTAATTAGAGCGGTCAGTCTGGGGCAGCTTGCGCACACAACCAATGAGGTAAAAAAGCGACTGTGGTTGGCTACCCTTCAGGGGGTGGGTTGCCAAAAACGCTCGTAAAATGATCCTAATTAGAGAGTAAACATACCAAAAGGTCCTAAACCTGCCATCAAAGGGGTTGAAAATGGCGCCGAAAAAAAAGCGCTTTGTAGAGCTTCATAGGATTAGCTGCGCGGAAATGATAACTAACACTGTTACAATTAATGCTAAAGCTTAAACGCAAGAAAATCAGCCTTACTGCAAAAACTTTAAAAGGACTTTTAATGACAAAACATAATTTTGAAATAAATTGCTTTGAATTTTTTAAGTGTATCCAAGATCGTCCAGATATCTTACGAAAGGTGCATATGAAAAAACATACAACTGAGTAACGTTTCACTCGCCATTTCATTAACTATGTACACACGACCTTCTAACCTACAAAATGGAAATTAAAATAAATGAAATAATTTTAATAACAATTTTTTTAGGATAATTATGCAACCTATTTTATAATAAGTTCATTACGAAAATAGGCAACATTGTAAAAACAAAAACAATAATCTATGTCAAACAGACGTTCAACACTTTATGTCAAATAGAGGTTAATAGACATCTTGATGGTAACTTAAAAAAATTCCAAAGCTGCACGCTTCTATAAAAATATCAATAATATAGTTTAAACATTTTCAATCATAATGATTTAATTTTTACACTTATTTCGCTTTATATTAAGAAGCTTGATAAAGAAAATTTATGTAAAATTAAATTTTTTTTTTAAATCTGTCTACACATTTTCTTATAAAATTAATCATTAATCAGATATTCAAAAATTACCTAACCTAACACTTAAATTCTACCTTAAATCTAGATGCCAGCTTAAATTAAAAGAAATGGACTAATTTTAATTTCAATTTTTTTAGGATAATGACGTTTAAAACTTAATGTCAGATAGAGTTTAATTAACATAAATACATGTTAACGTGACAAATTTCCAAAGCCGCCCGCTTCTGCAACGATAATACAGCTTCAACATTTTCGATCGCATTTCTTTAATTTTTACATATAAGTATTTCGCTTTACGTTAAAATTTAAGTTCTATATATTGGTATTTTTATATATTTGAAATATACAGCCGTTTCAGAAATATTTGACAAAAATCAAAAACAACTGCAAATAAACCCCCCTCTCCTCCGCTGAATTTCTCCCAAAGTCTAATCAGCTTCAGGAGAAAGGAAAACAAACTTAAATACAACATTTGAAGTACGTACGTGTTTTCGTTCTGGAGTTATCGTGGGTATTAGCATAAATCCACATACACACGCACGCACGCACAAACACACACACACACACTCTCTCACACACACACACACAGACATTATGGCCAATCTTGACGAACCTTGGCCAAACGTTGTAAAATGAGCTAATAGGTCGATTTAGTGATAGTGAAAGTCGATTACATAAACTTCTATACTACATATGTATATATAGTTTAGAAGGTAAAAACTGTTCAGTGGTATGCATGGGTCGTGAGGTTCTTACAGAATTTTAATATTTAGGGTAGTTCGCCGTATTACTGAAAGTCGCAAATTAGGTTTAAGTCACACTTTAAAAATAATCAAATCGTCTAAATAATTGCGCCAGACTGTTGTTATAACACAATCGAGGGAGCACACCAGGGCGCATGCAAAGTACAGTCAGCTAAACAGACAAATACTCACCTTACGCGGCCTTTAACTCTCGGTGCACGCTAGTTAGGATTCGAGATCTCTAACTGTAAAAATCTACAACATAGTCACACACCTTCAAAGTAATAATGTGTGTGATCAAATCAGCTGTTGGGTCAACGGCCTTCTTTAACCTATCCTTACGATACTGGAAACCCAACGCATTTAAACAAAGAAATAAGCATAAACAAACTAAATATTTCTCTAATTATTGAAAAGTGAAACACACGTGAGCAAACTAGTTATCTAACAGGAGTTTATCATAAACACAAAACAATAATCGCTATTGAAAAACTCACTTAATTTGTTATGTTAAACAAATGCTTTGTTATTAAACAGAAATAAACGTATCATTTCAAATCTGGAATTTGCCATTGGATTACTTTCAAAGCCAGCAACATTCGGTAAATAAAACTAACCTTGACTCAAATCGTACTATGATTAAATTTTGAAATTTCGAATTCCGTCTTGATAGCTTTTCACTGCGCTCAAGGTTGAGATTGCAAATCATGTTCATAAATTTGTTATACTAGCAATATATTAAGTAAATAATAATACACACAATATTCACGTACATCAGTTCAAATGCCTTGAACTTATAATTGCAAATGTTAGATAATAATCGCTTAAACGGAATTAATCTTGCAAGATCGGTTTCCTCTAATCTTAATGTTATTTTAAATTTTCAGTATAACGATGCTTATTAAATCTCAAAAATACGAAGATCAGTTCTAATCATTTAAAAGTTATCAATCTTACAACGTGAAATTTTGAACACAATTTATATACAGACACCAAAAGGAACAATAGTAAATCGTTCAATGCACGGATGAAAATAGTTTGTTATAAAATTTAACGGCTTGAAACATTCAAATACAAAACAATTGTGTTCATCCGCTTGTAACTGTATTACTTAATGAATAAACCTTAATCACATAAAACCACCACAAGTAAAATATATAGGCAAACAAATGGATTCCCTCTTCGATGTCTCTTTAATACTTTTGACTCCTTTCGCGGCGAAGATCAGTTTGAAGTGAATCAGCCTCCACGTTAGCGGTCCGATGGGAAATGGCTTCTCGTTGCACCTCTACTCGGAAGTCAGTTACAGCAATCCCAAAATAGCGAGTTCAATGACTTTAAGTAAATCTATTTACACAAAACTAACTAACCGGTAGTTCAGAGTCCTGGTGACATTAACTGTTACACCTGGTATTATATACACGAAAACTTATTATTATATGTATTTATAAAGGTTCTATATACAGTGAGTTCTTTGTCTACTAAACCGGCTGATTATATGCGCGGTGGAAGGAGCACATCCTTCAGAAACTAATGTACGGTAAACGTGATCCGCTATAAAGCGCCAAGTACTTCACTAACAGAGTACAGTTGGTTAAACATAACCCCTTTAGAGAAGTTCGAAATTGACACCAAAGGTTCGATAACACGACCCAATACTTGAGGTGTTGAACCACTACAATATCCACCAACAGGTGTATAGGTAAATAATCCGTACCAAACGTTCACAATCCCCCGGGATCGATACTTAACTCAGCCACCGTCACACGCGCGGGCCTACGTACTCATCTTTCTGCGGTCCAACTTAGAACTGACAAATTAACCGCAAAAAAACCTTCCTCTTCCTTGCACTTATATCGTCACGTACACACTTGCGTCATATTTTCTTAACATGAATCTTTCACATAGGAACTGCATTATCAGCGCTCATACCGCCAAACTGAGTTATCCCACGAACTGATTTTCATTTCAAGACATGTTGTAGCTGAAATGAATTTTCCTCATTCTGCAATGACAAATCTTAACGAAAACGAATCGGTGAACTTTATAAAGAAAGACTCGTGGCACCCATTTCCAACTGTACCTTGAGTTGACGTTATCAGAAACGCAACACAAACGCAACTTGATATTCGCATCTCATATTTCTCCAAACCCTGTTTTAATTTGGCATAACAACAAATTGGGCTTTTAGTGTTAAAACTCTATTTTAACTAACTAAACCTTAGACAATTTTTATAACATTTTCAATTCCAACTAAATTAACACCAACAAAAAAAATTTTAGATCCAATACGAAATATGGCACTTAAACATCCACACTTGACACACTATTGCGTTATGACATCGGACGTCTAAAAACTTACCATAAACATTACATTTGTCTCTTAGACCTTTTTACATAAATGGTCACCTTAGTATTACAACATGCACGTGCAATTTGAGACGACATTGCTTAAAAAAGTGAAATAGGTACAGTTTATAAATAAAACTTATCTAAATACGATATGTACGTGCACACGATAATAAGAATTTAAGGTGCCACGGATTAGTTATAATATAATCATTAAATCGTTGTAATTGTACTACTTAAATTTTAATTTAATCAGGTAAATTATCACAAATATTACAGGGGCGCATGTAAACACGTCCTAGTTCAAACACAACTTTACCGATGAAAGTATATATTATTTACCTCATACATGTCAAGTTGTGTAACAAAATTCATTAGTGCATTACGATAACTTTATAATTCTAATTATGGTTATAGCAAAAGTGTTGTGTAAAACACTATAAGAAAGTGTTTTTTGAACACTCTTTCGATTGAAAGAGTCGCTACGCTCATATATCAAACTTTGAACCTTAAGATGAAAAAACACCTCTTTCCTCTTGTTGTATAAATAACTATTTTCTGTCCCCAAAACATTTACGTTACCCGCCTCTGGTAAGGTAAAAATATCACTTTCTAAATATTACAATACACTCCTGTGTTCAGTGTATTATGTTTATAATTACATATTGTGGTAGAAGCGTTGACTGAACGAATGGTAAAGACTCGCCGAACCCATGTTAAAAATCGTAGACACTGCTGGATCCGAGATATAGGAGTCGACACCGTATATTTGGATCCGAGATTTCAGTTCATTGTTGGCAGTTGTAGTGTTAACGTCGTATATTCGTGTATATTTGTGCCGATAAAATGAATACTACCGCGAACCATATTTGTGTGTACAACAACTGTTTTAAAAGTAATAGAGTTTATAAAACATTAGTTTCTTTAAATTTCCTTTAAAAACTGTGAAATAGTTGAGCAGTGGAAAAAAATTGTGGAAATATCAAAATAGCGCTTATGGACGTTAATGACCTTAAAATAAACTAATTTGTGAAAAACACTTTAATCCGGATGATATTATTAAAAACAATAAACGAAAGTTGTTAAGAAAAAATGCAGTCCCTAATATATTTACAAAAAAACGTGAAAACGATGACATTGTTAAAGCGTCGAGCAGCGGCGTCCCTCAACCGATTAAAACATACGTAAGGAAACGCTCTATTTGTAGTACAGATGACGAAGATTTAACAAACGATTTAAATAAATTACGTTTACTTAAACATCTACCAAGAGTTACAATTACTAATTCCAGCACGGATAGTTCACCTTCAAAATTAAGTGATCGAATTTTAGAAATGGAATCTCCTACAGAAGCATTATTTAAAAGAAAGTGTAAAATATTGTCAAGTAAGTTAAACCAACAGAGAAAAAAATACAAAGCCAAATTCTCGCAAACGTATAGATTACAGAAAAAGAATTGTTTCAGTGTAGGTGCGGTTCTTAATACTTTATTAATAGGTAAAAGCTCATATTTAAGAGTATTCGTAAATATGCAGTTATTTCATAAGAAAGGCACCAAGTGGACAAACGCCGAAAAACAATTAAGTCTCTCTTTACACTACAAATCTCCATCAGCTTATAAATTTATGTTGTATAATCTTAAACTGATATTACCAGCAATTAGAACAATTCAATCTTGGTTAAAAGTTATCAATTTAAGAACCGGATGTAACAACAGTTTAACCAAAAGCTTTACTTAAAAGCAAAAACTATGGAGGACGGAGAGAAAATGTGTGTGGTGCTTTTGATGAGATTTCGTTGAAACGACAATTGGAGTTCAACAAATCTGAAGATTTTGTCGAAGGCTACCATGATTTGGCATCTTTGGGTAGAAATAGTAAATTAGCAAATACTGCGTTAGTGTTTTATATTCGTGGGCTGCTGCATAATTGGAGAATACCTTTTGTTATTTTGTTTCTGCGGGACCTGTCAACAGCAATTCATTACAACAACTTATTAGACTTGTTGTTAAGAAATTGGCACAATTGACATTTAAACCAATGGCTTTAGTATGCGATCAAGGATCGAATAATCGTCATGCATACAATTTACTAAACGCCACTAAAGAACATCCCGTGATAGATATTGATGGACAAACATTATTTACTTTATTCGACGTGCCCCACTTACTAAAAAGTTTGAGGAATAATTTCATGAATAGAAGACTTCGATTTGTTGTTAACAATAAACCTATCACATGGACCGATATAACAAGAACTTATGAGATCGATCAACGGAGTTGTACTACTAGGACCATGGTTAAAATAACTTCAAATCACCTTACGCCTACAAATTTTCAGAAGATGAGGGTTAAGTACGCGGTCCAAATTTTTCTCACACCGTTTCTGCAGCAATTAAAACAGCTACGTCAACTAAAGAATTGATTAGTTCCACATCTTTAGATACTGCAGAGTTTATCGAAACTATTAATAACATTTTTGATGCACTGAATAGTAGGGTTTTGCGGGATCCTAACCCATATAGGCGTCCGTTGTCTATTTACGATAGTACAACGGAAAAGATATTGCAAGATGGATTACAGTTTTTTAAAAGCATAGAAGTGTTCGAAGAAGTGACGAACAAGAAACGGAACAACATCTACTGCTTAGACGGATTTTTGTGGACAATAAAGTCAGTTCTTTTATTGTGGAGTCATCTTCAAGATATAAATATAAAATATTTGATAACTGGCTTTTTAAATCAGGATCAACTAGAAAATTTTTTTTCGGTTATTAGAAACAGAGGAGGGTTTAATCCTACCCCCACAGTTCAGCAGTGCCGCGTAGCAATTCAACAAAATATTAACATAAGGCTACAAATGGCTGTAGATAGCGGCAATTGTGAAATTGATGATGAAAATGACATTTTGAATACCGAGATAGAACAACTTGAGGTTTCGAATTCGTTATATACACCAGTTCAAAGCACTTCTTCAGGTGTTTCAATTATTGCTAGTGATAATGATAACAATGAAGACTTCGAAGAGTCAAAAGGAGATCCATTTTATGAAGGTGGTAAAAAACGGGACGATCTAAGTAATGTTGCCGTAAGTAGCTTAGAATCTTGTTCAAATATATACGTGGCGGGTTATTTGGCATATAGTGTTCAAAAAAAGTTCAATTGTGAAATTTGTGCTAATGCCCTCACTAAAAGTGAGAATGACTTCATAAACAAAAATGAATCATTTTTAATGTACAAAGATTATTTCAGTGGACATACAATACAATTTTAAAGAGACCTTCGGATGAATTTGCTAATATTACATCATGTCTTTTACAGACGTTTAATACATCGTTTGATATTCATAAGTGCGGCATGAATGTTAGCAAAATATAGAGACTGATTTAAAAACGATGTTACAACAGTGCTCCAATTGGTTTTCGTCAGATACTCCTGTGCTATGTATACCTCACCAGCAATATGTTTTAAATTTATTTATAAAAATGAAGGTACATAGAACCTTAAAATGGGAATCGGAAAAGTATGTAAAAATAAGTAAGGCATCATCCACTAGTGTCAAGCCACATCGAAAAGTCAGAATTTTATCATAAAGATAACTACCCTCATTTTTACCAAAAAAGATTTGCCATATAAGGTTTTGTTTAAGTAATGTGTTAATAAATTAGTATGATTAAGCGTTGACTGATAAGTTTGAAATGATTTAATTTTTACATATTGACATAAAAAAAGATGTTTTACCTACTATCAACATGTAATGTTAAGTTTTACGACATTTAGTGACACATCGTAATGTCACTTTACCGCACTAGTGCGGTAAACTGTCACTTTACCGCACGATTGCAGTAAAGTAAAAGTGGAAATATAATTAGGGTCAAGTGGGGTAAACGCGCTTTTGGGGCAAGTGCACTTTCCCGTCATAAAATTTCCAAACAAAAAAATTTTGTTAAAATCCCGATGCCGTACCTCTAATCAATTCCATTCACGAAAATGTTACTACATTTGCGCTGGTAACAACGCAATTCTGTCAAGCTGTCAGCTGTTAAATTTTAAGGTTATGTATGTTTGTTTTGGTCAAATTTGAATTCTAACGAAATTTACGGTAAGTTTTTGTTTAAAAATTTAATAAATTGTGTAATATGTTTCAAACGTACATTTATATATGCAAGCGTACCCCCTTAAATTGTTTTCCAAAAATATTGTCTTCATATCTATTAAGAGGGGGTGGCGCACTTGCCCCAGAAATTTCTGTGCACCGGGGTAATTGCGCCACTTTCTAAGGGGGAAGTGCACCGCACGTTTTCGAATCCCAATCAGAATTTTTTTGCGATTTAGATACGTTTTGCAACACAACAGTAACAGTTGTATATCCAGCATTACTTTTTCAGAACATGGTGCGGAATTATGTGCGAAAACTAAACGACGTAATTACACTTGCCGAGAGCTGAATGAAGCTTTAGGGCAATGTAGGCAGGGTGTCATGACTATAAACGCATGCAGTAAAGCTTACAATATCCCAAGAGAAACCTTACGCGACCATTTATCCGGGCGCCGTGGTAAACGCCAAACAGATGGAAATGTCGGTGGAGGTGGTAGACCTACAGTGTTTACAAAAAATCAAGAAACCGAACTTGCGGATTGTTTGAGAGTGATGGCCAAAATGGGTTCGGTTTGACACGTACCGAGGTATTTGACATTGTTCAAAAATTCGTAAAAAATAACTCTATTGCCACCCCATTTAAAAATGGTAGACCGGGTGAAGATTGGTGGCTACAGTTTAAGTGGAGACATCAGTTGTCAATAAAAAAGCAGAAGGGCTGGAACATTTACGAAAAAAGCAAGGTGCAAATCCTTTTGTCGTGTACGGTTTTTATGATCTATTAGAAAAAACCATAGTGGAAAATAAGCTTCAAAATAAGCCGGGGCAAATTTTCAATTGTGATGAAACTAGCTTTTGTCATGACTCCAAAGGACAAAAGTTGTGGCAGAGAAAGGAAAACCTTGCCACAGATATACTGCTGCAACATGTAGAGAAAATACCACGGTTTTAGCATGTGTTAATGCCGCTGGAGATAAGTTGCCACCGTTGGTAATTTTCAAAGGAAGAACCTATTGAACCCTTGGATCCCCGAGGGCGGCGATTTTCCAGGGACCAGCTATGTATCTGCGCCAAAAGGATGGATGACAGGAGAAATTTTTGTGAACTGGTTCCAAAATAGTTTTATTTCAAAAGTCGGTGAATCTAGGCCCGTATTGTTAATTTATGACGGACACTGCAGCTACATTACTCCACAACTAATAACAATTGCTAAAGAAAACAAAATAATATTGTTAAAACTCCCACCGCATTTGTCGCATCTTTTGCAGACTCTAGATGTGTGTTGTTTCCGTGGCTTAAAAATCATGTGGGATAAAGAATTGGCTAAATGGCAGAGATTTCATCCGGGACAACGCCCATCGAAAGTGGAATTTTCAAAATTGCTGGGAAAAGTTTGGATCGGTTTAATTAAAGAAAATATTATGAGTGGATTTCAGGCAACGGGTATCTATGATGATCGAGTTATCGGGGACCTAAAAGTTAATCGAAAAGCTATTGATAAAAGAACAGACTTTTCTGTAAAAGATTTGCAAAACTACGAGAGTCGTAACGAAAACCGTCATACCGAACCAGAGATGTCATTTAATAATGATAATATTGGATAAAATCTCGACGAAAATCAAAATACTCGAACAAATGAACAAGATGAACCACAAACAACGCACGAGGACATTATTGAAATGGAGAAGACTACAACACCAGTGCCAGAACAAACATTTCAAGAGCTTTTAATTGAAACGGTAAAGTCAAATACCAACAATAATTTGGGATCTGTTAAGAAACGAAGAAAAATCGGCAACACCGCAGATGTTTTAACTAGCTCGGACATCATTAATCCGACTGATTCATTAATATCATCAAATTCTCAACCTGATAAACCTTCCGTGTCAAATTATGTTCCAAAAGAAGCCAAAACCAAGTCAACAAAAAACATAAAAAATGCAAGGAAAATATCAGAAAGTGACTCCTCCGTCTCAGATGGTGCATGAGACTTTCGGGACCTGACAGACCTAACTGATAGTGATAACATTAATATTTTTCAGACGAACAGAAGGATGATGATGAACGTTCAGTGGGCCTTATAAATCTTGACAATTTTGTGCTGGTGAAATTACCCGGAAAGAAATTGATTAAACACTACGTTGCGAAAGTTATGAAAAAAGAATACGAAGACGAGTTTGAAGTATCCTTTTTACGGTGCAAAAACAAAGTCCAAGGAAAGTTTGTCTGGCCAATAACTCGCGATTTATCTGTGGTACGACTAGAAAAAATCATACAAAAATTGGCCAATCCAGAAGAAAGGAGAGGAATTTTGACATTTGGAATCGATTTTACCCAGTTTCCAATTAACTAGTACCAATGAACATACAGTAGGTTATTAACTTAGTTACTTTTGGTTGTTACTGTTAAAAAATATTTTTTTAAATATTCTACCTACCTAAAACTGGCCTATGTTTATTTATTTATTACTTACATACCTCCAAATATTTGTCTTTTAATTCTTTACGGTAAAAATCTAAGTTCGCATTCATTAGTTCGTATTCTTTAGTTTGTATTCATTAGTTCGCTAGTTGTTTAAACAACATGTTTTTTAAATAAATTGCTACGCATTCAATTTTGTTTTTTTTTCTGCAAATTTTTGGCTCGAAAAACTATATGTCCAATAGTTTGGTGCTCTTGCCCCGGTTAATTGATATCGTTACTTTAATGGGGTATATCCGCGGATGGTGCATTTGTCCCGGTGTAGCGGGGCAAGTGCGCCACCTTGCAATCAAAAAAATAATATTTTCCAGAAAAAAAATATGAAAGCGAATGACATTTCGCGACCAAAGGGTACTATATAAGATGTCATAGTACTGAATACAAAATTTGAAGTTATAATATTAGCAATTCTAGTTTTGATGCTCTTTTAAAGCCGAATTTATCAGTTTTGGGTGTGCACTTGCCCCTATTACTAAAATGAAATCTAACAAAATTTATTAAATTATTTATTATAATCATTAATAATGAAATCGTTGTAATTATCATTCTTAGCTCATTTTCAAAACTGTCTATAGAAATAATATTGACATTCTGAATTTGATTAAACTTTAGATGACAATTATATAATATGCCTGCTTGGATAATATCATAATTAATACACTTTGCGGATTGAATTACTTATTTCTCTATATAATTGAATTGAATCTGTTGATAGTAGATAATACGTTGCAGAGTATGAAAAATCGATGTTTTTAAATAAAATTAACACTTGATTTTTTGATTTAAATTGATTTTTTATTTAAATCGATCTTTTCATTTACATTGACTTTTTATGTTTAAATAGATTTTTAATGCAATATCATAAAATTAATCATAGGTGATGAAATAGATGATTTAATTAACTGCTTAACAAATAAAAAGGGAAGTAAAGGCTTACAATTCCAAAGGTAAAGTAAAATTAAATTAGAAATTCCAACGTGATTGTAGAAAAATATATTTTTGCTTTTAAATTTATTAAATAACCAAAAGAAGAGGTGCCGTTCCTATCTTGTATATTTGGATTGTATTACATTATTTATTTTCTTTCTCTTTATATCTGGGTAGCAAAGAAATATTGAAATGCATGCGTGTAAGACCCAGGATAAAATGAAAATGTGTTTATCTCATTTTAACTAAAAATTGTAATTCTTTATTCTTTTACCCTTCGGAACAGCACGTCTATGCGTAAAATTTGTTTAGTTCGCATCAATTTTTATATATTTATTCCCATGAGCATTATTTTTCATTAAGTTTCAAATTACATACCTTTAACTAAAAAAAATGTTATATCAGTCAACGATATCTATAAACTAAACGAATTTGTTACCGAATCTTATTAGAATTCTTTCCAAGCATTACTTTAACCGGTCTTATCTTTAGTTTGCGTTGCAAACAACCGTGTCGCTACTATTCAAGGGAGAAGTTTGTTGGCAGCGGGGTGCAGGGAGCCACAAAAGTGAGATAGTAATACGGTACGCTTTTTAACATGCTCTTGCGAGTCTTTACCACATTCGTTCAGTCAACGGTAGAAGTCTTGGTCGTTTATCTTAAGCGATGTAAAAAAAAAACTTTATCATAATAAACTAGGTAAAGGTTACGGGGTTTAGTCAATGATTAACTTACTAATTTCCTGGTTGCACCTTAATATCGTTCTTTATATACTTATATATAAGGAAAGTGTTCAGGCATTTTGGGAAGTTTTAACCCAAATATTTTAATGCCTTCTCAATAAGATTAATTTTAAACGTTTTAATAAACTTGAATAGTTCAAGATGTCAGCTGAAATTAATAAAAATATAATTAAACTGGAACTCAAAGAAGAGGAACCAATCGAATTATTCCTTATTCAACAACAAGTCATTATAAATAATGATATAAAACAAGAAAATCATTTGGGTTGTAATAGTATAAAATGTACAAATACACATAGGGTTAAAAACGACAGTGATTCTTATTCGATACACGATGTTAATACAACTGAAGTAGATTCTAATATAAAACATTCTTCACTTATAGTATACAGATGCAATGAATGTGACTATTCAACAAAATTGGAGTGCAATTTAAAACATCATCTTGCTATACATACATCATATGATAAATTCAAATGTAACCAATGTGACTATTCTACAAACTTAAAGAGGTATCTAAGAGAACATCTACAACTACATATCACAAAGACCAAAATTTACAGATGTGATCAATGTGATTTTTTATCAAAATGGAAATCTAGTTTAAAACAACATCAATTAATACATATTTCAAGTATTAATTACAAATGTGTTCAATGTGATTATTCATCAAAATTGAAGTGCAATTTAAATCGTCATCTTGCTATACATAATTCATATGGCAAGTTCAAATGTAATGAATGTTACTATTCTACAAATTTAAAAAGGTATCTAAGACGACATATAATAATACATACTTCAAATTCTGAAATTTACAAATGTGTTCAATGTAATTATTCATCAAAATGGAAGAATAATTTAAAACAACATGAATTAATGCACACTTCAAGTATTAATTATAAATGTGGTCAATGTGACTATTCAACAAAGGTGAAGCACAATTTAAATCGACATCAATTAATACATAATTACAAATGTAGTCAATGTGACTATTCAACAAAAGTGAAAGCCGTTTTTAAAAATCATCAATTAATACATGTATCAAGTATTAATTACAAATGTGATCAGTGTGATTTTTCATCAAACTGGAAAGCCAGTTGGAAACAACATCAATTATTACATATTTTAAGTATTAATTACAAATGTGATCAATGTGATTATTCATCAAAATTGAAGCGGAATTTAAATCAACATCAATTAATACATCGGTCGAGCATTAGTTACAATTGTGATCAATGTGATTATTCATCAAAGTGGAAGTCAAATTTCAAACAACATCAATTAATACACACTTCAAGTACGAATTACAAATGTGTTCACTGTGATTTTTCAACCAAACTGAAGAACATTTTAAAGCGACATCAATTAATACACACTTCATGTACCTATTACAAATGTGATAAGTGTAATTATTCATCAAAATGGAAGCACAATTTAAAACAACATCAATTAATGCATATTTCAAGTATTAATTACAAATGTGATCAATGTGATTATTCAACAAAAGTGAAGAGCAATTTAAAACAACATCAATTAATACATATTTCAAGTATTAATTACAAATGTGATCAGTGTGATTATTCATCAAAATTGAAGCGGAATTTAAAAAAACATTATTTAAAACATACTTCAAGTAGTGATTACAAATGTGATCAATGTGACTTTTCATCAAAACTAAAGTACTGCTTAAAGCAACATCAATTACTACACACTTCCAGTACTATTCACAAATGTGACTATATACAAGACAATGTAGATAAGTGATCTGTATTCTTAACTGAACACTATGCAGCGTTTAGGTGTTCCAGAATCGTGGAATTAGAACACTTGTTACATTTTGAATAAATTTGATTATAGACAAAAGAAAGTTACGCCTGTTACACACTTGGCGGTTTTTGCCGCGGTGGTAATATCACCGTCGCCGCTTGAGGAAATCGGTGTGCCTAATTGGCAAAAATACCGCCACAAATGTAGCTGGAAAAATACCGTCCAATCACGACTTTTCAGTAGGGAGAGAGATTTATTCGGATGTGTTTGTTCTCTATAATGAGCTTTTTATGATACAGTAACTTATCTTTGTTATGTGTAAATGTTCAGTAATTTTAATCCATAAATAATTTAGTGTTTAAATTATAAAATGAACAGGAAACAACTTTTAGCACTTTTTTTATACCGTCAAAGAAAAAGAAGGCAACAGAAAAATCGCCTTATTTGGACCCATCCCATAAACCTGAGGAACATAGAAGTTGTTTGAATACTTGAGGAATGACGATGCAAATTTTTTTAATTATTTTCGTATGTCCATTATGTCATTTGATGAGTTACTTGGCCACATTAAAGACAGCATACAAAGGAAAAATACCAAAATGAGGAATGGTGTGAAACCTGTAGAAATGCTAGCTGTAACGTTAAGGTAAGTTATATTTTATGTACTTTGCCTATTTTACACACATTTAAGAAATGATAATCTAGATTCCACCTAAAATATTTTGGCCCTCATATAAAATAAGAGAGGGCTGGTACAAGTTGCATATAAATACATGTTACAGACGAAAATATTTATTTGTATTGTAAAAGAGAAAACAACTATTACAAAATAACAATTTAGACAGGAACTCTTCGTTAGACCAATTTGATTTCAAAGACAAGAGAAATCAAAAGTTAACGAGGACGACACGTTAGAGCACAATGACGAACTTCCATCAGTGGTAGCTTCACGACGAAACGAATTCTCAGCGTAGTGGCGAACACCCTCGAACGTATTATCTTCGTCTGTAGTAGGCGACAAGACAGGTGTTTTCTTGGTCTGTTGTGTACGAAATGGAGTAGATATAGCCACAACGGTCGGCGCTTCAGCCAGGGGTACAGTAAATGTTGTGGTCTGGTTTGCTAAAGGGTTGGGAATTGACGAAACTGTATGGTGATGTGGATGAAATGAGGTAGGGGTATGTGGAGTAAGAAACTGCTGTTGGGATTGAGTTTGAAAATGAAAAGATTGTGTATGGTAAGACGTTGGTTGATGTACCGGGTGGCCAACTAAGAACGGCCTTCGGCCATATCTCAGGAATGGATTATACCACAGGTTCAGGAAAAAAATTTTATAACAAACGTGGCCTCGAGAAACGCCTGGAAATTATTTTCAGAATAATTTTCGTTAACGCGAACTAACCTACTAGACGTCGGAAGAACAATTCCCGCCATTTACCTGTTCCTTACGATATCTCAGGATAGGAAAAAGATATCGACTTGCAGTTTTCACTGTTTTATTACTAATTTAGTCTACTTTTTAAAGACCTACTTAAATTTTTATGCTTCCATTTAAAATTGTAAAGAGAAAACACAATATTAAAAAAATATTAAACAGCGCCCTCTAGCATTTATGTTGTTAATCAGACTGCTTCAAATTTACAAATTTTCTATTGTTTAACAAAATCTCTTTCAAACAACATCAAGTTTATTAAAATCGGTCAAGCAGAACCTGAATTAAAGGCGTTTTTTCGTAACAAGGTTCCCACTTTCCCCCACCCCTTGTTTGAAGAGATAGACTAAAGCTTGTCAAATAAAAAATATGCAGAATTTGTCGAGGAATCTGATTATAATATTTAATATGCCCCTTAATTGAGTAAATTTTGAAAAATTTTGCTTTTTAAAATTTGAACTGTCAATTACGCACTCTAGCGGTGGACCTAAAATTCTGAAAATAATTTCCAGGCGTTTCTCGAGGCCATTTTTGTTAGAAAATTTTGTTTCCGAACCTGTGCTATAATCCATTCCTGAGATATGGCCGACGGCCGTTCTTAGTTGGCCACCCGGTACAAACGATGTTGGAAACCCTTGGTTAGGTTGCTGTTGGTTTGCTGGCAATACTAGAAATAACTTGCAAAACCCCCATTTGGAACTGAAGCATTTCAGAATCATTAAACTTATCAATATGTGGCAAAAGACTTTGAAAAAATAACATTTTGCTATTTGGTTTTTCTTCGGGACTCGCAAGTGCTCTGATTATCTTAAGATCAACTTCGTTACCTCCCTTCCAATGTATATATTTTTTTTAAATTGCAGTTCCATCATTAAAAATATATTTCCTTTTTTTCGTAGCTTTAGAACCACTGGCTTTACCTTCTTTCATCTTCTTCTCAGATTTACTGAAAGAGTCTCGCAAATTCTTCCATCTTTTCAACACTTCGTTTCCTTAAAAAAACAAGTTGCAATGACAGATAGATTAAATAAAATATTAAGAGTGGAAAGTAGATGAGTCTTCTTATTTCCAGCATAAATATTTTTTTCTAGGCAAAATAGCTAATTATTGTTTTTCTTAGGTATTTAGCTAGTGGATGCACTTTCACCGATCTTCATTATTCATACAGACTAGGAATCTCAACGATAAGGCAGATTGTATAGGATGTGTCAGACTATATGGGAGGTGATGAAACCACTGTGTATGCAACCACTTACCAAAGAAAATTTTGATTCAATTAGGAGCAGATTCGAATCAGCAGCAAACTTTCCGCACTGTATTGGAGCGGTGGACGGCAAAGACATCCGAATTGTTTCGCCTTTTGAAAGTGGGCTAATGTACTTTTAATTACAAAGACTATTGTTCTATCGTATTGATGAGTATAGCAGATTCGAAATATCGGTTTGTGTACGCTCATATTGGAAGTTATGGAAAGGACTGTGATTCTTATGTTTTCAAACAGACTCGGCTATGGAGATCAATTAAAAACTGTTCACTAAAGCTGACTGATGAGAAGTGTTTACCATGCACTGAAAGTCCAAAGGTGCCTAATTTTTTTATAGGTGATGCTACTTTTGGTCTACACAAGCACTTATTAAGACCATATGGTGGTACTCACTTGACAGTTGAAAAACGAATCTTCAACTATAGACTGTGTAGAGCGAGAAGATATATTGAGTGTGCATTTGGAATCCTCAGTAACAAGTGGCGGATATTCCATAGACCACTCAACGTACAACCAGATTTTGTAACACATATCGTTAAAGCATGTGTTGTGCTTCACAATTATGTTAGAGGCAGAGATGGTTATTTGACTGAAGAGACCATGTCAACATCGGGCTTGAGAACATTGAAGGTGAGAAATCAACACTAGGAGGTCTATCGGCAAATAATTAGAGGGACATACTTTGCAAGCACTTTGTTTCTAGTATCGGAAGTGTTTCCTGGCAAATGTCGAAGATATAAGACTCCATGACGCAGGGTGATTACATACTTTAGGAGAAAGAAATTGGCTTGATATTTTTTGGAGTATTGTTTTATCATTATTTATAATAGATATCTAAACTAATTCATGGTAAATATTTTTCTGAAATAAATAATAATTACCCTCTTAATTATCTTCGCAATAAGATTCCAAATGTATACAAAAATGCCTAGATAGACTACAATGTTATAGCTTATTAATGTTAAACCCAAAAATGGAAATTAATGTAACGCATAGTATCGCAATCTTGCGATTGAAAATCCTATCCGGCATTGATAATATTATCCGGGATTGATAAAACTGGGACACCCTAAATTTTCTGATGTGTGAATTGTGAGTGAACTAAAAATTTATGTCAAATTGACATCTGAAATTCTTGTCAATTGAAAGTTGTAAGAATGCCGCAACTAAATCAAGTGCAAAGCGCAGTGATAATTACACATTTGAGGGATGGAGTTAGCATACGACAAATTGCGAATGAACTAAATGTTAACAAGAACACTGTTAGCAAAACAGAAATTGAAAAGAACGGGATCATCACTAGAAGAGCCAGATCTGGAGGACCAAGACATTTAACTAAAAAGAAGGCGAAAATGTGGTGAATTTCCTGCCTAAAAACCCTTTCAGCACTGCGGTCGATGCTACAGAAGCCGCCAATTTTCCAGGGTCATTGTAGACAGTGCGTCGTAGGATTAAAAGAAGATCTGAAGAATGGGACCGCAGCGCGAAAGCCGTTTTTAATAGCGGAAAATAAGGCTGCACGAGATATGAAGAGCTCTACGTCCAAAACTCCGCAACGTTTGGGCGTGGATAAGTGCTAGAGGACCGGGAGTTTTTTTTTATGATTGTGGACCTGAACAGGCTAAATAAGGCCTATCGTGCTAAAGCACTCAGGAACACTTAGGAAGATGGATAGAGGGATAATGAATTGCCAATAGATGCCTATGAACAGCTACCTTAAATTTTCTCATATCATAAGTGAGAGGAAAACGGGAACTAGGGAGATCATTCCAGAGTTTAGAAGCCGTGTAGAAAAATGTGGATTGCGCCCGTTTGGTACGACAAGTGGAGATTTGTACTGCATACTGATGATGTGAATGAGCGAACCGAGTGTTTCTCGCAAAGATAGCCGGAGATGGTATCAAAGAATGTAATTCACCAGCACAATAGCCGTTGTAATAACGATAATCCAAAGAAAGAACTGAAACCATCCTTCTATGCTCAAGGGACTGTATGTGAGAAGTTTAAGGACGGGTCATTTATAAGCCTAATCGCTCTCTTTTGAATACCATCAACGATATCGAGAGCGTATTGGGGAGCACTAACCCAAAGGTGAGAATTATATTCCAGATGAGGCCAAATTTGGGCCTTATACAGCAGAAGGAATTGTCGAGAGGTAAAGTACTGCTTAGATCTGTACAAAAAGCCTATTTTACGAGCAGCTGTTTTGGTAGCTGACAGAAGATGGTCAACCCATGAGAGATTTGAAGATACAGTCATACCCAACAGAGTAATAGAGTCTGAAAACTTAAGAACTGAGCCATTCATACCTACAACAGGAAATGATCGATCTTTTTTGGCGGACATAAGGCAACACTGCTTATTGCTTCCCCATTCGAGAATACGTTGAATGTCTTTGTTGATTGAATTTGCCATTTCAGCTTTAATTTCTTGATTTGACATAGAAAGTGGATTATCACTATGAGTAGACTGAGATGAACCACAGTGAAGAGTGCTATCGTCAGCAAAGCAATGGATGGGGTTAGTTGTTGAAGAAATAAGGTCGTTTATGTACAGCAGAAAAAGTGTAGGCGCTATAACGGATCCCTGTGGTACGCCCGCGTTAATGCTAACTTCTTTTGAAAAAAAGTCATCAACTACGACACGTATTCGTATGTGCAGTAACAGAATAACGACTAACAGCTGCAGAATCTTGGAGGATATCATGGTCCCTTCTGTAGTACTGGTATTTGGCAACAACTTCATATTTCAACATGTAAATATTGTTATCAACTATTTTATTTTACTATTTTCTTTACGAAGTACTTATTTTCCGTACAGGACAACTGCACTGTGCCTTCACGCAGTCCAGATTTAAATCCAATAGAAAACGTTTAGGGACTGACTGATGGCAAAGCTTGCAGCCCCGAAACCAAAAAGAACTGACGCAGATTATTGTTGAATCGTGGGGCGATGTGACTCAGGAATACACAAGATCTTTGGTTTTCTCCATGCCCAGACGTTTACAAGAAGTTCTAAACAGCAATGGAGCCATGACAAAATATTAGCGTGCTCACGGAGGAAATTCGCCACTTTCTCGTCTTCATCTCCAGTTGAACGTCTTGTTTGGCATGATCTGGTTCTTCTACTGCTGGTGCCGTTCTCTTCAATTTTCTCTTTCGCTAAAGAAACAGTGTTCTTGCTAACATTTAGCTCATTCGCAATTGTTGTAATTTTCTTTTTTGAGTTGTGGTAGAATTGAGAAAATCTAGTGGACTGATCATGTGACGTGGTATTAAAAATAAAATTTATCCTTATTTCATTCATATATTATGCCACATAAAACATCGATTATCTATGATTAGCAGAAAAAGAATGATACCATTTTTCATTTTAACATTTATTCATGGCCAGACAAACCGATGTGGGGACATGACAGATGCGCTAATGTCAATGTCAGTTGAAGCAAAGTCAGTTTCATGCTAAACCAAACTCTGGACTATAGACGTAGAATGCCCGGATTAATTGTTTGTTCTTTTTGCTCGCCACTGTACATAAAAACAATCGCAACAACATTACATAATGTGATGTGCAAGTACAAAATTAATTATTTTCATTGGAATGACTATTTCGGGCAGGTTATCATAAAGCCCTAGTGGATAGCTCTATAAGGAGGAGGCCGAGGTCATAAAAATCGTAAAATATGCGGATGCAATACCTGTGAAGTAACGTTGAATTTCTGTAATAAAACGTGAAAAATCTAGTACAGAACAGTTGACTACTTTAAGACACTCTATATGTATGTAGAGGGTCTATGTATGTTTAAAAAAAATTGTATATATATATATATATATATATATATATATATATTGAGATGGTTAGAAATAAGATTAATACAGGGGCCAGAGTTAAAAAGCTTATATTGATTTTATATAGGGGGAGCTCACGGGATGGTTTAATCCGGAATAGAAAAATAATGATGGGGCGAAGCCCACCGAATAAACTAGTAATAAGTATTTATACCCATAAAACATATGGACCGTGTTTATCAGAAAGGGACCAACCGACATTTTTATAAAAATACAGATAATGGTGCCAAGCGACCTCTTTATTTACGTTGAAAGTATACAGATGAACTAACCCCCATACCGGGAATACAGCAGTTATTGATAAACTGAAGGGAACCAAGCGCCTAGTTCCTTTCAGCTAAATGCATTGTGTTTAACTGTGGCGTTTGGCTCCGTTCATGCTCTGGTTTGTTAAACAACTATTTGAGGTTAAGTTTTGATGACACACAGATTGTGTAAAACGTGCTCGTGCTTATTTATTAAAATCAACATGAATCGAGGGAGACAGATTCTAGAAATGGCACTAAAGGACCTTAAGGATAAGGAGAAAACCGCGCTCCCTGAAAATATTTTGGTAAGTTGAATTTACTTTTGGTATGAAGAAATTTGTTTCGGAAGTCGCCATTGCATTCTTTCACGTGTTGTTTTAAATATTTATAGTGGGCAAATTTAAATAGATTTGAGGATGTTTACACTTCGTTTTTATAATAAAATTAGTAGACGAGAGAGAACATATGGGTTTGATTTAACAAAACAGGCTTGGTGGGATTTGCACAAGTTTGTTTTATTCATAAAAAGCATTGAGCTATTCCAGTAGCATGTGAGGAAGGTCAGAACGATTGATATCTGTGAGTACGATTAGTTTCGTAGTACATATTTCAGTAATTTTACAGTTTATTCAAATTATCTAAGCAATTTCGAAACTTTACAGATATTAATCACATGAAGGAGGTAAATACTAATGTGTAGAACATTTATAGATTTAGGTACAATCCAGGAACTATATAAACTTTAAGAAAGGGTTATGATACGAACACTGTATATTTATATTTCACAGACAAACTGTATAAAAAGTGCAGGAGGAGTGGTAAGCGTTAGAAACATTGACTAGGACATGAACAACATTTCTACAATGTGATATTTAATATAAAAATACATTTTGTGTACAAAAATTACATAAATGTGTTAAACAATATGGATTTCTGGATTCACAAAGTTTTAGACTATAGAGTGAAAGTAAACAGTATTGATGTTAAAGACAGTTATAATAACATCATAAATTAACATTTCAAGTGGTTTAGACGTTTTAAACACAAGTTATGAGTAAAAATTGTAAAAAGTTAGGTTAAGTATTATATTTAAGAATTTTGCAAATTTATAGTTTTTTTTAGGATAGTTTAAGCTTAAAATAAATTATAGAAGCACATAATACAAGGTTTCCCTCGATTTCATAAAGAAATTTACAATGTACAAGGTATATGAACATAAAATTAGAAAAGTTGGGTTAACTACCTAAAAATCTAATATGAAAAGGAATTTTGTTAATATTAAGGTAAATGGTTTGAAGTAAATGTATTCTGATACAGTTTTTCATGTAGATTCCGAATATGTAATTAGTTTGGGTGTAAAATATAGAATGTGTTAGATATAAGTAAAATTAGATTATAAATTGTCAAAATGAAAAGCTTCGAAGCAAAATAGGGCTTGTGATGTATCTTTTATGCGAAATTTTGCCCTGATTCCAAATCTGTTTTCAAAAAGTAAATCAGACTTATTTTAAAAAAGTTATAGCATAATTTGTTTTAGTTAAGTTAACAATTTTGTTTAGATCAATCAGATGCTTGAATCCTTTTTGTGTAATGTACAGAAAAAGTTGAAAATTTGGTTTCTAAGAGAAATGTATAAAAGGAATTGCTTCTGATTTCTCGCTCTCTTGCTTTTATTCTTGTTACTCTTGCTTTTTGAATTTTTTATGACTAACAAGTCAAAGTGTTAATAGTGTTGGTGTTAACATGTAAGTTACAAGTTACGTTTATATTATCGGTTTTGAAACGCGATCAACGTAGAGTCGAGACGTCAGAAACAATTGTTATAACCTATAACTAAATTTAAAAGTTAGGTTACCGATATAATTGTCGATTATAATAAAATTGTTTCGATTTATGTTCGTGTTCAAATATCGGTTGATGTGTTTTTTTCCTGTTAATAAAATTAGTTATTTGTATTTGATGTTTATTTACTTGAAAGCGACGCAGAGTGTTAAATAAATTAAATTCCATAACGGGAATTAGTTAAAATTTATATAAAAATAAAATATAAATTTTAATTCGAAAATTTGTGTAAACATTTAAACCAATATCTAAACAAACAATTTAAAATAAAGTGCTTATTTAAAAATATATGAGCAATATTACGTTATATCACATTTACCACGAAGAAGAGTCGTTCATCAATAAATTAGATTTGGATGAAGTATGGAAATTTATGCAGCACCATTGTAAACAGTAAAGCAGTATCATCGTCTACTTATGGGAAGAAGTCTACGTCCAACATTTTAATATGGAACAAGCCAAATGAAGACATCCTTGGGAAAATGCAGTAACACATGTGAGTGAAATTTTATTATCATAACCCATTTATTGCATTGATTATACGTTTGATTTCCTGTATTTATGTTTTTATTGGTTATATGTATAAATGTTTGTGCGACAACATGGTATAAATATCTGTAAGGTAAATGAACAGGTGTAATTTTGAACATTATAAATTTATTTTTAAACAAAACATAATTGAACTCTCATATTTTAGATTATTTATTGACATTTTTGACAGGCTGCATTAATTGATTCAGTTAGGATGCTACGCATGCGTTATTGTGCAGATTCAACTAATGTCTGTTTCATACACAAACCAATTGTCATAATTTACAATTTATTTGATAAAAAACATTTCCATGTGTAAATTAAAATTTTCCATGGTTTCACATTTACATTTTAACGCAATTATAATAATGTCAAAGATTAAGTTATTTTTATTTTATTTGCCAACAATAAGCGTTAAGCCTATTGAACCCTATCCCCAATTGAGATTACGGTGCATATAATATTATTGTTTATAAAACTAATTATTTATTACAAAATACAATTACAAATTGAATAATAATCCACAATTTAAAATAAAAAATATATATTTTTATAATTATAAAACATTACGCCATTTCAATTATATATATATATATATATATATATATATATATATATATATATATATATATATATATATATTTAGACTAAATTACAGTATGTTTTGGTTAATATATTAGTATACAATCAGTCTCATTACGAGAAAGAACCAATTAAATATAACATTTATAGTAATTCAAATATTCAAGACACTGTTATAAAAACGTTACAATAATTGTAAAACTATTAAACAACCATAAACTAGTTTTGTAAATAATTTTCTAAATGCAATAACCACAATAAAAGGGGACAAGGCTCTCTGTTTGTTTCTCCATGTACTTTCATCTTAAATAGTGGTGCCGTTATAGGTAGTTAAAGTCTCCTTATACAGTTCAATACATTAATCTAACTTCAGACAGTCAAACGTAGTGTTACATGAGTTTGCAATGTGCAACCGTAAGATATTCATCTGCCTAAAATATGATTGCAAGCAGTGTTTCATCGATGGTTTGACACTGAATAAAGAAACAAACTAATTACATGAAGTGTGCAGTCATCGATGAATAAAGCAACAATTTAATGAATTTGCAATGTAAACACTAAGCTATTTTATGAACAAAGTAACACGCCTGATTGTTTTTCACGGACAAGAGGGGAACTAAAAATCTTAATAAAGTTCAGGTTGAGACCATCATCAAAAAGAACAATAAAAAAAAAATGAGATAAATGTTGCTGAGATCTCATGTGCTTATTATTACATACTAAATTAGTCTACGATTTTGAAGAATATTCATGTTCATCACATTGTGAGCAATATTAAGTATGTATAGCAAGATTGTATTAAATGGTTTTTCTATTTTGTACAATATTCACTTTGGTCACATTTGTAATTAGAACTTGAAGTGTGTATTAATTGATGTTTTTTTAAATTGCGCTTCAGTTTTGATGAATAATCACATTGATCACATTTATAATTAATATCTGAAATATGTATTAATTGATGTTGTTTTAAACTGGACTTCCATTTTGATGAAAAACCACATTGATCACATTTGTAATTAGCACTTGAAGTGTGTATTAATTGATGGTGTTTTAAATGAGACTTCAATTTTGATGAATAATGACATTGATCACATTTGTAATTAATACTTGAAGTATGCATTAATTGATGTTGTTTTAAATTGCGCTTCACATTTGATGAATAATCACATTGACTACATTTGTAATTTGTACTTGTATGTATTAATTGATGTCGTCTAAAATAATGCTTCAATTTTGTTGAATAATCACATTGACCACATTCGTAACTAGTATTTGAATTGTGTATTAATTGATGTTGTTTTAAACTGGAGTTCCACTTTGATGAATAATCACATTGATCACATTTATAATTAGCACCTGAAGTATGTTTTAATTGGTGTTTTTTTAAATTGCTCATCAGTTTTGCTGAATAGTCACATTGATCACATTTGTAATTAGCATGTGAAGTGTGGATTAATTGATGTTGTTTTAAATAGTGCTTCCATTTTGATGAATAATTACAATGATCACATTTGTAATAAATATTTGAAGTATGTATTAATTGATGTACCTTTAGATTCCCCTTCACTTTTGTTGAATAAATACATTGACCACATTTATAATTTGTACTTGAAGTGTGAATTAATTGGTGTTGTTTTAAACTGTGCTTCCATTTTGTAGAATACTTACATTGATCACATTTGTAATTAGTACTTGAAGAGTGAATAAATTGATGTTGTTTTAAACTTTGCTTCCATTTTGATTGATAATTACATTCATCACATTTGTAATTAGAACCTGAAATGTGTATTGATTGATGAATATTTAAATTACGCTTCACTTTTGTTGAATAGTCACATTGATCACATTTGTAGTTAATACTTGAAGTGTGTTTTAATTGATGCTGTTTTAAATAGCACTTCAATTTTGATGTATAATCACACTGACCACATTTGTAATTAGTGCTTGAAGTGTGTATTAATCGATGTCTTTGTAAATTCCGTTTCAATTTTGATGAATAATCACATTGACCACATTTATAATTAATACTTGAAGTGTGCATTAATTGATGTTGTTTTAAATTGTGCTTCCGTTTAGCTGAATAGTCACAATGATCACAGTTATAATTAGTACTTGAAGTGTGTTTTAATTGATGTTGCTTTAAATTGGCTTTCCACTTTGATGAATAATCACATTGACCACATTTATAATTAGCATTCAAAGTATGTATTAATTGATGTTGTTTCAAATTGACCTCTACTTTTGATGTATAATCACATTGAACACATTTGTAAATTTTAGTATTTAAAGTATGTATCGTTAGATGTTTTTTCAGGTACCTCTTTAAATTTGTAGAATAGTCACAGTCATTACAATTGTATTTAGCACATGAAGTATCTATGGCAAGATGATTTTTTAAATGACACTTAAATTTTGTGGAGTAGTCACATTCATTGCATCCATATAAGACAAGTGAAGAGTGTTTTGTGTTAGAATCGACGACAGTATTAACATCATGAATCAAATAAGAATCACTTTCTTCTTTAATTTTAGAAGTATTTGCAAATTCACATTTTATATTGGTATCACCCAAATGATTTTCTTGTTTGATATCGTTATTTATAATGATGTTTTGTTGGATAAGGAATAAATCGATTGGTTCTTCTTCTTTAGGTTCCAATTTAATTATACTTTTGTTAATTTCAACTGACATCTTGAACTATTGATAAGGTTTACTAAATCGTTAAGGTTAAAATTTCCCAAAATGATTGATTATATATAAATATGTAACAAATGGTATCAATGTGCAACCAGGTACATAGTAAGCTATTCATTGACTAGACCCTTATGTCTTTACCTAGATTATTACGAGAAAGTATTTTTAAGAATTGCGTTACTAAAAGAACAGGGTCTACTACTACACAATTTACAAGTACCATTAGTACAATTGTTAGTATAAATAATACCACTACTGCACTACTCTCCCTGGCTACTACTAAAGTAAAAATGTAAAGTGTAAACCATAAAAGAACGTCAAACCTAGCAGCAAATCTACAACCAAGGTTGCCAGATGAATATTTTGTTAACAACAGGATGGGGCAAAACTGTAAAGCAAACAGAATGTTAAGCAACCAACTTTTTTTTCATTAACGCTAAATCAACTTATTAGGTTACTTAATCTACGCCAGTGTCATTATGACATATTTATCATCTTCATTTGGGTGTCATTATGGCTTTCATAATAGCACCCAGTGCCATTATGAACTCATAATGACACGCAAATTTTAAAATAAAAAACACAAAAAGAAAGTTAGTTACTACTTTTACTTATTATTATTCATTATAAAATCTTTACTAACATTTATTTATTGTAAACATTAATTATAAAGTCTGTACAATTTGTTAAATTTAATCCAGCCGAAGACAAATGAACTGAATTTGTAGAAAGAAATGTTTTTTCCCGAGTGCTTAAACTTGTTGAAGAGCCATCAGTGCATGAAACTCCACCCAAAATGTTAGAGGCCACTTTCTTCTTATTTTCTTTGGAATCTTCTATATAGCTTTCTGCCACTGTGCTAGAGCTCCAACCACCATGCCTCTTAACAGTTAATAAATCTGCTCCTGAATCTGCAAGCAACGACGCAGCTGATCTACGGAAAGAGTTTCCAGTATATTGTTGAGGACTTGGAAGACTCAGAAACGATGCTATTTTACATGGTATTTTCCCAAAAGTATTAATGCCAACTAGCTGCTTAGTGTATTTTCCATTTCTATACCCCACAAATAATCGAGTATGAGCCGTGTTGCTTGGTCGCATCGCTATATATCTTCGAACCATTTCCACCATATTAATTCCTTCAACATTCCCTTTTGTAATAAAAAAATTTCTTGGTATCTTTGTTTTCGTAAATGGAATAATAATGTGAATGCATTGTCCTTCATCTTTAACATCCTGTAAGTGCAGATTTGTCAACTCATGTCGCCTGCAGGCACCCGCAAGTCCCACTATCAATGCAACTTTCATCATAAAATAAGTTCTATCGTCAGCTCCCAGCAAAAATTTGATTATATCTTCTTTTATTAAAATTTTAGATTGTTTTGATCGAAATCCTTCTGATTTTCTTTTTAGAAATGCAATTAAATGGGCGTACTTACTAATATCTATATTTTTCTTCATTGATATTATTGAACGTAGCATAGAATAATATACCCAAAGAGACGAAGGCTTGCTATGTTTTGAAAGATGTTCAAAATATGCTAGAAGAACCTTTTCATTGCTGCTATTCAAGTTTTGCATAGGTTTGTTCATACGTCTGTCTTGATTTTTCAGGAAGTAGGGAATTGACGACGTTTTGCGCAATGCCTTCGATATCCGAAGGGACACTCTCAGAATCAGAATCACTCATAATACTTTTTTCTATTAAATTGGATGTAAAGCACAAAAGTGAACGCAAATAATGACGTTGTCAAAATAAAAATTGCAACAATCAACAAGCGCGGTTACTATAACATCGACCAATATGGGCACTTAATAATTTTGAATTTTTATTTACAAAAACGTTTCTGATATTATAAACAAATCGAATCTATGCAAAGAAAATCTATTTGGACTGGCGTAGATTAAATTTTGAATGATACACGTTCGATATGAACTTCATAATGAAACTTGTGTAAATAAACCACTCGGCTAACGCCTCGTGGTTTAACTTTACACGCGTTTCATTATGACGTTCATATCGAACTAGTATCATTAATAACTATTACAACGTTAGGCAAAGTTGCGCCAAAATCAGCCATGATCGCTGTTTGTGTGTGCGCGTATTAGTAAAGTTCGGGCAAAGCAAAAAGCGTTGCACGTCACCAGTATGATAAAATGTGAACAGTGTTGTCATATGGATTATGTCATTTAGGCGTAATTGCTTTCTTAGTTTATTTGTGGGATTATGGGATTAATCCATTTACACATGTCAAAGTTACAGAATAAAATATGAAATAGTGACTCCTAAATTAATTTGAGCTTGCTTAAAATTGTGCTCACAAAATGCATCCAAGGAAAAAAAGCTTGGGCAGTTAAAAGTTTCTTAATTGTTTGTTTAATCTGAAATTATCGTTATGTGAATGACAAATACAGTTACAACAAAGAGACTAAACGTATCAGTGGAAAGTATTCGTGTGCGTTTGTAACATGTTAAGCCCCACCTGCCCACTCAAAGAGGTTGCAGAGACTACCGGTGGGCATGATCGATTTTGGTTGTTACGTGACCACCGATGGTCACACTACTTGATTTGGTCCGAGAATGACCATCGGTTCATACATGGCGCTAACGTGTTAAATATGTAAAAATAAAATCGAGCAATTATTTATTTCTTTGTTAATTATTTAGGAGACAAGTCCAATTTATAAAAAAAGTAAATTTAACATTTCCGACTTATAACAACTACAAATAGGTATCATTTTAACACACTGGACAACTAATTAAAACAAATTGCACTGAAACAAGTTGGGTACAATTCACAGTAAATTTCTTAAATAACTATTAGACAACAGCAAAAAACAATATAGCCTGGGAAAATATTGCTGCTGCTTTGACTCTACAAGGTTTACGTACACACTTATGATAACTATTATAAGTGTACCAAGTTGATTTTAAAATAAATTACAGTTTTTTTTTAAGTTAACGAAGTTCAAAGAATACGGCGCTTGTTGTGAGGCCGTTTCACAAAGAAAAGGACAATACCGTCTGGATCACAAGCCCCGGATGCCTCAACATGGCCACTTTATAAATATATTCTCTTTATGCCAAAGCATATTCAGACAAGAAAGTAGGTACACTTTTTAATTATTGTATTAGAATGCATGTTATTGTTCTTTTAAAATTGTACAAGGATTTCCAATGTGACACAGCAACCTGAGAGACCGAATTTGTCTTCAGCAGGCTCTTCAAATTCAAAAGTTTCAACTTCGCTGGTATTTCCTTTAGAGCCAAGTGGAGATGTGTGGGATACCTATTAGTAGAACACGGACACCATGCGCCATCTTGGATTTCTGAGGAAAACCCCCTTTTTTATACGCCCACGTGGGGGACCGCATTTTCCACCCTTATTTTTACTCGCTTACGTGTAGGACGTATTTTTTCACCCCTATTTTTACACATCCACGTGTGAGACCGTGTTTTCAACTCTTATTTTTTATACGCTTACGTATGAGACCGTATTTTTTACCCTTATTTTGAGATGGTGATCTTTTAATTATTTTTATTAATATAAGATGATGATCTTTAATTATTTTTATTAATTAATTATCCTAGGGAAATTCTCAATCTGATAGTTTATAAGATGATGATGATCTTTAATTATTTATATTAATTAATTATTTTTAACCTAAGGGAAATTCTTAATCTGATAGCTTTAAGATGATGATGATCTTTATTTATTTTTATTAATTAATTATTTTTACTCGCTTACGTATAGGACGTGTATTTTCACCCCTATTTTTTACACACCCACGTGTAGGACGTGTTTTTTCACCCCTATTTTATGACAGCCCACGTATAGGATGCGTATTTTCAACCCTCGTGGTTTCTTTTCGAGGTCAACCCTAATTAGAGCCTTTTTTGCACATGCTCACGTGAGGGGCAGGTCTTGGTGCTGAGGGCTGGATCTGGACCTAGGTCTTGGACTTTGAGTTGGTCTTAGGATTAGTTTTGATGGTATTAAGGTCCTTCTGACTATATTAATAGCAGTACCCCTGGAGGTTAGGCAAATGTACACGCATACAATGTTGGAAATTGCATAATTAATAAGATATTATTATTAAAATTATCGGTCCTATTGCTTTAAAATGGCCAAATGCTATTGGATGATCTTTTACCTAAACGTTGTATTTCTAATAAGGAGGTTCTTGTGCGACACGTGTAGGGCTTCGCAACTTGTTCTCGGGCCTTCGCCCCCTGGCTGGAGGTGTTATGGGAACCCTAACCTTATAAGACAAGTGTAGAGCTTAGCCCCTATCGTGTCCCCCTTGGTGCAATTGTATGTAGGTTCTAACTTAGTCTTACAGCTGTAGGCCTTCGCCCTGTCATACAAAAATTGTATTCTAATAAGGGGGTTCTTGTAAGGCAGGACTTGTATCAGGGTCTGCGCCCTGGCCCCTTTGAGTAAAAATTGATTTTAGCGCCATCTAGGGGCGTATAGACTAATGAACATTTTCTATAATAGAAGCTGATAATACACACCTCTCTCCTGCTCTATGTTGTTTCTTTCTCCCCCTCTCTCTTTCTCACACACGCACAAACAAATCAATTAATTAATCAATCTCAAACAAATCACGTTCGATCATCAGATAAAACTCAATCAGTCAACCGAGATTATGTCTTACAGTTTGAGGAAACCAGATTACAGTTCAAACTGAATGCATTAAAGTGTAATTAAATATGACGTGAAATAATAAATAATTTCTACCCTAATGCAATGATGCTTTATGTATAGGGTGATTCTCTAAACAGTCACCACCTATACATTCGGAACATCATATCTGATTTATTTGCATGTTTAATTACATACACACACAAAACTGTTTCATTGTAACGTGTTCATTAACAGTTGTAAAAACCCGTTAAAAAGTAATAATTACTTATATATATATAACATAGAGTTAAATTAAAATTAACATGTTTTAAGAATATCAAACTGATATAACGGAAATAAAAGGCAAAAGGTTTTAATGGTTTATTATTATACATGAATTAACAATAACTACAAGTTTAAAAACCGTGCGTACCTACTATTTTGTAGAGTTGATCTTATGAAGTCATCCTGCGTAATAATACATTTTTAAAAAATCTTTATCGGCATTTTTGTTAGCAATATCAGGTAGAAAACATATATTAAAAATAATACGCTTACCTTTAGAAGTTTTTCCTTCAACTATACAATATGTTAAACTGAATTTTTTTATACAACGTGTCTCACTAAAATGCCATTTGTGAATGGTTGGCTATAAACAGCCCATTACATACCGGTCATTAACTATTTAGAAAGTAATACAGAAAAACCTGAATTCGTATTTAACAAACATGTACTTACAGAAAAAAATTTACATTCAAAACAGAAATATTTTAAAAATTTTGCTAACGCGGAAATTACTTTTAAATAATTGAGTCTTCAGGTTACGTAAAAACTATCTAATACCACTAATGTTACAGCGTAATAATAAAAACTCATTAAACAGTGATTACACATTAATTACATTTAAAATATGTAACTTTTATACTACGTCTATTATTACATAGAGATGAGATTATTCTTAAATTTAATTGATTTCGATAGAGCTCTGGAAATACTACAACCGTTCGAAATCATGCTTCTTCTCTCGACATCAAAAAAGCTATACTAGAGATATGTATACATTAAGTAAGCATAATAGCGGATACAGCTACATTGCTAACGATTATTGATGTTTTTTTTGCATGAGATTTTTGAATGAGACAGCTTCGCAGGTATTTTTTAAGAAAATCTATACACATCTCATGAGATCAAACGAGATTTTTGATATACAAACACCTCATCGTCTTCACCTTGAACGATTATATTGTAACAACCTATAAAAGTAGCTAATAACTCTAATAGTTTTATCAGACATTATTACATGGACACGAGGTTAGCCCTAAATTAACTGATTTCACATGTGTGTATATCTGTGGTATCATGGAGCATATATAGACAAACACTTAAAATGGAATGTACCGGGTGGCCAGATAATATTGCAAAGTGCTGTTTCCGGAAACTATTCGTCGTAGAGAGTTGCAGTAAAAAATTTTATTACTAAAGTGGCCAAAAAAAGACCGTGGAAAATATTTTCAAATTTGCAAAATAACCGCCAGGGGGCGTAACCGCCATCCTGAACTTTTAAAGTAATTCTTTACTGAAATACGCCTAGTAAATGTACCAAAAAATTATATGCTTTTTAAAGCTCAGCTTTATTCGAGTAATTTTTGTTTGAGGTATCTATTAAAATAAAGTGGTGGGGGGGTTATTCAGTGATTTTTTTTAAATAAACAGCTGTGACTCCTAAACGACTGACCTGATTTTAATAAACTTAGTCTCGTTGGAAAGAGCATTTATTGCTCCATCAAATCTATCTTACCTGTAATATGTCTAATTTTTAGTGATGCCGCTAGAGCGCGTTTTTTGATATATCAGAAAATTGCAAAATTCTCTAAAAAATTAAATGCAACAATATGACTTTTTTTCATAAAAGTGAGATGAAATCATCCCCAAATAGGTTAGTGAAAACCGCATCTCATACACTAAAATCAGAGGTGGGAAGTATCTTACTTTAAAGTATCTCGATACCGGTATCGAGATACTTTTTTATGAAAATAGCTAGGAATAAGGTACATTTTTGAAATTGTATCGATATCTTCCTTTCGATACGTTTGTATGTATCTTATTGAATTGTTAAAGATACCATTAAAGAAAAAATGTTTGAAAACTGGAATGTATTGATTTAAAATTTTTGGTGAACATCGTACGTTTATTTCGCTGCACTGTCACCCGCTGTGTTAAGCTTACTTTATTCTCTTGTATTGTACATTTATTCAGGTTGAATAAATAATGTAAGGAAGTGTCACGGTATTCTTTCTTATTTCTATTTTTTATTTACAATCCTTGAATAAAATAATCCACGTTACCTAACCTTCAATTAAAGTAGCATTTATTCTACCTAGATCATCCACGTGTTTTTGTTTATTGCAGTATTTGACGGAATATCTAAAATCTTTTGTAATTTGCAAATCAAGTTTTAAAAATTTGTTTATTGCTTTTTAGTTCCTTTACAAAAATGCCGACACTTGCTGTCGCCGGCTTAAGAATTCTTAAAAGGGCATGGATCTTTTTATACTAATTTGTAGAAGTTAATTCATGCGTAGGTAGGTACATTAAGTAAGTAGGTATTAAGTAGTTATTAGCCCTAAATACAAGTTGGTATTGTACAGCACGTAATGTCCGAGTCAAATAAATCATACTTCTAAGGTACCGAATGTTGAAAACATATTCGTTTATAAATTTTAATAATACAATCGCCTACTACAATTTAATCAGGTAAATAGCAAATACCTGTTATAGTAGGAAGTACGTAATACCTTTGGTCTGTAATAAAATTGAATATCTAATACAGATGTCGCAAAGAGATTAAAATTACAAGATGTATATTTTTGAGATTTTAACAAAGTCGCTGCAAGACTGTCATAATAAATACCAGCAATGTACTTATATTGTCATGCAATAATTCAATTTCCCGTTATTTATTTTATTATCTATGTCCATCTTTACAATAGTGTTTAGTTTTTAGGGACACAAAATGAATATTTATATATAAAAAATATGAATATTGAAAACTTATGTAATTGTAGAAAAACGTTGTAATTAGGAAAAGTTCGCAAAAAAATTCACGTTCTTACAAAATAAAAAAGGAACAAACTAAAGTTCTTAAAAAAATAATGGGTTCACGTCCCTTTTAAAACCTCGTTCCAAGTCTGTAAAAATTGGCTACTGTGTAAAAATAAACGCCATTAAGCAGATTACAGGAAAGCGATTTAAAACGGTGATTATTCACCTTTTTGCGAATTTTAACAAAAGGATTTCAATGTAGTACCTATAGTTAAATAATAAGCAGTACAATGTTATACCATTGACTTTAGTGTTAAAGTCAATGGTTATACCTACACATTTTACTTTACCCCATTGGTCACATTTCATTCAACTGATTGATGATTCAACCAATCACAGGAATATATACTGTGATGTAATTTACTTTAGAACGTTTTTGGGAAGTTAACGCACAGTTTCTTTGCTAATTTAGGCAAGTAAAGAAGTAATTATTTATTATTTTAAGAATACGGGCCATCTATCTTGTTAACGTAACCATGGAAGAGAAAATTTTTTTTACCGTGGGTGAATTTATCAAACAATTTTTATATTTCTGAAAAGGGCTTTTCCTTTAATTAAGGACTTATTTTTAAAATATAACACAGCTGTTCCATCTAGCGCAGCTGTTGTGGCCTGATTCTTAGTAAGAAAAGAGGCAAATTATCAGATAAAAATTTAGAGAATTGTATTTTGTTGAAATGATCGTTAAATATATAAATTAAAAAAAAATGTAGTTTTTTAGTAGGTATGTTCATAGTATCTTCGATACTTTACATTGGGATTTAGTATCTTACTGAGGTATTGTTTTATAATATTTATCTTACCTTCAAAAAGTTTTCACTCACCTATTTAGGAGGATTTGATCTCATTTTTATGAAAAAAAGTCATATTGTAGAATTTAATTTTTTAGAGAATTTTACAATTTTCTGACATCAAAAAACGCGCTCTAGCGGCATCACTAAACAATTAGACATATTACAGGTAAGATGGATTTGATTGAGCAACAAATTCTCTTTCCAACGAGACTAAGTTTATTAAAATGTGTTCAGTCGTTTAGGAGTTACAGCTGTTTATTTAAAAAATCACTGACACCCCCACCACTTTATTTTAATAGATACGTCAAACAAAAATTACTCGAATAAAGCTGAGCTTTAAAAAGCATATAATTATTTGGTACATTTACTAGTTGGATTTCAGTGAAAAATCACTTTAAAAGTTTAGGATGGCGGTTACGCCCCCTGGCGGCCATCTTGCAAGAAAATATTTTCCACGGTCTTTTTTTGGCCACTTTAGTAATAAAAATTTTTGCCGCAACTCTCTACGACGAATAGTTTCCGAGAAACAGCACTTTGCATTCTTATCTGGCCACCCGGTACATATAAAAAAATTGAGAGGTATTTTATTTATGTATTTAATAAAATTAATAATAATTTTTAATTACGTATTTTATTCAAGTTCAAATTCCTGAAGCAAATTTTTGGATATAAATAATTTAAAAAAGATATACTTTGGTATGGTACAATCACTTTTACAATATGGAGTAATTGTTTGGGGATCAGCATCGAGGATCTATTTAAAAACCCTAGAAATAATGCATAAAAGATTTTTAAAAATTATGTTTAACAAGGAATACAGATACCCAAAAGACCATTTGTATATAAAAACAAAAATGGGTAACTTAACAAAAATATACTTTAAAAATCTTGTAATTCACCAATTTAAAAATACAAACAGGCTAAAGAAAGTTGAACATGAACATGGCACAAGGAATAAAATAAACGAAATAAGTGTAATAAGCGGAACTGAAAAACAGATCGGGAAAAAATCTTTTAATTTTCTAGGACCAAGAATGTTTAACTTTATACCAAAAGAAATAAGATCCAGTAGAACCATTAGGGAATTTAAAAATAAATTAAAGAAGTGGTGCACACTGAAAAGTAACTAATACTTTTCATCCTTAATCCTTGTTTATACAGCGTGTTCAGCGAGGAATGGGACAGTGCAATATCTCGAGAGCGGATGAAGATTATTAAATTATGAAAATATTTTTGTAAATATCTTCCAAGGGCGCACATTTGTTGGCACAAAGATTTGAATCAACGCCCATCACCGCCAGGTGGCGCTATCTCACTTCAATTTTTTAAATGCAATACCCTATTTTTTGTTTCATTTTTGGATTCTACGACATATTTGTGATGACTATTATTAAAACTCCTACCAACCTATCTTTTGTAGTTTCTGAGAAAAAATAATCCTTGGAATTTTAGCACAAAAACGTAATTTCAGGAAGTACTCATAACATTTGAGTGATACAGACAAAATAGCAAATTTTATACCAAATGAAAGATAAAAGATTGTTCTTCCACAAAAAATAATGCAGATAACGCCGAAATAATGCGATACGCTGTACACTAAATTGTAAGGGGGACCAACTTATCACAGTCGTTGATTAAGAATCATGTGAAACATTTATCATGCCATGAAAACAAACGCGTAATGAAGTGTCTGTCAAGTTTCTGTCAGTTTACAGTTTCAGTTTTGAAAATCGTCTGTGCATCTTCAAATTCCATAATTATGTTTACGTTTTCTAACGAAGAATATTTTGATATGGTAATAATTTATGGTGAATGTAGAAAAAATGCAAGGGCTGCACAAGTATTGTATGCTGCCAGGTTTCCCGATCGACGCCATTCCGGAAAAAATACATTTGTTCGTGTAGCAAATATTTTGAAGGGAACCGGTCATTATCCTCAACGTAAGTGCGAGAATCGCACAAAGACAGCAACAGATGAAGCACACACCGTTGGTGTATTAGCATGTGTAGCTTATAATCCTCATGTGTCTGTGAGATCTATTTCTGAAGAGTGTGCCGTATCAGTTGGTTCTGTCCATAAAACATTAAAATCTAATAAATACAAACCATTTAAAATTCATTTGGTACATGGACTGCATGCAGGAGATCAAGATCGCAGACTTAATTTTATCACCGGAGTTTTTATGGAACATTATGCGCAAGACCCTAATTTTCTAGGTCGTATCGTGTGGCCTGATGAAAGTAATTTTTCAAACAATGGAATCGTTAATCGCCACAATTCCCATTACTGGTCGTCAGAAAATCCTCATTGGGTAAGAGCAACCAATTTCCAAGTGAGATGGAACATAAATGCATGGTGCGGAATGATAGATGACAAATTGATTGGCCCATATTTTTTTAATGGTACCTTAACAGGCCAACGTTATTTGGATTTTCTTGAAAATCAACTGCCTCCTTTGCTTGAAGATGTAAATGTAAATCTGCGGCAAGTGATGTACTTTCAACAGGATGGCGCACCGGCGCACAATAGCGCAATAGTGAGAAATGATCTAAGTAGAGTGTTTCCGCAACAATGGATAGGTACAAATGGTCCCATTATGTGGCCAGCTCGTTCTCCTGACCTTAGTCCCTTAGACTACTTTCTTTGGGGACATTTAAAGAGTGTAGTGTATGAAACACCTTCTAGAGATGTAGAGGAGTTACAAAGCAAAATTAGAATTGCTTGTGCAAACATACCACGAGAAACTTTAAGAGCGGCAACTAGTGTTACATTAATTAGGCGTTATCAAACGTGTGTAGAAAATGATGGAGAAACATTTGAACATTTAATTTAATTTGTATGCTTTCAATTAATAAAATTCCAAGGATTATTTTTTTCTCAGAAACTACAAAAGATAGGTTGGTAGGAGTCTTAATAAAAGTCATCACAAATATGTCATAGAATCCAAAAATGAAATAAAAAATAGGGCATTGCGTTTAAAAAATTGAAGTGAGATAGCGCCACCTGGCGGTGATGGGCGTTGATTCAAATCTTTGTGCCAACAAATGTGCGCCTCTGGAAGATATTTACAAAAATATTTTCATAATTTAAAAATCTGCATTCGCTTTCGAGATATTGCACTGTCCCATTCCTCGCTGAACACGCTGATAAATAAGTATGATTGCAATCTCAACATCAAATAGAATAAATCAGTATAGGAATAAAGTAGAAATTATTTATTATTATTTTTTTTTTTTTCTTGGGCATCGATTGCTTCGATCATTAGCCCTTACTATTATTGGCTCACGTATAATTATATTTCATTATATAAATGTATCTGCTTTAAAAAATTTATTAACGTCGTCAATGAGTTTTCCGTTAGGGCTAATATATGCGATAAACTATGAGGTAAGTTGTTATCTTTTCTATGCTGGTTGTATAGTTCACATTCTAGTAAGATATGTTTAATAGTTAATATTACGTTACAGTTTTCACAAATGGGTTGGACCCTTCTGTCCTTTCCTGGGGATAAGAGATATGCAGATGTTAGTCGACAATGACCAATTCTTAGACGGGTAATTATTACTTGTTCACGTCTATTTAGAAACGTCGGGTATACCGTTTTTTCAACCGTTGTTTTAATTTCTAATAGTTTGTTGTTGGATCTGTTCCACTCATTTTCCCATATTTTATGTATTTGTTGTCTATAATATCTTTTTTGGTCAATGATACGTACAGGGATCACATCTGGTTCAGAGGAATTTGCTGATAATCGTGCAGCTTGATCTGCGTGTTCGTTTCCTGTGAGACCACTATGACTTGGAACCCACATAATTAGGATGTTGTATTGTTCTTCCAATAGGTGGGCAATTAATGATAAAATAATGTTTATCAAGTCGTCGTTTTCTTTCCTTCTGCGTATTGCTTCCACAGCGCTTCTTGAGTCTGTGCATATAATGTAGTTTTTATGCTGCTTATTATACCCACAAAAAAGTAGTCCTTGTTTGATTGCCATGAGTTCGGCTGTGTACACACTTACCCAAGACGGTAAGGATAACGTAGATACAGTATCTTCAAAGACAAATGCAGATCCCGTTCCACTACTTGTTTTTGACCCATCTGTGAACATGAATTTATAGTTTTTATATAAATCTTGAGTTTTTAGAAAGTTTTGGTGGTATATTGTTGGATGGGTTTCCTGTTTAGGGTATAGTGTCATAGAGTTTATTATAAGGTTTTGTGCTCCGAACCACGGTGGACTTTCTCTTATACGGCATTGGAAGCAGTTTGGTGTTTTATATCCATAACGTTTTAACTCTTCATGGTACCTTATTGTAGCCGGTCGTGTAATGGTTGGTCTATTCATAAATATTGTATCTACTGGTACGTTAAACATGATGCTGTATAAAGGATGGTCTGGTTGTGTGTAGATTCGGGCACCATAGCATAATAGCAGACAGCTCGTTCTTAATGGAAGCGGTTCGTATCCTGTTTCGCATCCTATGGATGTATGCGGACTGGTACGGAAAGTACCGATTGCCAATCTGATGCTTTGGTAGTAAAGAGCCTGTAACTTGCTAAGTATGGTTTTTCGTGCTGAATAAAATACAATTGCTCCATATTCCAAACGTGATATGATCAACAAATTGTGTAGGGTAAGTAACATTTTTCTATCACTACCCCAACTAATGTTAGACATCACTCTTATAATGTTCAGCGCCTGCTTACATTTGGCCAAGAGGTTATTAATTTGATCTTTCCACGACAATATTTCGTCCATCAGTATACCGAGGAATTTTATTACCCTCTGTGTGTTAATAGCGTTATTTTCCATTCGCACAGCTGGTCGAAAAGTGCATTTTCTTCACCTACAAAAGTGCACCGCTACAGTTTTGGTCGGAGAAAATCTAAATCCAATCGATTCCGCTTTTTGTATTAATTTATCCAACTCGGTTTGCAATACTTGGTTGACGTCTTCAGAGGGCTCAGTAGTATAGTATAAACACAAATCATCAACGTATAGTTGTGTTTTTACTTTTGTTGCGCCTTTCAAAATCAAATTGTTAATTGCTATTAAGAATAGGGTCACACTGATGTTGGACCCTTGTGGGATTCCGTTAACTTGCACTCCTCGTGACGAAGTGACTCCACCTACTCTGATTTGTATTTCACGTGAACGTAGAAAGTCTTGTATAAATTTCGCCATTTCTCCCCTTACTCCCCATTCATATATTGTTTTACTATATTGTATCTCCACGTGCAATCATACGCTCTTTCAATGTCGATAAACACTGCTAGGGTGTGTTTTCGATACGCAAAACCTCTTTGGATCGCATCTTCAAGCAACACTAGGCTATCTAATGTACTCCGGGGCTTTCTAAAACCAAACTGGTAAGGAGACAGTAGGTTATTTTGTTCAATGTACCACATCAACCTTGCATTGATCATTTTCTCGTATAATTTTCCCATACAACATGTTAATGAAATCGGTCTGTAGCTTTCTGGTCGTTCCGAAGGTTTGCTTGGTTTAAGAATGGGGATTACCGTGGCGACTTTCCATTCCTTAGGATACTTCCCCGAGTGCCAGATCCGGTTGTATATTTACGTTTTTAATACTGGCAGTTTTACAAAAATCTAAATCGTAACCGGATATGTCTGACATCTCGATCATACAATAAAATGAAAAGCAGATGGAGTTATTGGTAAATCTAATCGAAGCTGCCTTATGAAATGTTATACGTATAGGTTTGTTAACAGTTTGTTGTATGCCAAGACCATTGATAAAAGAGGAAAAATGTAAAAAAAACTGCATTAGAAGTTAGCTGGTCAATATTAATTAAGATCACCTAAACATATTACTTCATCTGAAAAAGACACTACATTACATACAACGCTTTCAAACTTATCAAAAAACTGTAAAAGGTTCTCATGTTGTGATCGATAAAAAACACTTACTATGATTTTTAATAAGTAGTGACAGTAATAAATACATATTCGAGGTTGGTAGTATTACTGATAACTTTAAACTGTAAATTAGACTTTACAAAAATGCTTACACCCCTAACCTATGTAAAGGGATCTCTTTGAATGAAAGTGTGGCCTTCAATACTTACTGTTTCTTTAGAGACAGAATCATTAAGCCAAGTTTCAGTTACAGCAATAATTTCAAAATCCATAGATAATACATGATCCGCAAATAATGAATGTTTTGGTTACAAAGAACAAATGTTAAATGAGCAATTTTAAAATCACTGGACATTCAGCAATCTAAATATATATATATATATATATATATATATTATTCTGATGTTTAATTAGGAGAAAAGAAAACGTATATCAACTAATTAAATATAATCAGAACGTTCAAGTAAAATTCATTAAATCAAAAAAACGTAAAATGTATTAAGGTGGGTTTTACGCTGCGTTTTGGCGTTCTGTCAAATAAAGATACTATCAGAAAACATATACATTCGACATATTAAAGTTGTTCCTGTGCATATTTCAAAATGAGCGCGATTACACAGTATGTACTAACTACTAAGTATGTACCTGCATCAAATCCAAATAAAAAAATTGTGTGCCTTATATTTATATAACAAATATATAACTTATTAGAACTGATACAAGAAAAAAATACCAAAATTCATTATCCTCGCCAGCCTCTTTCCTCATCTTTAAAATTATCCTTAATTCTCAGATAATTAAGTACCTACATAATTATTTAGTAGGTACTTACATGTTTTTGTAATCCCTACTAAAATAGAAATAGCACAGTAAAAATGTAGTAACTACCTAATACAATTTGTCTATTTACAAATATCTTGCATGTGAATATAGTATGGTTTCTTTAAGTTATGCTTATCGTATTGGCAAAACAACAGTGCCAGAAATTATTTTTGAGGCAGCTGGTGCAATCTGGACCATTTTAAGCAAAAAAGTGCTAATGCGAGCTTCTGAATCATGCTGGAAAAAAATAGCAGAAGGTTTCAAGGTGAACTGGAATTTTCCAAATTGCATAGGGGCTCTCGATGGAAAACATCGTTGTACGCAAGTAAGGCTTGATTGAAGTATGGCAATTAAATATTAAATCAAAATTGTTTAATAGGCTGTTCCACATTTGGGATCATCATATTATAATTATAAGGGTAGCCGCAGCATTGTATTAATGTCTACATTAGTAGACATAGGTGGACAAGGTAGACAAAGTGATGGGGGAATTTTTAAAAATTGTAATATAGGCAGAGCATTTGAAAATCAATTACTACATATTCCAAGACGGTAAAATTTCTGATCAGCGTGACCAATTATCATATGTTGTTGTTGCTGACGAAGTGTTTGCCTTAACAAATTATATGTTACGGCCCTATCCCAGACAATATATGAACAGAAATTCAAGAATTTTCAATTATAGCTTAAGTTGTGCCAGAAGAACAATCGAAAACGTGTTTGGTATTCTTGCTGCACGTTGGAGGAACCAATTATTTCATCTTTGCAAACAACAGAAAGGATTGTTCAAGCATGTGAATGTTTGCACAATTACATAATGACTGAAGAAAAATCCCAATCAGTGCCAAAATATTGTATATCCATTGACAGTGGACAAGCAGATGGTTGTTTGAGAGAGGAAATCAGTCAAGGTGCATTTCAAAGTATTAATAGATCCGTCAGCAATATGTACTCAAAAAATGCTGCCAGTATACGAAATGAATTTTCCCAATACTTCCTCAAGGAAGGAACTGTACCATGGCAATGGAACCATGCTGGTATTACAAACCAGCACAGTGGTTTGTTGTGGCACCGGTATTGGCTTGCTAAGTTCTTTTAGAAAAACTTTTTTCTCTCTAATCTTTAATTTTAAATCATTTTAATTACAAGGTACACAATTCTCACTTTTCACGTGGACTCTCTTCGGATGATTTTGGTGTTTCCTCTACAATCTCAGGACTATTGCAGGTGGTGATGTTTAAATTTGAAGTAGTTCTGTAAATAAAACAAAAACTCTGTGTAATAGTTCATTGAATTTATAGTAGCATTAGAACTTATAATGGAATGTTCCAACATTAAAAATATAGTACTATTATTGTAGATACCCTTTTACGTCCAAAATATCGCTAAGGAAAGACATCAATTCATAATATTTGAAAGTAATCACTTTCTGTGTTGCTCACACAGATATTTCCATTTTTTTGAGCAATCTGCTGCAGAAATTTCACCTTCAATTTAAACATTAAAGATTATTCTTTTTTGATTAATTTAGTTCTACTTTACCATTAAAAACTTTAGATATTTCTATCCATGCTCTGTCGTGTTTCTCCTTTGACCTATGTACAATAGGCATTCGATGATCCCACAATTCCGACCAGTTTTGGACTTCTGAAATTAGCATTTCATTTAAGTCGATTTCTTCGGTCTCACAAACTGCAGTTACGTGCACATCAATGAAAAAACTAGAAAATCGTACTGATGAAAAACCAACAGTCAATGATCATAACTATTATAACTTACAATTATTGGCGGAGTCAGGGTTATCAAACACAACATTTGTAGGGGCAGCGGAAGGAGTTACATGTGCTCCGAAGTAACACCCAAATTGGGGGAAGTAACGCTACATTTGGTACAGGAATATGTTTTTCCACTCTTGATATTATAATTTAATTTACAGAACCACGTAATTTGATTTAATTTTATGCGCTATACAAAATTATGGGTTATAACTAACAAGTAGAATAAACGCCAAATACGAAGACACCTGCGCAGAAACCGAATATTGCATTAAAAAGAAATGGAATAATGATATGAGTGAGAAGTAGATATTATGTTCCGTCCACAAAATGTAGTGTTGTTAATTGTTTTCTAACCTCAACTTTATATGTATTAATATAATATATTGATTTAGTTCGTTGTTTATAATGGGTGATGCGAGTACATCGTCTGGTAGTACGTCAAATATTCCAGCAAAGAAGCTTATCTCTTATCGCAAGATGCCCGCGAAATTATTTGGTATGTTTATCAGTTTCATAAAAATATGAATGAAGGTACGTCATTATTGTACGATTAACATCTGTCAGTTTTTTCACGATTACATTTCTTTACAGTTAACGTTCTTGATATCGTTGTGAAAGTATCTAAAAGTACCGTCGTTCGAATTATTAGAGAATTCAACGTGGTGAAATAGAATCGTTCAAAACTTCTAATAAAAGAATGAAAACCGCACCAAGATCAGAGCGACTCATTGTGTATACAGATGAAACATACATACATGCATCGCATACAACGCCACATTCCTGGGTAGATGATTCCAACGAAGGTTTAAATGTCCAATCGGTAAAGGTCAACGTCTTATAGTACATGCTAGTGGTGAAATGGGATTTATCAATAATGTCCCCTTAGTTTTTAAATCGGGCTCAAGAACAGGTAATTATCACGACGATATGAACTTTATTAATTATAAACGATGGATTAAGCACCAGTTATTACCGAATTTGCTCGAAACGTCAGTTATTGTTATGGATAATGCAAGTTATCACAACACGTTAGCAATTAAACATCCAACTTTTAGCAGTAAAAAAATTGAAATGATAACTTGGTTACAATAACGAGGGATCGTACATGATGAATCCCTAACAAAAGTGGAGCTGTATGATTTAATAAAAATGTAATGTACAATACCGAGGCTACACGAGAATCATACAAATGGATGTATATTTGAAACATGAGTAAACCACTCTTTAATTGGCACTACCTCGCATTCACCCGGAGGATAAATCCATAAGGAGAAATGCCATGAAAAGTTGGGCATGTAAAGCATCGAGAAACACAACTTTTAAATTGAAAAACTAACTCGTGAAAAGTGTTCGACGGATTTGGAGAGCCACTGGCAAGAAGTGTGCCGTCATGTTAAAGAAATTGAAGAAGAATACATTAATATAAAGAGCATGGATGTTGTTTGTGAGAAATTGATTATACGTAGGAGTGAAGACTCGTCGGATGAATCTGATTTTATATCAGATTATGATAACGAAGAAATAAGTGTATAGTAATTTTGTAATATTTTATTTCCTCGACAATCTTGAAAATGTACTTTTTGAAAGTATAAAACTGTTTAGACACGAATTATTTACCCTTAGAACTGTGGTTAATAATTAAAATGCGAATTACAACATTTCCGAGTAAATTTATGAACAAGTAACATAACCTTATATTTCACTTTTCACAATTAAACAAATGCTTTTTTTTTGTTTAAATTGTCCTAATTATAAAATATAAACATCATAATTAAGATTATTATAAGTTTTTGTTATGAACGAATAAGTTCAAAGGTAAATATGTAATTAAAAATTATTAATTTTATTAAATACATAAATAAAGTTTACCTCGAGATTCGAACCTACGACTGTACTTTTAGCTACCATCCATAGCTGCAATCGATGCAAATTTTGTCTTTATGTATGTAGAACTAATGTAAATTCTAAATATAATGAGATTACAGTCAAATTACTTATATTAATGGAATGTGAGCCTGCAATATCGCAAGGATTCACACATACCAAAGCAACTTAAATTTATTATATAATCTCATTATATTTAGAATTTACATTAGTTCTACATACATAAAAACAAAATTTGCATCGATTGCGGCTTGAACCTTGGTGGCGCAGTTGGTAGCGCGGTACTCTAGCAAAGTACAGGTCGTAGGTTCGAATCCTACTCGAGGTAAACTTTTTATTTATGTATTTAATAAAATTAATAATTTTTAATCATAATTAAGAGGTTATTAACTAAAAAATGTACAAAACGTAACTTTTACTTTTCTTAAAAAAAATATTTTCCGGTTGAATAGTACACGGTCACGTGATTTTTTTCGCGCAGCTTCTTCGTATTCGGCGTTTAGTCTACCTATCTTCCACATATTTAACATAAAAAAATGAGATAGACGTAACTAAAAAAATATGTACATAAACGAGTACGCTGAAAGTCAAAGGTAAACTTCTGGCGCACTGACCTTGAAACGCGTGCATTCGAAAATAAACGAATACTATTGGCTGTCGGTAAAACGCGTACGCGTCAATTACGGACCCACCTTTATGCTTCCGCAAAAAAGGAGCATTCATGTAGATCCAACATGAGAAAAAAAATGGATATCAGCAAGGAGTATATAATAAGAAGAGGCGTAACGGTATAGGATTTTGTGTATGTTGGGTTGCCTAATCGAATGTTCTCTAATAAATTATAAACGGGTGGTTACGGAAAGTAGTTTGCTTTAGCAGGTAGTTGAAAAACAAGATTTGGTTTACCAGATGGGTGCTTCATTGTTGCTATGTTGCCGAATATGCTTTCTGCGATACTTGTGATTTATTTCAGTGGGCTAACTAATCAAACATTTTGACGTATTTGTACAATTTAAGCGCATATTAGTACCTCGTGTTTACTTTATTACAGGTATTAAAAATATAATTGATTTTCCTGCTTACTGGAAAATCAATAAAAATACTTATCTATATAAATTACGATCATATAATAATAAAAATAATTTATTTCCCACAGGAATACGGAATTACACGTTATAATTACTAAATGAATTTGTATAAACACACCACTAATGAAAAATAGAAATAACAAATAATTGCTGCACTATTTATTAAAACAAATGAAACTAATTCTAGAAATTAGCAAAATATATAAAGACAATAAGAAATATAATTATAACCCTTGTAACAGTTTAATTTAAAAGAGTTTAGGTAAAAGGTAATTCAGTACAAATGCATACACAAGAAAGTGTTTAAAATGAACAACATATATACAGGGTGTCCGATGAGGAACTGTACAAACTGAAATGGTATTTTCCTTGGGTCAATTTAAGTAAAAAAAGTCCCATAAACATAGGTCTGATTCGCAATAGTTACCCAGATACAAGCGTTTAAAGTTTATAAATGATCACATATTTTTTCAAAAGTAATTATTATTAGTCAACTGGAAAAACAAAACCGAAACAATCTGTCATTTATTCGTTTGTGTTCTAATAATGACAAAGTGGATTGTAGTAAATTAAGTGTAATTTAAATTTAAAATGCCTTTTCAATTTTCTAACGAAGAGTATGCTGACATCATTTACATTTATGGATTTTGTAATGGAAATGCGAGAGCTGCCGTTAGGGAATATGAACGGAGATTTCCCAACAGGAGGATTCCAAATCACCAAACCTTTTCTTCTGTGTTTCAACACGTTCGAACTCATGGTTCATTTCCATCAGTTTCAATAAGATCTGATCGTCCTGTGGAGTTAAATGTGAATGAGCAAGAAAACATTCTACAGATGGTTGATCGGAGTCCAGGGTTGAGTGTTAGAAGAATTTCTTCTCGAACAGGAGTCCCCCGTATGTCAGTATGGCAAACATTACATGATGGGCTTTTGTATCCCTATCATACACAAAACGTTCAGCACCTTGAACCTGGAGATTTTGCTTTGCGGTTGAATTTCTGCTAGTGGCTACAAGAAAATCCACAACTAGTTCCATTCATTTTATTTAGTAACGAGGCGCAATTTACTAGAGATGGAGTGAACAATACATGCAATTCTCATTTGTGGTCAGATGAAAATCCACATGGTACAAGAGAAGCTAACTTTCAGCGCAGATTTTCTGTTAATGTATGGTGTGGTATGATTGACGATCAACTTATTGGACCTTTTTTGTTTGAGGAACGTCTTACAGGAGAAGCATATGCTAACTTTTTGCGGAATGAATTGCTACCGCTTTTGGAAGAAGTACCTTTACTAACAAGACAACAAATGTTTCTTCAACAAGATGGGGCTCCTCCCCATTTTAGTCGACAGGTGACCGAATATCTAAATTGCTTACCCTAATAGGTGGATTGGGCGTGGAGGTCCGCATGCTTGGCCACCGAGATCGCCCGATCTCACACCTCTGGATTATTATTTGTGGGGTCATTTGAAAAGTTTAGTATACGAGGTGAAAGTTAATACCAGAGATGCACTAATACAGCGTATTCGGGATGCGTGTCAACAAATATGGAACAACCACCAGGTACTTCGAGCGGCTACTCTGTCCATTTTACACCGCAGCCGTCTTTGTATTAATGCCGAAGGACGTCATTTTGAACATTTGAAGTGATTTTTTTGTTTAAAATGTGTTTAGTAGTTCCATTTTCTGTTTTCAATAAAAATTAATTTTCAATAATGTGTGATCTTTTATAAACTTTAAACGCTTGTATTCGCACTTGCGAATCAGACCTATGTTTATGGGACTTTTTTTACTTAAATTGACCCAAGGAACATACCATTTCAGTTTGTACAGTTCCTCACCGGACACCCTGTAGAAAAACCAGTTTCTGCAGAATTGTTAACTACTTGAAAATTCGTCTGATAACATGTAGTTATGTTTGTACGAGCGGGTTTGTCAGATTCTAATTAACTTTATTTCAGCCAGAATTAATTTTTAAACATATTTGAAAATAAAAAAAATGATTTCCCTTTTATTGCAACTTCATTATAAGTACACATACACATAACTGGCCATTAATTAAAATCGTTCAATAAAAAATGTATTTTTTAAATAAATATGAATATTTTCAATTCTAAGGAAATAAGAAAACCTACAGGTATTCATTGTTGTAATATGACTTTTGTTTGATGTGCGAGCAAATATTCAGGTACTATGAGTCATTTAAAAATTTAAAATAAAAGTACAGCTGACAACAATGCTGCTTAACAATTGAAAGAAATCGTTGATGTTATCTGTAAATGGTTCTTTACTTATATTAAGGTTAGTTCGGTTCCCTGGTGTGTAGAGGGATCGACGATAACATCCTAATGGCCGGGGAACTTTGTTGCTTACGCTTAAAATCGAAGGATTGCACCTCTTCTTATTATATACTCCTTGATATCAGCTTTACCATTCATCCTAAAAAGTAAAGTTACTTTATACAAAAATGAAATATTACTTTTTATACAAAAAAAAAATCTATATAACATTCAAATTTAAATAATGTACCCTGTTAAACCTAAACACAATTGATTTGAGCTACAAAACCAGAAAAACAAAAAGAATATCAAAAAAATTATTACCTACAGAGTAAATGAATGCAATTTAACAAAACATTAATTTGAATACAACAAATATTATCAAAAGTAACAGCAAATTCTTTTCATAAATACAATTATAAAATAATTTTCAATGTTATTTAAACTTTTATCATAAACTTATGCTGTGATTGGCGTCAAAACAAAGAAGCAATTTAATCATTATCCATTCTCGACCTTAATATGAGTTTTCGTAATGGTACATATACATCATTAGAATTTTACTTATTTATTTACATTCTACATTACAGGCGAAAACCTAAGTACAATGCATCAGCATTAAATATAAGACAGTATTAAAAAATAACTACAAAATTCGTTTATAAAAGACAACTGTTTAAACTCTAACAAAAAAAGAAAACAAAGATTATAAAAATTCAAATCCTAAATCAATTAACTTAAACTAACAAATTCTATTAGTAAGTTATTAGCGTATAGACTGCCTACAATAATAAGGCAAATAATAATAAAACTAAATACAAGAAATTAAAATGTTTGTACTAATAACCAAACCCTAATTATTAGTACTAAGGGACTGATGTGCAATGATTACACTTTGTTTAAGCAAAATGTGTATTTCAATATGAAACGTAAATTATATTAAAAATATCAAAGTCAGTCGATGATTCATTATACAAATGAAACATGCTGGTAAATGGCGAAGGAGCTTAATCAACCTTTGAAATTTGTTGTGTCCAAACTAGCATGAACAAAGCTATTGTAACCTATCAACTTTAACACCGACGTTTTTTTTACAACAGAAATACGATAATTTCGTAAGCAGCTACGAGAAGGAAGCCAGCATTAATTCTTGTAGGTTACAATAGCTTTCTTTATCTACTCTAAATTAGTTTAGACACCAAAATTTCTGCGAGGAGACAAACGCCTTAATCATGAGTGCGTGAAAGAAGAACATGAAAAAGCATGTGAAAATGGCAGAAATAAGAACTAGTAACTGTAAGGTAGAAACTAAGTACGAATAATGTCCATTTTCGAACTTAATTTTATGTAATTTATATAATAGTCATCAAATGACAAATGCAAGTTTTAAATTTGATTTTAATTACAATTGTGAACAATAAGTTAGCAACAGTTACTACGTAAAAAGTTAATGGCATGTAAACACTGGTATAAAAATTGTATAACTAGCGTCTCTTAATCAGACACCAAGAAAAATGGTGTGTTGTCTTAATCTATGATTTTTTAAACTATTTTTCCATTTTGACACAAAATTACATTGATCACATTTATATTCATATTTTGAAATATGTTTTCGAAGATGAATTGACATATTGTATTTCATTTTTGTTGAATAATCACAATGTTCACATTTATAATCAATACTATCTGTGTGTTTTAAACTATGTTGTTTTAAATTAACTTTTGTTTTTGTTACATAATCACACAGGTTACATTTATAACCGTTACTATCAGTGTGTATTAAATTATGCCGTTTTAAACAATGTTTTCGTTTTGTACTATAACTACATTGGTTACAACTGTATTTAATATGTGATATGTGTTTTATAACATGATATTTCAAACAGGTTTTTCCTTTTGATGAATACTCACAATGTTCACATTTATAATCCATACTATCTGTGTGTTTTAAATTATGCCGTTTTAACTCATGTTTCCGTCTTGTAATATAATCACACTGTGCGCATTTATATTCAAAATGTGAAGTATGTTTTATAAGATGGCATTTTAAATACCTTTTTACTTTTGTTGAATAATCACAATGTTCACATTTGTAATCTGTACTATCTGTATGTCTTAAACAATGCATTTTTAATGAATTTCTCCACTTTGTCGTATAATCACATTGGTCACATTTATAATTAGAACTTAATGGGTGTAGTGAACTATGAACTTTAAAACTATCCTTCTGTTTTGTTACAAAATCACATTGCTTGCATTTGTATTCAAAATTTAGAATATGTTTTTTAAGATGGTTTGATAAATTACGTTTCATATTTGTTGAATAATCACATTGTTCACATTTGTAATTAGTATTATCTGTATGTGTTAAATTATGTTGTTTTAAGTCATATTTCCTTTTTGTACCATAACTACATTGACTACATTTGTACTCACAATAAGAAGTATGTTTTTTAAGATGACATTTTAAGTAATTTTTTACTTTTGTAGAATAGTCACAATGTTCACATTTATAATTGATGCTATCTATATGTTTTAAATAATGCTGTTTTAAATTGAATCTCCATTTTGCGGTGTAATCACATTGGTTACATCTATACTCGGTAGTAGGTTTTTGATGTTTTAAAAAGTTTTCTGCTTTTGTTGAATAATCACAAGGTTCATTTTTATAATTGATACTATCTGTGTGTTTTAAATTATGCCGATTTAAATCATCCTTTCTTTTGTAGTATAATCACATTGATTACATTTGTATTTACAACGTGAAGCATGATTTGTAAGATGGAATTTTAAACAGCATTTACTGTTTGTTTTAAAATTACATTGTTCACATTTATAATCAGCACTTGTGGTGTATTTTAAATCATTCATGTTTATATTGTTTCCACATTTGGTTATAGAATTGCATTGGTCACGTTTGCAACTTTTTGTGATATGTTTTTTAAGATTTTTTAAATTGGGTTTTACTTTTCTTGATTGATCACATTCGTGTATTTAAAACTTTTTGTATCATCTACTTCAGTTACATCTTCATGTTTTACAACATAATAGAAGTGATCTTCTTCTTTAATATTTGCAATATAATCCATTTCTTCTTTTATTAGATCACTGTTTACGCTAAATTCTTGTTGGGTTAAGCATGAATTTAATTGTCCTTCTTCAGGTTCGACTTTAATAAGTTTCGGGTCAATGTCACTGGCCATCTCGAAAGTTTGTATTGCTTAATCCAGGAAATTTATAATGTTAAAAGTACAGTATACTGTGGTTAAAAGTTACTACAGTTAAATCAAATGAAATGAATACTATTAATAGCAATTCGATACCACATTTCATTTAATATTTACGTTCTTCAAACAAATTGAGTTTAGTTTTGTTACCTGAACGGAATAGTTTAAATAATCAATGCAGAAAGATAAATACCACGCAAACATTGTAACTTTCAATCTGACTCTACAAATCTGATTTGAGTGAAAACATTTTTGTGAATTTTGAGGTGATGAACTGCCACACGATTACATACAATCTGGAAACATTTCATTATATTCCTAAATTGTGAACAAATCGTGGGTTCTCACTGGTTTGCTTTTCAACATCTAGAATTATGTTGCGGATAAATGTGTAACACCGATGACCTATTTGTAAATATCCACCATTACATCTAATATTCAGTAACAGTTTATTTTAAAACTTTCTTTTGTTTTAATCTTTTTATTTATTATTGTGCTCGTATCAAGCACAAGGTAACACAGTGTTGCTACATCAGGTTTGCTAGATCAGGGTTGCCAGATAGATATTTTTGTCAACCGCAGAATAGGGCAAAAACAAACAGTAGTTTGCTCATCTGAACGGTAGATTTTTTAACACGTTCGCGGACAGGGTTTTAAGGTGGTTCCTAGAATCATACATCTATACATTTTGAATTTGTGATCCAAAAATCATTTTTTTCGAAAAGAATAATTATTTTTAAGTTAAAAAAATATAGACCTCCGCTCCCAGCATATAGAAAGAATTTATGTTCTGGTACAGGACGTCCTAACACGTCTTAAGTATTACAAAAAGGCTTTATTTAAACAAAATAACCCATTGACAAGTGTTAGTACACCTACACCATCCACTCCCCCTTTTTTACGTCACAATCCCCGCCCCCTGGGCACCTTCCCCTCCCTGTACTCGCCTACGTGGGGGCGTATACTTTGAGGGTGGGGTCTGATTAGAGGGATTAAAATTAGGCCACACCCCACTTTTAACCGATTGGTCGTGCGTGTACCAGCCTCTCTGGCTCCTGATTGGTGGTTAGCCCCACCACTCAGCTACTGTGCTCTAATTGGAGGACTAAGTCTCTGCATTCTGATTGGTTATGGCGGGAAATTGGAATTTGTATTCTAATAAGGGGCCCTAATGCTAACTTGTAAGACACGTGTAGATCTTCAAAAGTTGTTCTTGGGCCTTCGCCTCTGTCGCGGCCCCCTGGTTGGAAATAGTATGTGACCCTAACCCTATAAGACAAGTGCCTCTTAGGAGTTGGCCCCCTTGATGCAATTGTATGTGGGTTCTAGCCTAAAGACAGGTGTAGGCCTTCGCCCCCGTCATAAAATTTGTATTCTAATAAGGTGGCTCTAATGCTAACTTTAAGACAGGACATGTGTTAGGTTCGCGCCCTGGCCTCCTTTGAGTTAAAATAGATTTTTAGTGTCATCTAGTTGTGTATTTTTAAACTGGCGAGTGTTTTCTGTAATAAAGGTAGCGGTTGGATTAATTAGAGTTTATTTGTGGCGCCATCTAGTGGTGTATAGACTAATGAACATTTTTTGCAATAGAAGTTGATCATGCACAAATATCTCTTTCTCTCCCTCGTTTATCCGTTTCTCTCTCTCTCTCTCTCTCTATCGGCTCTTTCTCACACACACCCACGCACGCACGCACGCGCGCAGCAAGAAATAATGTTACATCTAACAATCTCAGCAATATTTTTTCCATTTATCACTTTCTGCTAGAATCATTTTTTTGCAAGTCAGCATCAACTCCGTGGCCTAACAAGGAATATTGAAAAGTTTTCCAACTGCAATAACTACTTTTATGCTTGCTTCTATTCTCGTGTGCGGGGTTTTTTTTGTAAAGTTCTTTCCACATTTTCAAACTTGGTGAAAACTCACTTTTCTTTCCAAAAATATTTGGATTTGATGAAAATTCTGTCAAACTATTACCAAATAACACACGAAATACAGTGCAACGATTTGTTGGATGTACTCCCAATCAGCCAGTCTCTTGGGTATTTTTCTCTATGGTTTGCACTTTTGGTATAATATAAAAATTTTGAAATTTTTTTTCTGAATATCAAGGGGTATGCTAGAGAGCATAGTCGGTGAAAAACGCTTTTCAAAATTTGGTATAACTATAAGAATTTTGTGTCGCAGATTATCAGTTATTTTAGTAGTTACCCACAATGCGGGCTCAATAAGATCAAGATTTGCTGCTTTGGAGTCGTTAGTGTCATCATCTGATGTATTGGAACTATAAAAAAATATTTTAGTCCAGAAATCTGTTTCTTTCCTAAAAATAGTAGGTATATTTTTCACCTAATGTTTTCCTGTATAGTAGTAATTGTAACGGGATCATTAATTCGAGAGCTAGGGCCAGCCATTACTTCACTGTAATTACAAAAACAAACGTCAACCAAAAATTTTGATCACACTATGAAATTCTACCTAGGAGTATCGTGAAGCAGTTTTTTGTTTTTCGTTATCAGTGTCTTCACTATAAAATGATAATTTCGAGAATCAGAGTAATTTATTTTACAGGTCAAAATCACTTACCTTGCATCTTTTCTAATCTGAGTGCTCAACTTAAAAAAATTGGCGATGTGTTGGCTTCCCTGTACCGCCTTCGTTTCTTTTTCTTGACGAATTTTTCGCTTCTACGCGCCAGATTTATGTGTCTTTTTTAACATTTTAAATCACAATCTAATATAAATATATAATATAATATAAGGAAGATAATTCGAACTTTTAATAAAACAAAAGAGTTTAAGTCCGATCACTATTTTTAAAAACTGACTGTATAACAACAGGGTTTCAGTAAAACTAGCGTATCAAGTGTATAAAAATAAACCGAGCTTTTATGAGTCATTTGTCCCGGTGATTAAAACTGGCTGCCCCAGCAAAACCAACGTGTTGGTGACCTCATTTTCTTACAAATCACATTGTCATTCATACATAAAACAGGTAATAACTAACTGCACCAAAACCTACACACTATAAAAAACAAAAAAAGATCCTGGAGGTGCACCTACAACTCTTTTTCTGCTTAGTTTGTAACATGTTCATGTTGGAAATATTGATTAGTCATTAAGTATGGAAACAAAACTATATCGGTCCTGTCGTGAATTGCTAGAAAATGCTCTGTTTATTTTTATGGAGTTTTACTATTTAGACTGATGCACGCATTATATTTGTTTTTATATATTAATTTGTTTCTGAGTGTGAATCAAGGGATATTCGATCTTATTATTTAAATCACCTATTTTCATAATTTCTGCCAACAAACAGTTCATGTGAATCGACAGGAAACTAATCCTAAATAAAATATAAAAGGCAGTTATCTTGAAAAGAAATATGTAGAAATGCATAAAATAGCAAATTTAAAGCTTAGGAGAGGAAACCGATATTTCTAATTTGTGGCGTTAGTAAGTCTCTGGGAACCCGTTCGGTATCGGCTGGTAATTTAATACCATTGCAGATTATAGGTGGCTGCAAAGTTTATTAAACAAACAAATTTCCGAGTAATTTTATATCTTTAAAATCTTGAAACTTATCTACTACTTTATTTTATATACCTCCATCCATTTTATGATGGACGAAAAATAATATATATATATATATATATATATATATATATATATATATATATATATATAGGCCTTATCAAATTAAATTGAGATGGAATGCACTAAATTTATATTATTTTAATCTTTTAATCAATCTTTGGGGATAGAGTTCTATATTTAGAATTAAATTGGCAAATAAAATAAATATATATATATATATATATATATATATATATATATATATATATATATATATATATATAACTTATTATTATTATAAAAATTTAAATCTTTTCGAATCTTTTTCGTGAAATCAAAAGAAATTTCATTTCACAAATGGAAATATTCATGTCAATAATTACATTGTAACTTGTAATTAATAGTTTCAATGTGAAACAGACTTCGTTGGAATTTGCACAAATTATCCATGCGTTGCGTCCTTGCTAACTTAAATAAATGCAGCCTGTCAAAAATTTCGCCAAAGGATCTAAAATTAGTGAGTACAATTTTGATTTTCTTCAAAGTAAAATTATTATTTCTATAATTACATGTGTTCATTGACTTTTCAGATATTGATACATGTTGTCGCACAAACATTTATACACAATCAAACAAAAAACATAAATACAAGACATCAAAAGGATAATCAATGCAATAGTTGGGTTATGATATAAAAATTTAACTCACATGTGTTGTTGCAATTTCCAAAGAATGGTCACATTAGGCTTGTTCCATATTAACATTGGACGTAGACTTCTTTCCATGTATCGATGGTACTGCCTTGCTGTTGAAATTGGTGCTGCTTAATTTCCATAACTTCATCCAAATCCACTAACTTGTGTATATTTAAATGTTGATTTAAATATTTAATAATTTTTCGGATTTAACTTGTATTTTATTCTTATATAATATTTTATATTTACTTGCACTTTTATTTTATATGCCGATATGAAGTTAAATTTATTTTATAACCTCCATCACTTTCAAAAAAACAACTGAAGGATTTTATTGACATAAAATGCACATCACCCGATGTTTAAACACGATTTCGAAATGAAACAAATACAATATTATCGACAATTATAATCGGTAACCTTAGTTTTAATTTTTTTATTGGTTAAAACAATTGTTTCTGAAATCTCAACCCTACGTTGATCGCGGTTCAAATCCGATAATGTTAACGAAAATTTTAACTTACATGTTAACAAAAGCACTACTAGCACTATGGCTTGTTAGTCACCAAAAATTACAAAAGCAAAAGAGCAAGAGATCAGGAGCAATTCCTTTTATACTTTTCTCATGGATACCAAATTTTAAATTTTTTTTTACATTACATACAAAAGATCCTAGCATCTGATTGGTCTAAACAAAAATGTTAAATTAACTAAAACATAAATTATGCCATAACTTTTTCAAATCAATTCAGATTTGCTTTTTAAATACATTTTTGAAATCATGGCAACTTTCTGCATAAAAAAAAACACCTCACATGCCATACTTCGTTTCAAGAGTTTACATTTTGACAAAATAACACCTAAATTTACTAATATCTAACAAATTTTATATTTTACAACTAAACCATTGTCTATAAAAAAATTTTTAGACAATGACTAAACTAATTACATATTCAACTTCTACATAAAAAACTGTATAAGAATACACCTATTTCAACTCATTTTACCTAGTTTTAACAAAATTTCTACTTTCATACCTTAATTAACCCAAATTTTCTAATTTTATGTTTAGATTATTATCTTATCCTATAAAAACTATAAATTTGTAAAATTTTTAATTATAGTACTTAACCTAACTTTATATAATTTACTTTTAACTTGCGTTTTAAACGTCTATATCACTTGAAATATTTATCTAATATGTTCTTATATATGTCTCTAACACAATCACTGTTTATTTGTACTCCATAGTTTATAATTTTGTATTTTCACACTTCCATATTATTAACATATTTTGTAAGTTTTTGTACACAAATTGTAATTATATATTAAATATCACATAGCACAAGTGTTGTTCATATTCTTATCTATGTTTCTAAAACACTATCACTTCTTATGCATTTTTTTAACACTTTGTGATTTACCGAAATACTGTCTTCGTACCATAACCCTTTTTTATAGTTCGCAGAGTTTATGAATTGTACCTATTACTTACATGTTCTACACATTAGAATTATCGTACTTCATGTAATGAATAAGTAAACGTACACACTAATATGAATCGTGTTGACCTTTCTAAGATGCTACTGGTATAGCTCATTGCTTTTATGAATATAACAACCTTGTGTATACCCCACAAAGCCTGTTCAGTTGCATCAAAACCATATTTTTATACTCGTATACTTTTTTTTTTCATAACGAACTGTATACTTCTTCAATTTTATTTAAACTTGCATACTATATAGAATTTAAGCTCGATAAACCCTAGCCCCTTTATTATGCCTATTTCTAACCATCGCAATATATATATATATATATATATATATATATATATATATATATATATATATTGTATACATTGTAACGCAGGGTTTAATTCTAGTATATAATTTCAACCGTGTTGGCCCTAAAAAGTATTGTACACTGGTCGTTTTTCCAACGTCGGTTTCACCGAATTTTGCCTTCAGCACGTTCTTGTGATGCTATTTCAGTTGTTTGTCAGCTAGATATCAAGTTTATGTTTCGCCTGCACTCTGCTTCCCCATACAAGTTGTACGCTATCAATTTTAAACGTATGTTCACATTTTGAACCCTAGCCTTCTCCACGTAGAGTTGCCTGCGCTGACAACGGCACTTCCATACCAGAGAAAGTTTTGATACGTCACAACATTGGGGCTTGTGGGCCCAAACATGGTGTGGGCCCTTCCACTCAGGTACCAGTGACCTCCCTCATTTGGGGGCTGGTTATATTCCATTTTTGATCATTTTATTATTATTCTTTTTTTGTGATATTTTAAATCAAAAACAAATTTTAAGAATCAAAATACAAATAATTTTATAGTTTTCATTATTTTTGTATTATTTATGTATAAATATTGGAATTATGAATTCCTGTAAATAGTTACACACAAGTAATCCATTTTGTGCTGGTGCCCCGTCGTGTTGAAAATAATTCAAATTTTGAATTACGTTCAACGGAAGGTCGTCCAAATTTCTTCAAATTCGTTTCGTAAAAAAGTTAGATATCTTTCGGAATTTAAATTCTATTCATAAAAAAACGGCCCAAGGATTTTGGTACCAATAATACCGCACCAAATGTTTACTGAAAAAGCGTATTGATCTCTCCTCTCAACAATAATATGAGGATTTTCTTGGGACCATTGGATATGATTATTTCTATTGAAGATGCCGTTGTTTGTAAATTTTGCTTCATCGGTAAAAAGAATGGTTTTCGAGAATTTATTGTTTGCTCGACTTTCATTAATCAACCATGTATCAAAACGTAATCTTTTCTGATAATCTTCAACATACAATGTGTTTCCTACATGAAAATGATATGGCTTAAAATTATTTTGTTTCAAAATAACGTGGGCTTCATCTTTGGAAGTGTTGCACTCGTTCGCAATGTCACGAAGAGATGTAGTAGGTTTAAAACAGGTTCTTGTGTTTCTGTGTTCATATTAATTTTAAAATGTTGAGGTTTAGTAAAAGCCCCATATTTTTTTTAATTCGATTCGAGTTTAGCAAATAATCTCACATCGGGTTGTCTTCTTTCCATATAAGTTTGGAGATATAGTTCCGAAGCAACATTAGCATGTCTGTTAGACTTATAATAGCAAAAAAGCATATCATTTCTTTCTTCAGAAGAATAAGCCATTAATAAATTAATATTCACTATTTAAGTACGAACTACAACTGGTTACAACTAATAATTCAATATCTACTATGAAGAGTTTTGTTTTTAATTGCCACAGCACACCACGGCAAACATTGCATTTGTTTAGTAAATACTATAATTACAATTTTTTGAAAATTGTTAGTTAACTAATAATACTAAACATACAAAGCTATACATTTTTGAAATCAGAAAAAAATAAGCCATCGTATGAATCCATAACCACCTATAGTTGCCATTTAAAAATATGTATGCTTGGGTTGTACAGAGTGATCAATCTCGTGTATACCACGTGATCAAACTATTTAAGTTGGTACCACTGATAGGTTGGTAAGAAGCTGTATTGCTTTAGCTACTCTAGAGCATGGTTCGAGTAAAAACTACGATCAGTTTCATTTCAAATCTGTATGAAGGTCATTAACTTATACATATTATAAAATATTATCTTAATTTAAATAATGACTATTTTGTATTTAATTAGACTGCATCCCTATAAAATACAACAAAATAAATAAAATATTATTTAATGATTGGATTAAATCATTACAAAATAATGAATCTTAAGTATTTAAATGTTATAATTTAATTATAATTAAATAAAATTTACAGTACCTACATGTTTATGGAATGACAATGTCTTTTACAAATTTTTTTTAACTCCTTAGGTACACATTAGTTATCACACTTTGCTTTACAGCATATGTTCAAAATGACCGCCATTAAATTGTAAACATAAGTTCACCCTACGTTGCATATTCGCAAATACATTTTGTAACATTTCGGCACCAATATTATGAACTTCATGAGTTATAGCATCTCGCAATTCTTGAAGAGTATGCAATCTTCTGCTGAACACTTTGTTTTTTAAATAACCAAAAAGAAAAAAGTCTAACGGTGTCAAGTCTGGTGAATTCGGTGGCCAACGATTTACACTAATGATTCTATCTTCAAAGAAGTCTCGTAAATAATTAATTGTAGCCTGTGCAGTATGTGGGGTAGCGGAGTCATGCTGGAAATACCCGTTTCGTAATTCACGATCATCCAAATTATTAATAAATGGTTCTAAAAGTATTTCCCTGTATCTTGCCGCAGTAATTCTGCAATCGAAAAATACTGGTCCAAATATTCGTTGTCGCGACATTGCTATCCAGACACCGACCTTAGGGTGTAAGGTAGTTTCTCGAAATACATGTGATTTTCTGCAGACCACGTACGATAATTTTGGCTATTTATTAGAAAAAAAGATACATCCAGTAAATCATTGTTCATCGTATTGTTGAACCAACTCGCCACTGTTGTAATACCGACACCTTGTACGGGTACAAATGTAAATTCTTCTTTACTGCAGTGTGGACACTTCCATAGGATACATCTAAAAATTATTTATGTAAAATTATGTTTGTATGGTAAAATTTTTCATACGTGTTTGTGCAGATAGTTTTCGCAAAGATTTATTGGGGCTTGCATTCATCCTTGCTTGGATATCTGCTAAGACAGTAGCCGAAGTTTCACGTTTGCGTTTTAAAACGCTACCAGTTTCCATGAATCGAGCTATCAATCGATTACGATGTTGACTAAATGTTTCGTAACTAATATTTTCATTTGGGTACTCAACAGTAAATTGATCGATGCACGATTGCAATGAATAATGCCATTGCCCATTACCATCTTGGAAGCCGCTACGAAAATGAGCCACAACAATGAATGTGTCGTGTTCGATTGAAAACGGCATGACGATTAAATTCGATATCACAATTTGAAATTCAGAATATATCACTTGTCTTGATATAGACAGTTTGTAGATAACTCAAGAAAATACAAAAGTGAAAAAGGAGGTATAATATGACATAAACTGACATAAACTAAAACGACTAAAACCACACTAAAAATCCAAAGCAGCCAACTGCAAAACACAACAATATTAACAACTAGGGATTTTTGTCATACCACTACAGTACACTTGAGATTGATCACATTGTAGTTCGAAAAATAATTACTAAAAAAATTTTCCCATTTTGCGTAAAAATAGCTATCAAAAGTCTCTCTTATAACTTTTTCGTATTTTGAATATTAAAAAAGATATAGCCGATCGAAAATTTGGACGATTTTTTAGTTATTTTCATCTATCTTAGAAAGTTGGCAACAATGTTGAATTTTCTTATCGGTATTTGAATTATGTAATTCTACCCAACTGTGGTAATTTAACCAACTCTGTATCTCTTATAATAACAAAGATAGCCACAGAACGTGGGTAGATGCTAGACACCCTGTATATTTCATGTATTATTATTTTATAATTTAGAAATTATGTTCGTATATTGATATTTATGTAAAATAAATACATTTCTAAAAAAGAAACTTTTTTTTAATTGTGGAAATGGGATTCAGGGGCCCGAATATTATTTTGCGGGGGGGCCGAAATTTTGCAGTTCTGCCATTGTTTCGCAGGTAAACTAAAATTGGAAAATAATGCTTTTTTAAATTATTGACAAATTTTATTAGGTAATTCAAGTCTTATTTTGTTATAATTCACTAGACAATCTAAAAAAAATTTTCATATACCTATCTTTAGCCTACCAGGATTTTCTTCATATTAAAGCACAACTGAGCATAATTTATCCTAAACTTTCAGGTATGTATGATCTTATTTTTGTTTTAATAAATAATTTTGAATAACACACAAATAAAAGCACTAAACAATAAAAATATGTCTAATTCCAACATGTTGATGTTAAAGCGCGCCAAAAATAACTCACAACGTGACGTCACATGCGCGGAACTGACTAATTTTGAACCGCTACGTATCATATCTTCTTTTTGTATCATGCGTTAATAGGGTATTGAAAGTATTTTTTTAGGTGTGTGAGTTGTACACAATTTAGGAAATCTAAACCTAAATATTTTATATGCCTTTTCAATTAAATTTATGCTATACGTAAAGGTTTTAATAAAGTTTGTGAGTAGTTCAAGATGTCAGCTGAAATTAATAAAAATATAATTAAATTGGAACCTAACGAAGAAAAACCAATCAAGTTATTTCTTATTCAACAACATGTCATTATAAATAGTGATATAAAAGAAGAAAATCATTTGAGTTTTGATAATATAAAATCTGAATTTCCAAATACTTCTAGAATTAAAGACGACAGTGATTCTTATTTAATACATGATGTTAATACAACTGAAGATGACTCTTATGTAATACATACTTCACACGGTGAATTCAAATGTAATCAATGTGACTATTCTACAAACTTAAAGAAGTATCTAAAAAAACATTTACTGCTACATACTTCCAATACTAAAATTTACAACTGTGATCAATGTGATTTTTCATCAAAATGGAAGTCCAGTTTTAAACAACATCAGTTAATACATATTTCACGTATTAATTACAAATGTGATCATTGTGATTATTCATCAAAATTGAAGTCCAATTTAAAACGTCATATTGTCATACATACTTTACACGGTAAATTCAAATGTAACCATTGTGACTATTCTACAAATTTAAAGAACTATTTAAGAATGCATCTATTGCTGCATACTACCAATACTAAAATTTACAAATGTAGTCAATGTGATTTTTCATCCAAATGGAAGTCCAGTTTAAAACAACATCAATTAGTACATATTTCAAGGATTAATTACAAATGTGATCAATGTGATTATTCATCAAAATTGAAGTGCAATTTACAACGTCATCTTGGCATTCACACTTCATACGGTAAATTCAAATGTAATCAATGCGATTATTCTTCAAAAGTTGCCGTCAATTTAAAAAAACATCAATTAATGCACACTTCGAGTATTAATTACAATTGTGTTCAATGTGATTATTCAACAAAAGTGAAAAGTTGTTTAAAAAAACATCAAATAATACATACTTCGGGTACTAATTACAAATGTGATCAATGTGATTATTCATCAAAATGGAAGCCCAATATAAAAAAACATCAATTAGTACACACTTCAAGTACTAAATACAAATGTGGCCAATGCGATCATTCATCAAAATGGAAGTCAAGTTTAAAACAACATCGATTAATGCATACCTCAAGTACCTATTACAAATGTGATCAGTGCGATTATTCATCAAAGTGGAAGCACAATTTAACACAACATCGATTAATGCACACTTCAAGTACTAGCTTCAAATGTGGTCACTGTGACTATTCAACAAAAGTGAAGGGTAATTTAAAAAAACATCAGTTAAAACATACTTCTGGTATTAATTACAAATGTGATCAATGTGATTATTCATCAAAATGGAAGTCAACTTTGAAACAACATCATTTAATACACACTCCGAGTACTATTTACAAATGTATTCAATGTGATTATTCATCAAAAATGATGTGCAATTTTAAACAACATCAATTAGTACACATTTCTAGTATTAATTACAAATGTGACCAATGTGATTATTCGTCAAAAGTGAAGCGCAATTTAAAACAACATCAATTAATGCACCCTACAAGTTCTAATTATTTATGTGGTCAATGTGATTATTCATCAAAAGTAAAGCGTAATTTTAAACAACATCAATTAATACATTCTTCCAGTATTAGTTACCAATGTGGTCAATCTGATTATTCATCAAAACTTAAGTGTAATTTAAAAAATAATCAATTAGTACACCCTATGAATATTAATTACACATGTGACCAATGTGAATACTCTACAAAATGGAAACACTCATTAATACGACATCTTGCCATACATACTACTAATGGCAATATGGCCAAGTAAATATTTTTCAAAATTAATAACAAGGTCAATGTTTTCTTGTGATATACAGGTTAAATATTAATTGCTACTGTAACTGGTAAGAGTGAATTAATAGGTTTGCCAATAACAAAAAACTGTTGTATCAGGAGTTAGAAGTAGTAGACATGTATTTTGTTACTGAAGTAATTTATGTTTTATAGTATGTCACATATGTAGTATAATTGTAACTCAGACTCGCATATGGGTTGCACTAATAAAGATCATTCCACGATAGTTCTAGTGCAACAAGAAGCACTGTCTAAAGCAAGCCAACAGTTTCATGGTAAATTTAAAATACTTGCAATTAAAGTTATGAAATTGATAACAGGAATACAAGAACATGCAGATAAGTTAGGACATCAAGAACAATCTTTGGTGTTTAGGTATATATGGAAATTAGCTGGATCTGTGGTAACACAAGCTGCTTAGCATTTGGGAGGTAATGGTTTCGATATCCGGTACGTCTACCTTGTGTGACGTTTTTTCAGGAGGTTTTCCTCATACACATATAGCAATATGATCACTTCATATACACACATCATATGTGGCCATTTAGGCCAATGCTAGGGTAGTATCTTCCCCCACAGAACCCTAGAAGTCCATTCATTCTAATCCTATCATGACCACACCCATCCTTAATCCCACTGTGCATATATATGTAATGTATGCTGGGAATCCATCGCTGTGACTGAAAGAGTATGGAAAGCTCAAGCAAAATGAAACATCTTGCTTTCCTTTATATATGTATATATATATTTAACATGAGAAATTTTCGATTTTGACGTTGTCGTGTAGTTATTTGTTTATGAAATTCCAATATAATTATAAATAGATATTTATATTTAAAAATATTAGTTGCATAAATCAATTTGATATGTGAATTTGTAAATAAGAGATGTAAAAAAGGGAACGTACCTTTCCCTCCAGTTATGTATTTGTAATTTTCAGTTAGGTCTAAAAAACACATGATATTTAAATTTTTTAGATAAACTACTTGATTTTTTAGGAAACTGATAATACCGATAAATACAGAAGCTTTAAGGTTTCTGCTAGAATCACAAGATGAAATTATTTCCATTGTATTGCAATAAGTATGTTTTATAATAGTGTCTTGTATGTTTGAGTTGTTATATTTACTGACCATTCTTGCAATGGGATGAATGTGTACTAATACATTGACTGAGAACTAACAGGATATTTCTTTAATAATCGTTTTTTGATCGAGTCACCAAATTGGAATTTGGTATTATTTTTTACGTACCGCATAAAAGGCGCCAACTATTGGGAGTGTCATGTAGGTAATTAAAACGCCGAAACCTTCCAACCATACCTCGGTATAGAAATTTTAGTAAAAAATATTAAATAGACCTTGCCGCTTAAAAATACATCTACATGCTAAACGTTGCTAAAATAAACCATCTAATTTATTAACTAACGTTATGGTAATCTTGATGGAACTAATTGAATACAAAATTATATTATATACTTTTACAACTTCCTTCCTTATTGAACATATCATCATCATCATTCCTCAGCCAGACTACTCCACCGTTGGACATAGGCCTCCTCAAAATATCTCCATCTTTCTGTGTCTTACACAGCTGCAATCTAGTTCATCGCCACTCTGCAGATTATTAGACCATCGAGTGGGTGGTCTTCTGTGGCTACGCTTGTCTTCCCTTGGCCGCATTCTAAAATCTTCTTTGTCTATTTGTCTTCAACTACAGTTCTTCGCCGTATACCTTCGTTTCGGATTTTATCTTTTAATGTTAGACCAAGTATGAATCTTTCCATCTTACATTGTACTTGTAGTTTTCTTTTTGACGTTTTAGTCAATGTTAGCGTTTCAGCTCCATATATAAGATCCGGTAGCACACATTTATTAAATGCCTTTCTTTTAAGACTTATCGCGATATTTTCTTTGAACAGATCCCTAAGCTGTCCATCCCAAAGCAATTATTCTCGGCAGTTCGCATGTTTGTTATCTCTACTTATTTTTATTCCATGGCCCAGGTAGATATATTTGTCCACTATTTCGATATATGAGTTTTCCAGTTCCAATGGTCCACTATGTATTAAATTGGTCATAATTTTAGTTTTTCCGTAGTTTATTTCTAGCCCCACCTTTTGAACTGCTTGTAATTCCTGCAGCATTTTGTGAGCTTCCTTTAGGTTGTCAATCATTAAAACCATATCGTCTGCAAACCGAAGGTGGTTGAGGTTTTCGCCATCAATTGTCACTCCCTTATTATCCCATTCTAACATTTGGAATGCATGTTGCAATATCGGGTTGAATAGTTTGGGTGACATGTTTTCTCCTTGTCCGGCAGCTCTTTTTAGTTTTACTTTCTGAGTGAGGGTATGAAGACATATTGCTTGTGACGTTCAGTATATATATATATATATATATATATATATATATATATATATATATATATATATATATATATATTAGGATATCTGTAGTAGATTCTGAAATCTCTCAAAATTGATACCATTTCTACAGTGTCAAAGGCTTTTTTAAAGTCGAGAAATATTAAAGTAGGGGCCGGTTGTACTCGATGGTTTTTCCATTAAATCCTTAATACATGTTAGATGGTCATTTGTTCCGTACCCTTGACGAAATCCAGCTTGTTCTCTTCGTTGGCATAATTCTATTTTTTGTTCAATTCTGGTAGTAAGTATCCAAGCGAACAGCTTGTACAGGCGGTTTGCAAGGTTAATTGGTCTATAGTTTTCTAGGTCGGTCTGATCACCTTTCTTGTGTATGAGAACTGTTATTGAATTATTCCATCCAACTGGCATGGCTTGGTTTTGCAGGTAAATGTTGAAAAGCTTTTTTATTGCACTTATTGGGGCCGAACCTCCGATCTTTATGGCGTCTACCACTACTCCTTTCTCACAGTTCGATCCTCTGTACACCTATCAAGAGAAAACGACTGAAACGGAAACGATTCGGAAGGTCGTTCGGCTTCAGTTCTTGCACTAGTTGAATCTTGCATGCTTTTAAACCAAGGCCCTCGTGTAAAGTTCGCAAAGTTGTTGCATACGACAAGCCAAGCTGTTGAGAACGGCGACGAATCGATTCTTGACGGTTTTCGCGTATACTCTCCGATACCACCAATATATTTCCTTCACTACGTGCTGGATGTGGTCTATTTGGTTGCGTATTATATAATAATGAAAATTGGGTATCAAACTTACCGATGGTATAGCGAATTGGGCGTTCGGTAGGCCGATTATGTGGACCATAAGTTGCTCTAATCGCGCGATACAAATTCCTCGTAAAACGCCGTGCCGCGCTAACTCTTTCCATTATGAAATGTAAAATAATACTGAACAATAATGCCACGTCAGCTGGCGATCTGCCATTAAATCCCCACCACAAAAGTACCTCTAAATGAATCACCTGTTATTCAGGACTGTATTTTTTGTCTGTAATTATATAGTTTATTTCATTGCGCGTTTTCCCATCAGGATTTCTTACTCTCCATATTCTGTGAGGTTTTTTTATACAAGAAGATATTCATCTGATATAATTTGTTTTGCAATAGGAAGTTTAATAGGGTTTCCTCCGTTCGTTTCTTCCGTCACTACCTAAACCTGGTACAAATTCTGATGGGTCGGATTTAAAATCAATTTTGACGTTCCTATCGCTTCACAAAATTGGTGTGGTTCTGTTTCAGCGCTTGTGTTACGTCATCGTAGAAAATTACTTCCTTTTCAGTATGATCCGAGGTTTTTGCATACACTTGGATTATTATTATTATGTATTACTCTTGTGGATATGGGCTGTACTGTAACGGTTAGATCTTTTAATTTTTTATTTATCAGAAATCCGCCTCCACCTACTGACTCGTTCTTTTCTATAAAGTGGTTGCCAGACTTTCATGTCTGTAGATGTTCGCCATGTCTTCTTACCTCGCTAAGTTCAATTATATCCCATGTGATCTTGTCCATCTCAGATTCCATTTCCATGAGCTTTTCCTCTGGCAGGAGCGTTCGTGCATTGTATGTTGCGACTTTCAGTACCATTCGTTTCTACATCAAGTTGTTGTCTCCCCTAGAATCCTTGAGACAGACTGATAATTCAGTGTGAAATTCTGGATTTGACATCCTACTGACCTGGGGTAACACAGTTTTGAGACTTGACATCATTTGAGGGAGTATGTAAAATAAAACACCACGCTTGCCAAGGAGCTTGGAGAGTATAGAGAAAGAATAGAAATAAAGGAAAAGAAAGTAGTGATCCATCTGTCTTCGGAAACCTAATACCCATTCGGAAAAAAACAAGAGTTGGCCAAGGGAGGCCGATAGAAAAAATGAAAACCATTTCACTTCAGACAGGTTGAAACAGAGTGAATTGTGAAGGCTCTCATGATCCGTCTGGTGCGTTCAAGGGAGTATGAGTACTTATTCACCTTGTGTCCCCGGTCATACATCGGGGTGTTGACTACAGACTGTATGGCTCGTCCAGCATACTATAGCATTGTGCACAGAAATGCATGTCTACACATTGAACATGTACTGTGGATTATTGTTTATTTGTTATGTTATGGAAGGAATGTTACATTGCTTATTTGTTATGGAAGAGATGTTATAAAAATATAGACTATAATTTGATAATCTATTAATTCTATGAAAATTACCCTAACATTAGCTAATAAATTAGCGAATGGTTAAATGGTTAACTTTAGCAACTTTCAACAAGGGTGCCTGTTTTGAAGGATAAGGTCTATTTAACATTATTTTACTAAAATTTGTATACCCGGTATAGGCAAAAACGTTCGGTGTTTTAATTATATGAAACTTGCGATAGTTGGCGCCCCCCATACGGTTCGTGAAGAGTAATAACTAATTCCAATATTTCCTGTTTCAAAACCCTGCTGTGCAAATTTTTAAAGTAATAAGCAATGTAATAAATAATCCAAAACTAACGATTATTAAAGAAGAACTTAAATTTTTTGCTTTAACACATTTTATTTCTCTTATCCAAATTTGGACTAGGGTATGTTGGGTTACATCCAGTTATTTTAAACTGAGGAATATCTGGTCTTACGTATATATATATATATATATATATATATATATATATATATATATATATATATATATATATATATACATACACTGTGCCCCAAATTGGTGCTGCATGTATGGCTATCTCTGTTATATAAGCTATTACCATTCCAGAAGTGCTATTACATTTTATCAATTGTTTTGAAGAAATCGCGGGAAACCAAAATGGTGACAGACCCCCGCCCCGTAGCTCGGTTATTAGAGAACATGCGGTATTTTGGTTTAAACATTCTACGGGTACTTTTTTAAGAACTTTACAATAAAAAATAAAACAAAAGAATATCTTTCCAAAAATGTATCAAACCATGGTATTTTCTTTTCAATGAATACTGAAATAAGAAAAAATTTAGTTACCTATAAATCGTAAAAAATTGTTAATCTATAGTGAAAGTCACACTGAGAATGCAGTGTGGAGTCTTATGGAGCACACCGTTGCCAGTTGTCGTTATGCTGGGATCGGTTAAACCTCAAGTCCGGTCTCAGGCAAATTTCGCCGCTCTCACAGATTCGCTAAAAACTTGTTGGAAGTTTGATGATGTTTATACCTTCGCCTTTGTTTAAATGTTTTCAATAATTAATCATAAACAATAAATTTCAAAATTACAAAGAATTATTTCAGGAAAGTTAATATAAGTTAAATAAACAGCAATTAATTAAAATTTTTTAAAGAGAATTAATCGTACATTTATAAACAATAAAATATTTACACTATTTACAAAGTTTACTATGTATTTCAATAATTAATATAAAAACAATAAATTTCAAAATTAGTTATTTCAAAAGTTAATATAAGTAAACAGAAATTAATTGTACATTTATAAACAAATAAAATATTTACACTTTTTACACTACTTACCCTTGCACGTCGTCGACACAGTCATCATCGAGGTCTGAAATCTCATTCTCAGAACTGTCGCTAAAATTTACACTTATTATGAGTTATCAGCAGCCCACATTTCTTTTTCCGTTTTTTCTCTGACATGTGCAACGCAATTACTCCAATGTTGTGCAGTGACATGTCCAAATGCTTCATTTATCAATAAACGGACGTGCTATGTCTTGAAATCGGAGTTCTTTGTTGCAATATAGTGCTTAATCTGATTCCACACCATCTCGATCGGGTTAAGCTCACAATGGTATGGTGGTAAACGCAAAACAGTTACGTCGTATTTCGCAACTATTTCTTCAATTTTATACTTGTCGTATTGGTCTCTATATGCGTTGACAACTTCAAGCAGCTCAGATTTTAAATAGGAGTCGTCAAAGAAAATGTTTCTTTCGAGCAGCCAATCTTTAATTTGGGGTTTGTTCCATGAAGTAGTTGGAAAACTAAATTTACGCGAATGATACGAAGCGTTATCCATAACAACGTTTTTCCGTCCGTTTTTGGGTAAGGCAGGAATCAGCGACTCTTAAAACCATTGTTCAAAATAGTCGGAGTTCATTTCGTCGTGATAATCGCCATCGTTTTTCTTTGCCAAGAAAACACGTGCGGCGCCAAATAAAAATCCACCTTGATATCCTGCATGAAGAATAACGAAACGTGGACCTCTCTGTGTAGGTGCTTTGAGGCCTGTGATTAAACCCTTTATAAAAGCATCTCTACGATTTGTTATGGTATTATCACACCATGCATAGTTCACCGTTTGACCCACGTTGACCCAAGTCTCATCTAAGTAGATAATGTTGCAATTTTCTTGGCGATAGTTTTTGATGGCTCTTAAATATCTGTGCCTCCAATTAATGATGTCGTTTCGCTCTAACATTATGCTGTTACGACCACGCTTCATATATTCAAAACCAATATCTTTAATCAATCTACCTAGGGTACTTAAAGGGAACGATGGCGAATTCTCATTCCCTCGAATAAAATTATATACAGCTTTCAAAGTTGGAGGAATGTTTTTAAAAAAAAAGTCATTGTGCACAATTCTTCTTAATAAGCTCTTAAAACCCTCATCGTATGCATATTTGCGAGAATTTGACTGACTTACCCGCTTTTTTCTTGCTGCAGGAGATTTTAATTCACCATTGTTTTGCTCTTCCTCTTTCTTGATGGTAAAAATTGTTTTTTCTCTGACCCCACTCATTTTGGAAGCACGACTCACCGCTGCAGCCAAACTCAATTTTTCATCATTCACTAAATGACAAATGATATTGAAAATTATAATTTTCGCACTCGCATGGAGCATTTGTCCGCGTTTGAATTTCTTAAATTCCATGTTACCGGTAATAAGTCACAAACAAGACTGAAAATCAGTATTATATTTAGGGTTGTTTGTTTACTTTTCAGTTACATTAAAAACTTATTAGGATATCTTCCCGCATAAGCTTGGTTTGAAATGACGTAAATGCATTGTAAGTAACTTTCTAATTAATACAGTTGTTTAACGATATTTTGATCGTCTTGAAAATTCATATTTGAGAATGATGAGTGATTTTTTCAACTAAAATTTTCGGATTTTTTCAAAAATAAGGGCAGTTTACTCTTACGTATCGTTCGCAAAAAATAAAAAAGTTTTTCATTTGTGTCCAACTTTTTGGCGGCACTGTATAATAACTTCTGAGCCGACCCTGTCACAGCCATCGGACAACCGGCAACACAGTGTGCCTGCCTCCCATTACAAATATATTGCCTATACCCCGCCACACTGCATTCTCGGTGTGACTCGTACTATAGTTAGGCCATGGTTCACTATAACATTCGTTTTTTGACGTTCACTAATTAATACCTCCTTCAATACGTAACTAAATGCTTCAATAATTATGAAAGAGCACAAGCTAGACAATTAGCAAACTATTCCTGAATTATTATCGATAAGTATAAAAATTTAAACTTTCACCATTATCACACATAATAAAATACTTATCTTTTTTGGGTTTTTTAATGGTGTATTTTAAATTATACAATCTAAACGTTTCGATAACTGTGTGTTAGTATTTTATTATTATAGATAAAATTTATTGAAAGAATGAAAAAACAGACTTTTGCGATCATTTACAATAAAAGCTGATACAAATAAATTATAACTGTCTAATTTAAAATAATTGCTCTATGTGGCTACCATCTTGATCAAAACATATTTGACAATGATTTTGCAGAGTTTATTACCCTCATTAATGTGTTTCTAGTCACAGCATGCATAGCGTTTCAGAGTCTTCTAAAATTACAATATTTTCTGAAGCTTCAAATGCGAAAGTTTCGTTCTTAATGTGTCCCCATAAAAAGAAGTCAAGGGGATCTAGCCATTATTCGCAATTAATCTATTGGGAAAGTTTTGTTCTAAATAATTATTTGCAACGGCGGCATTATGAGCTGCACAACCATCGTGCATAAACCAAATTTGATCCAAGTTCTCCACAGGTGCCCTTATAGCTAGTATTATTTGCTCTTGTAAGAGTTCAAGATATCGTGATGCATTTAAACTGAAATTAAAAATGAATGGCCCAAATAATCCATTTCCTAAAAGTAATAATTTCTAAAATTTCATATTTAAATTTCATTTTATATCTACCTATTATACCGCACCTAACGTTAAATCCAAATTTTGTTTGAAATCGTGTTTGTGAGGTGAGTTGTGGGTTTTCAACAGCCCAGTGATGGGTATTACGCCTGTTGAAAACTCCGCAATTGGTAAATTGAGTTTCATCAGTCCATAATATTTTCACAGAAAAATTGGGATTTTCTCACATATTTTGGATGTACCATTCGCAAAATCCTACTCTTCATGGAAAATCATTTGCCGATAAACCTTGTACTATCCTAGACTTGTATGGATGGTATTTATTGGCATCCAGTACTCGATGGACGGATGACGGATTTGTTTCATTACCAATTTTTCTAACCGATGCTGTGGGGTTATTGTTAGTGTATTGTAACACAATATTATTTCTTTCCTCATTTTCAACAGTATATTTATGATTTCTGGGTTTTACAAAACTTCCATAATTCAGCAAATTCAATAACAGAATCCTAAAATGTCCTGCGTTTGGTTTATGTCGTTCAGGAAATTTATTTTCATAAATTTCAGCAGCCGCTGCAGCGTTTCTGTGGGTTTCGAAGTAGGAGAAACGGATTATCAATTCGTGATGTTACCGCTCGCGTGGGACGAAGTGTCGCCACAATTTCCTTATGTTGGCGAAGATGGTCAGAAAATAGTGAAGACCGACGGCGTTTGCGTCCAGGACGGCCTAGACGCACCACTGATCGTAAAGATCATGCTCTTCGGCTCGTAGCTCTTCGGGATCGTTTTTCATCAACAAGGCAAATTAGTGATAGATGGAGAGGATTAACTGATCATCAAATCTCGTTACGATCGACTTATCGAAGAATTCGATCATTCCGACCATTGCTTTGTTTATCTCTAACTCTACGTCATCGTAATTGCACGGTGGCAATAGTGGAACAAGAGGTTTCATTAGAATGTGCAAGTCATATTTAGTGTCGAATCTCGATTTTGTTTATGGGCTCATGATGGTTGCAGATTGGTTAGCAGACGTCCTGGAGAAAGACGCAATTTGTAGTTTTCTGTTCGACATACTGCTCTCACTAATGGTGTGATGGTGTGGGGGGCTATCTGCCATCGAAGCAAATCGGTACATTAACAACTTTGTTGAACCAGTTTTACTGCCATATCTGCAAGAAATAGAAAATCCAATTTTTCAGCAAGATAAAGCGCCGTCGCATATCGCAAGAGTTGCTATGGAGTTTGCCAGACTTATCACCAATCGAACATTTGTGGGATATGGTAGGATGGAGAATAAATTATCTACAGTCACTCCCAAACAATGTAGATGTCCTTCAACAACGGATTTTAGAAGCGTGGGATAGTATACCTCAGGTTACCATAGATTCACTCATTTCAGCTATGCCTAATCGGATAGCTGAATGTGTGAGAAACAGAGGAGGGTCGACGCATTATTACTGTTAACAATATTTGTATCTTGCTAAAATTTTCATTAAAATACATAAGCGTTTACTTGTGTTCATTTATTTATGGGGGCCAGTATATTATGTATATATATATATATATATATATATATATATATATATATATATATAATTGAGAAATGTTAAATATTCCCCCGAATGGGATTCGAACCCATGTCCTCTCGCATTAACTGAGCTACAGGGGTTATGAATTCTATATTAAGTTTCTTTTCGAATAGAATTCATAACTACTATAGCTCAGTTGGTAGAGCACTCGTCTAGTCAACGAGAGGACATGAGTTCGAATCCCATTCTGGGAATCATTTATATTTTATAAAAAATCATGAATGCTAATTTAATGAAATGACTAAGGATTACTACGTATATATATAATATATATATATATATATATATATATATATATATATATATATATATATATATATATATATCAAAGTATTCATAGTAAACCAAACAAGTTTACTGTAATTGGAGTAACCTGTGCTGTTTACATGTTTAAGTAAAAATGCTGTAGAAGCTTGCAAAAGAAGGAACTAAATTTGTCCAGGCCGAAGTTTATTTGAATAAAAAAGCCGTGTGGTTACCAAGTTTTCTCAATGTAACTAAATCAAAAGAGAATTGTACGAATAAGCGTATTTTGTTAGTCCTAAGTTACGTTTGTTAGATTTAATGACTGTTTCTGTAAATGTAGGCTGTACTGACGACAGTTAAAAAGCTTACTTTGTGTAAGGTATATATATATATATATATATATATATATATATATATATATATATATATATATATATATATATATATATACAGTGCTAGTCAAAAGTCCCCTCCGCCCTTGTATCTTTTGAAGGTTTTACTTATACTAATGAAATTTGGAGTGTGAATATAAACGGATATAATCTTAGTATTTATTTAATTTTTCTATCAAAATCGACCTAAACCCTAACAAAATTAGTATGACTGAATAGGTAATTTTAATACCTTTCAAACGAGATGGCACTTGCCATAAGGTACTATTTAAAATTATTGGTCACTGTGGCCCTGTCACGTCATATATGACTATTTCATCACTTGTCATGACTAGTTGAGAAGCTTATATCCGTTTATATTCACCCTCCAAATTTCATTAGTATAAGTAAAACCTCAAAAGATACAAGGGGGCGGAGGGGACTTTGACTAGCACTGTATATATATATATATATATATATATATATATATATATATATCTTCCAGTTTTTTTATTCCATGAGTACCCGCCCATTAATGTCAGTTTGTATTTCAATGATACTCTTGGCTCTAGATAGGTCGGAGGTCTACTACCCATAAGTATCACATCTGTTCCAGCTATGACAAGTATCATAAGAATTAATTATCACAAGTGTTATAAACGAGTCACAAGTAAAATGTTTTTGTGTCATGTGTCAATGTTTTGACAAGTGTCATAAGAATTAATTATCACAAGTGTTATAAACGAGTCACAAGTAAAATGTTTTTGTCAGAACACGTAGTTATTTTCCCAATTTGGTCAGAACAGAACAAACGCATCTTTTCCACCGTGTAACTTCAACTTTACAACTGTTACCAAACAATTCGATCTGGAAAAGTATTTTGTAAAAATCTGGTACGGAACAACACACGATCTTCCAACCTACAAAATGGAAATTAACAGAAATGAAATAAGTTTAATAACAATTTTTTAGGATAATTATTCAGCCTCTTTTATAATAAGTTCATTACGAAAATAGGCAGCATTGTAAAAACAAAAACAATAATCTATGCCTAAAAGTTCTATAAAAATATCGATAATACAGCATTTTGAATCATATTTATTTAATTTTTACATTTATTTCGCTTTACATTAAAAAAAGCTTTACAAAGAAAAGTTATGTAAAATTTTCTTTAAAAAATATGTCTGCATATTTTCTTATAAAATTAATCCTTATTCAGATATGGAAAAAAAAATTAAATTCGGTTTGAGCACATTTCGCCCTCGGTCAGTTCGCCCCCTGCAATTCGCTTCCCGGCAGATCGCCCCCTGGGACACTTCGCCCCTAAATGTTACCTTCAATTTTTGGCATATTTGTAGTTTCTCGTTATATTATATTTTACCTACCGTATTCCATAGGTGTGATGATGAATAGTAATATTAGGTTATTATTATAGCTAATCGTATAATAAACACATATGACTATTAATTTATAAAAGATTTATTTATTTATTTCAAACAGTTACAAACTAATATGCAAAATTGTTGGCAATTCCTCTTAAATAATCTATAATACTTGCTATTATTATCATAATTATTATTATTGCACATTACATATGTGATAATCATTAAGATAATCACTCATTAATAGATGTTGATACTGGAAATTAATGGGTCCTTAAGCCCAATTTATGATTAAGATGCTATTATCATAATTGTACATCGCAATTACTTTGCAATTGGCATTGTATAGATAATAATATTGAAATATTATCAACTATATAGGTCCATTTTCTAATTTAGTCAATGTTGGTATCGAAATTAATCTAGAAGAAGCCTAAACAAATATGTAAAAATTGTAATCAACATTTAGGGGCGAAATGTCACAGGTGCAAAGTGTCACAAGGGGCGAAAAGTCTGGGGGCGAATTGTGAGGGGCCAAATGGCCTCATCCCCTTAAATTCTACCTTAGGAATTTTTTTCCGCTCAATTATCCGTCGTATCAAACAATTGCCTAGAATGTAAGGTGGTGGCAAGTGAAGCCTGCCCTCAACGAGCACCATTACATAAATTAAACTCGTTTGGAAATAAATTTATTTGGTTTGGTTATGATTTATGGTATTTATTTTATTTCAGGTCCAGGTCTCTCAGTGGAGGAAAAATTCAGGGTTACGGTCTGGCGGTGGAAGATGTTCCTAAAACAGAATTAGTTTGGACGGACGGCGGATAAGAAGCAAATAAAGGTCACAGGTTTCCTTGACAAACAAAACTCCTTCACCAATGATTTATGATTAATGAATGAATGATTGTTGTTCAATAAATACGAGCTCTAACTAAACGGCAGCGGCCAAAATTTAAATAGACGGTTATCAGTAGCAAATTTTTCTACAAGCATTGAAACAAATTAAACACTTTCAGATTTAATTATTGAGCGAGTATTTATTAAGTTAAATTCAATTCACTAATTTAAAGTACTCTTTTACCTCATACTCGTCGAATTTATGCAGCTTCGTCGTGTGCAAACACAAGAGAACGAAAAGATAAAGGCACGGGTGCGCGACTTGCTTATATAACGTTGGTACGTCCTCGGTGGGGTCTACCTGAAAATTCCCATTTTTCTGTGGTCAGCCACGAGCGTCTGAAATTATTTTAATAAAAATTAAATTAATGCTTGTTTCAATATTCACAAATTACTGGTTATTAAATAACGGTGTTTTTGATATAAAATTTTATCACCTTCTACCAACAAAAAATACATATCCTATATAACTGGTTAATTAATAATTAGTCTCACTTTTATCATCTCATAATCACAAACTTCTGAGAGTCAGTTACTGTTTTACACATCGGTTGGCATTTGCATTATTTAAAATACATAAAATTTTATGCAATGGTAAATAGATTACATTCCATTGCTATCTTAACGTTATTTAGTCAAAATTATAGACATTATTTCGTACTTAACCTTGATTTTTAATTTCGTAAGTGATTTAATGAACTTTGTTTTCTCTATAATTACTGAGTTAAATCTCTACCTAAACGGTGGTTATATATAGCAGAATTGTGCTATCATATTTGAGGTTGACAGGTGTTTCCTTTCAAATACAATGTTATTCACAAATGGACAAAATTTCTATTATTTAACAATGCGATTTTTTCACGAAATAAATCAATTAAGTTATAAGAACGGTGTTACTTTTAATTGTTTGCCTAATTACATGTCTGTTAATTATAATGCTGGGTTTCAAATTATTTTTAGTGTTAAGATGTACTTATCTCTTTCTGGTATTAATATAAAACCTTTTGACCATGTAAATGTTATTCCATAAAATAATAATTATTTGATATTTTATTCAATATCTTTAATTATTTGTTTACATATTTATATTAATTAAACTTTACTTATTTCTTTTTGTTATTAATATGGAACGTATTACTATAATTTAATTTATCTTACTCAATATTTACGTTAATCTTTCGTTGATTTCGGAGAAAACTTGAATTTCAATTTATATACTTAATCTTCAGAAGAACAATACTAATCTTCAGAAGAACATAATTAATCTATATGATTAAGGTCTATATATTGGTATTTTTATATTTTTGAAATAAATAGCTGTTTCAGAAATATTTGATAAAAATCAAATACAGCTCCTAATAAAATAAATCTAATCAGCTCCAGTAGAAATGAAAACAAGCTTAAATGCAAGATTTTAAGTACGTAGGTGTTCTCGTTCTGGAGTTATCGTGGAAACATTTTTGAATGAAGTTATTTTATAAAGAATGGTGTAAGAGTTTGGTTTTTAACGATAACTGATTTTTAGCAAATTCCGTGCTGTAAGAATTTTTTTAACAAACGCCGAAAAAGTTTGGTAAGGTAAAAGTTAACCTTGAAGGTTGTTTACGCGTTATATTCCAAAAATAAATCCCGATCGGGATCTTTGATCCCGATCAAGTGCCGGTTCTCTCACGTCTATAAAACTGCATATAGAAATTGATAAGCTAATTTGTAATGATAGACACATCTGGTTACGTGACTGTCAAGACCCACATCGCCGACAAGTGTACAAAGCACACTAAGCCGAATGTGACCACAACGCCGACTATTAGAAAAAAATGTAATAGGGACACTACTCCGACAGCACCCACATCGCCGACAAATATACAAGGGACACAACGCCGACAATGCCCACATCGTCGACGGACACTGCGCCGACAGTGCCCACATCGTCGACAAGTGAATAAGGGACCTAACCTAACCTCAATTAACGAGCGCCCCAGAGAAAATTTCGGCGAAATGTCCCTTACACACTTGTCGACGACGTGCTGAATGTCGACGTAGTGTCCGTCGGCGATGTGGGCGTGGTCGACGTTATGTCCCTTGTACACTTGTCGGCGATGTGGGCATTGTCGACGTAGTGTCCCTATTAACTTTTTTTTGCAATAGTCGGCGTTGTGGTCACGTTCGTCTTAGTGCCCCTTATACACTTGTCGGCAATGTGGGCGCTGTCGGTGTAGTGTCCGTCGGCATAGTGTTTCCAGTCGGCGATATGGACCTTCAAAAAATTGTGTCGGCGTCCCCCGGCCAAATAAATATGCACTGTGGTTCTTAAGCTACGAAGAATTAAAAAAATTGCGCAAAATGGATAAATCGCTCTGTATCTTGATTATAACAAATCACACCCATTAAATAGCTATGCTATTTGAAACCACCTGAGTGTCTTTCATATAGACGTAGTTTATGCGCATTTCCCATTGAAACACGCTGCATAATGTCTATATCCATCAAATAAAATGATTCAGCCGAAATTTTCACAAAAGCTAAATAGGTTATAAGAATATATACTGCTATTTATTTTCCTCGCTAAACTGAATAATTAGAGGGTTGTCAAGTGTTACTTAAATAATTAGTTGACCTCAGCATTCTTTATCAATATAACCTAGTATCGGAATATGCTCCGATGCGTTAATAAAATGTGATAACCTAACAATGAGCTTAGTCATGTTCGATACTATTTGACAACTAACTAAATCCATTTATTTAATTCTTAATGATATTTTACCAAATCAGCTAAAGGGTTATCCTTATTAGCTAGCCAATTAAAAATTGAAATCTTTTTTTGCGGGATCGGTTTAACACAAGATCAATCAGTTTCGCCGTTCACCTAGTACGTAATATATCTATTACGAAAGGACTTCGTTTTACTAATTTTGCCATACTTCATATCAATACTAAATTCAATCCAAAACCTAATATTGCATTTTTCCTCATATATTTTATCCTTTTTAGACATACTTCATATTTCAACCTAAATTAAAACAACTTCTAACTTTTAATCCGCGTGTGCTTGTGTGTATGTGCATGCGTACGTGTGTATGTGTGTGTTGTGTTGTGTGTGTGTGTGTGTGTGTGTGTGTGTGTGTGTGTGTGTGTGTGTGTGTGTGCGTGCGTGCGTGCGTGAGTGAGTGAGTGTGTCTGTCTTCGTGTGTCGGTGTGCCGGTGTGTCCGTGTATCCGTGTGTCCGTGTGTCTGTGTGCTCGTGTGTCCGTGTGTCCGTGTCTTCGTGCCTCCGTGTCTTCGTGTGTCCGTGTGTCCGTGTGTGTGTTTGCGTGTGTGTTGTGTGTGCGTGTGCGCGCGTGTGCGCGTGTGCGTGCGTGTGTGTGCGGTGTGTGTGTGTGTGTGTGTGTGTGTGTGATTTAGAGTGTAACAGTAATATTAATATAAACATATCAACAACACAAACTGAATCTCGTGTATGTGTCGAAAATAAATTCTACAATAATGGGTACGTTAAGAAAAAGACTTTTGGAATATAAACTTATTGATTTAAAGAACGAGTGCGATAAATTGAAATTGCCAAGAACAGGATCAAAAATTGAAATTAAACATCCGTCGCATATAACATTTAATTTTAATTGTTTTCATTGATTGATCTAGCGTAAGTAGGTTCCAAAGATCTACCAAAAGTAAAAAATATCTTAAACGTCGTATAAAATGAAAGCCTTGGAGAATGAATTTAAACGGGTAATAATGGTGGTTGCAAAAATGAAAAAATGTCATAATAAGATTTCAAACACCAAAACCTACTCATACACGCAATCAGCCATTTATCTAGGAACCAAAGAAAATCAATGTCCACATCCAAACAAATTTTGTAAAACGTCAATAAGGTAATAATCAATAATCTTTCAAGGAATTATATAAGTTCATAGTAATAATACCCTGAAATTAAGTAAAGTGTATCTTCGAATGATGTCCCAAGTGCCGATGAAATTTTTGCAATAACTTATTTTCTATGGGGACGCAAAATTTTATTTCAGCGGCGCAAAACGGCGCAGAAATACTCCACAATAAAAAATTGATTTATGCGGAAGTTCACGGCTGTAAACTTACCCGTTTCAATGGAATTTTGCAATAACTTTTTTCCGATAAAGCCACAAAATTTTATTTCAGCGGCGGAAAAGGGCGCATGATCGGCGCCTTATTACTGCATTATAAAAAATTTATTTACGCGGAAATTCACGGCTGTAAAGTTAGCCGTGTAAACAGCAAATAATGGATGTCTAATTATCAAGAAAAGATTAAATTATTCATAAGGTTATGAAGTTAGCCTAGTCGATGTAATTTTTTAAATAACTTGTTTTCTGTAGAGGCCGAACATTTTATTTTAGTGGTCCAAAACGGCGCATAACAAGCGCCTATTACTGCATAAGAAAAAAATTGATTTGTGCAAAAGCTCACGGCTGAGGAGTTAGCCATATTACTGTAATTCTACAATAACGTCTTTCCTATAAGGGCGCAAAATTGTAATCTAACGGCGCAAAATGACGTATAATCAACGCCTAATTATACTCAGGCTTAAATAACATTATTTAAAAAGACCCGGCTATCTTCACACACCATAAAATTTCCGATACGCATCCGGTAAACGTTGTACGTATCCTGTGTGACCAATTTTATATTCAATACCACACCGTTCGTAATGTTTTTCGATCAGTAAATTGTTTCTACTTAGTTCAACCAATGTTCATTTACACACATAAAATAAGGTTTAATGTTATTAAAATAATATCAATTTCATTTATTTTATTACGTATATATATATATATATATATATATATATATATATATATACAATGTGTCCCAAATTCGCTTCTCTATAAAGGGATCTCGGCTTCTGTTATACTTACGGCAAAGGTTAAATGGGGAAAGTTTTAGAGGAAGCTTAGAGCATTCGATATCCGGTTTCAGATTTACGATCGGTCAATTGGTTTTGAAAATATCGGCGAAAAAACGAAAATGGCGGATTTCGTTTTTCGTCAGTAAATCCGAAATGGTTAATTTGACAGCTGTCACAATGGGAGATTACTCGGACAATTTTTTAAGACGAATAAGATGGCGTGTATGACATGTCACAACAATAATGTATAAAATTCTTTGAATTTTCAATAAAACATGAAATTAAATAACGACCTCTCAACAAGACAGATGTTTTGGGACAAATCCCAGCTATGAGTGTGTTAAAAATAAAGCCAAAAAAATCGCCATTAATTTAATTAATACTTGAACCTTTGAACAACCTACAATAAAATTACAATTACAATTAATTTCCAGATTTGCAAAATGACGTCCATTTACATCAAGACATTTTTGTGAATTGGTGACTGTTTTTCGTACAACCCTAGCAAGTGTATTTCCGTTAATCCTATTTCTAAATGTATCCAAAACTCTCTGTCTCAGGATTTCTATGGTCGCAGGAGGATCAAACTCGTAGACCTCGTTCTTTGTGTGACCCCAGAGGTAGAAATCCAAGGGCGAAAGGTCAGGGGATCTAGGAGGCCAAGATATTGGACCATTTAATGCAATAATTCTTTCATCAAACTGCTCCCTTAAGAAGTTCCTGACTTGAATGGTGTTGTGTGCCGGACATCCATCCTGTTGAAACCAGGTTCTTCTGAACTCATCTTCGGTGAGGGTAGCTCGTAAAGCCGACACAACCTAGTTTCGCAAAAGCTCTAGGTACCTCTGTCCGTTTAAGTTATACTCAAACAAGAATGGTCCTATAAGTCGATTTCCTGCAATGATTAATAATTTATAATACATAGGTGCCCAATTAAAATAGGTAAGTTAGATTAAATTACCAATAATCCCACACCAAACGTTACTTCCAAATCTGGTCTGTAGACGTCTCTCTGCCACTTCGTGAGGGTTTTCTACAGCCCAATGATGAATGTTGTGCTTATTAAAAACTCCACAATTCGTAAACCTACTCTCATCGGACCACAAGACATGATTAACAAAATCGGGATTTTCATTACACATTCTAGTGTAACACTCGCAGAAGCGCATTCGTCTTGGAAAATCAGTTTCCTTAAGTCCTTGAACTATTGTGGGTTTGTATGGATAGTAGTTATTCTTTTTTAACACTCTTTGTGCCGTTGATTTTGACACACGAATTTCCCGTTCTACCGTTCTTACCGATGCACTGGGGTTTTCGTTGACAGCTTGTAAAATGTTTCTGTCACGATTTTGATTGTCAATATTGTATCCGCTTTTAGGTTGTTCGAAGGCCCCATGGTTAATTAAATTAATTACAATTTTTCTGAAGTGGGTTTTATGAGGCTGCCGTCGTTCGGGGTACATCTCCAAATACCTCGCTGAGGTAATGTCGGCGTTTCTGTTTGACTGCAAGTAAAGCGCTAACATGTCAAATTTTTCTTCATTTGAATAGGGAATACCGGCCATTTTCAACAGGCTTTTACAATTTGTGTGTCACGTTTATGATTTTAATGGCAGAAAAGCGTACTACTTATGAAAACACTACTTTGAATTATTTAACGTCAAAGTCCGAGCCACCTTATATGGAAAAAATGAAACCCAATTTTACTGACAAATAAATCATGTCCTACTAATAATAATAAATAAGACCTAACTTTAGAAAGTGTGATATTTCGATGAAGCTCTAATCTTTTATGCACTTGTGAGACATCACTAAACTGGAAATATTGTGCTCTTTCCAAAAAACGAAAAATCCAATATGGCGGCCATAAGAAAAATGAAAGTTGAGGCAGATTGTGGGATAACAAAAGACGATTGTGACATGTCATACACGCCATCTTATACGTCTTAAAAAATTGTCCGAATAATCTCACATTGTGACAGCTGTCAAATTAACCATTTCGGGTTTACTGGCGAAAAACGAAATCCGCCATTTTCGGTTTTTCGCCGATATTTTCAAAACCAATTGACCGATCGTAAATCTGAAACCGGATATCGAATGCTCTAAGCTTCCTCCAAAACTTTCCCCATTTAGCCTTTGCCGTAAGTATAACAGGAGCCGAGATCACTTTATAGAGAAGCGAATTTGGGACACATTGTATATAGGGTAGGGTGGGGCAGATTCGAACACTTTTTTTCAATTCGCCCCAGATTTTTGTTTGTTAATATGTAAGAGATTTTAACGATGCCAGCCGATAGCCTACACTTTAATATAAATATGAGTAAAACAAAATCTAATATAATTGAATCCTAATCAACAAATATAGTGATTTTAGAAAAAATGTCATTTGTCCAAAAGTGCCCCAATGCGGGGCAGATTTGGACTACGGTGGGGCACATTTAGACAAATAAACAATCAAACAAAATGAGGAAAATATCGTTTATTGAATATTGTAATGATCAAAAGAAGCAATAACCTTTCGGTACGACACTTGTCTGGCCGTTCCCTTCGTTTCTTGCGGCATGAGTAGCTTCATAATGATGTCTTCTCCGATAACAGTGCTGGTATCACCCTCGGTGTAATAGAAGCCACAGTTACTTCTATATTTTAAAAACTGCACTTCATATTCATCAAGCTCGTGTAGTTTTTGCACTTTACCCACATAGTAATTTATTTCTTTTTTTAGTTGGAAACTTGACCAATACAAAATCTGTCACGGCGATAACCTCATCAAGAATAACGTCATCCTTCAAATCGAAATCCATATCAGAATTATCGTCACAGAGTTCTTCTGAACAACGCCCAAGTTTGTCAGATTCTGAAGAACTTGTTTCGGGGTATTTTAGATTTGGTTTAATTTTCTGTTTCTTATTCACTCTCATATCCTTCAAATTTCGTTTGGTAATTTGTACCTGATTTGAAACATTTCTTCTTTTGTTCAATTCCCGCTCCTCCACTTCTTTTTTCTCTGAGGAGTCTGTATAAATGCGCGATCGACCGCGTTTTCCTTCTTTACCCGTTTTCTTCTTGGACTTCAGTTTTGGCAAGGATCTAGCAATCGCTGGACTAGCGAAGAAATCTTTTCGGAGTGCGTGAATACATGACTCAAGATAGAATCAAGAATGTGAGCCACAATGTTGATCGGTCTGTTACCATCAATAGGTGCAGCAGAAGGCAATGCTAAACATATGTTGCTAATTATCTTGATCTTTGGACTGGATTGTTTGGACTGATTCGTGTTGCCTTCAAGATTCTCGCCAACAGACGTTCTACAGTGAGCTTCTGAATTATCGTCTCTCTCTTGATCACTTCCGTATTGAAGTATTCCAGAAGAATCATTTTTGTCCAAGGTCAGACGATTGAAGGCATTAAGGATGTTTGCTGACGTAAAAGTTTGAAGATAAGATGTGCGATGTACACTAACAACATTGTAGATTGTTATAATTTTTCCTGGATTGGCGGACAAATAGTCGTTGAAAGCTATTTTTAGTCGAGCTTTGAAAGGACCATAGATGGAAATGTCTAGGGGTTGTATTTTGTTGGTGGAGTGTGGTGATAAGGAAAGCAAAACTATGCCGTGTTCTCGACAAAAATGAATTGCAGCCAACCATACGTGCGATTTTGTTTGTCGTAGAACTATTAGTATGTTTTTGAATGTGTTTAAGAATATCAACGAAAATGTCGGCGTTGATCCATCCAATTTTCCTGTTTCCGCAGAAACGCATTGCCCAACTTGTCTCTTCCCTTTCTTATAAATGATCTTTGGAGCCTGTAATACCGTTAGAATACCTGTTTCGTCAATGTTCAAAATACGATCTGGGGTGAAGTTGTGCTTTTCGAGAACACTTGCGAGATTCTCGAAAAAAGCATCAACGTTTTTCTTATTAAAACCAGATATTCTGGCAATGCTTAAGTAATTGGGGTTTCGATAAGACAAGTTCGGATGTCTTCTTATGAATGATCCTACCCAGTCTATCCCAGCAGATTCGTTTTCTTCCCATCATTATGTGCTTTTCCAAGATGTTTGGCGTATTCGTATGGAAGAGTCCTAGTCATTGAATATGTTAAGCCGAAATTTATCGATGATGCATCTAACAAATAACGCTTGAGACTTTTCTCTTCTGAAGATGAAAAAATTTGTCGAGGCGTATTTAGAGCGAAATTCGTCCTCTTCACTGGAATCGTCAAGCCCAGAATCCAAAGCCGTTTCTTCGGACTTTGCTTTTTGGACGTGAAAAAAAAAACGTGGACTCCTTCAAGTTGAAAGTCGACGCAGCATTTCGAATTTTCATCCCATTAACATCCACTTCACGGACAGCTTGTTTGATTGCATTTTTGTCAATCAAATTTCGATTTGTTTTGCACTTATATTTGCGCATTATTGCAAGAAAAAGGAAAATATTTTTAAATGCCTGCTTACATCAATCATCTGGGGCAGTTCTGGACAATAAGGGGCACATTTGGACTTGTCCAAACCTGCCACACGCATCTAGTCCAAAACTGCCCCACACGTAATTTTTTCCTTTTACGAATAAAAACGCCGATTTAAAACTTAAGAACGTGACAATTAAGAGAGGTTATGTATAGTAGAGAGGGCCCCCTTTTGCGCTGGGAATTCATAAATTAGGTACAATGAATGTCTTCCCCTGTAGAATCTTACAAGCATAGTGTTAAAAACTTACTTTTGGCCTTCAGATTATTGAAATTCACGTGGAAACGTTGTTATTAAAGCACGTTACTTATAACTTCTTACATGTAGAATATTAAAATGGCCGATCTACTGCACGCAAGTTAGCATGATTTTGGAGGAAGTAAGGCGGCAAAATTAAAAGTTCAAATGTGCTCCGCGTCCGAATCTGCCCCACCCTACCCTAATATTATTATGGGGGCGAAAAATGTTGTTTTAGCCGCGCAACACGGCGCATAATTTGCGTCTACTTGCTGTAAAAATTAATTTGATAGTAAGTTCACGACTGTGAAGTTAGCCGTGTCAGTGTAATTTTACAAAAACTTGTTTTCTATTAGGGGGAAAAGTTCTATTTTAACTACTCAAAAATGGCGCTCAAATGGCAGCGAATTATTTCATAAGAAAACATTGATTTATGCGGAATTTCACGGCTGTGAAGTTAGTTGTGTCAATGTAATTTTTCAATAACTTCTTTCCTATAAGATTCTAAAATTTTATTTTAATAGCGCAAACAACACATAATGGGTTCCTATTTATTGTGCAAGAAAAGATTAATTTAGCCGTAAGGTTATAAAGTTAGCAGTGTGGATGCAATTTTTGCAGTAACTTATTTCTTGTCGAAGCGCAAAAGCTTATTTTAGCGGCGCATAATTGGCGAGGTTTAAGATGTCAGAAAAAATTAATGACATTTTAAACAATTCTTAAAGATATTAACATTTACTGTAATTGTTATCGAAATGTATAAATTTACTAAGATAAATAAAAAATATACGATTTAATATCTAAACGGCGAGCCGTTTAATGATGTGATAATCGTTAAAGTTTACATTTTCATAATTGCCTTTTTGTACTACTAAATCAATGCCGCCTTTCTAGTATGTGTATTCAGTTATATAATTCTTATATTTTAAGGCGGTTGTGGAATATTTTTTTTGTTGTTCTTTAGTGATATACTATTTCCAAATGATTTTCTAAAACTTATAGATATTAAAATACTTGTCACATATACGCGAATTGTTTGTCCACAATCTGCCAATCTATTATGCAATCTCTTTTGTAGTACGTTCATAATGAAAATAAGCAACATTGTAAAAACAATCATTTATGTCAGATTGACGTTTAAACCTTCATGTCAGATAGAGGTTAATACACATCTAGATGCTAACTTGAAAAAAATATTCATCCGCGTCAATAAAAAATATCTATGATGTAGTATAAGCTTATAATTTTATAATATAGCATATGAGTTTATAATTTTAAAATCTAAATGCTTGTATTTATACCTATATCTTTTCATTATGCAAAAACTGCGTCAAATATACCCTTCCTCTCAATGCATTCTTCCCAAATATAATCAGCTCCAGGAGAAATGATAACAAGCATACGCGCACGCGCGCACACACACCACACACGCGCGCACGCGCACAAGCACACTCCATAGCTGATCTTGACGAAACTTTGTCAAGTGAGGTAATAAGTCGATTTAGCGATAGTAAAAACAGTCGATTGGATAACCTTCTATAAAAAAATAATTCCCAAGTGTTAACTTTTGATGTTTTTTAGTTGTAAACCACAGTGGTAAAAAGTTTCGTGGTGGCAATAGAAACTTATTGCAATTTTTCATAGCTCTAAACGCGTGCATGGCAACTCAGCTTGAAATACAGGCGTAAAATTGTGTTTGTTACTGTTTCATAACTGAAAACGACGTGAATATGTGTTTTATGCTAATTTTTCTGTTCTTTCGAGCGGCAACCTTAGGTTTCCGAAAAACACAATTAAGGTATCTAATAAAAAACTTTAATTGTGTAATAAAAAAATTTCCAGGATACTTGTGACTGTTTACTGTGACCATTATTTTTCTTGTATGTCTTTAGGCCTTGTTCGTGAAGTAATTTTTAAACTTACTGGAATTTTGGTTTAAAAGATACACTTTAGTAAATTTGGCAACATTGAAATGTTTTAATTACGCTTGTGTTGTGTATCTTTTAAAATGGATAAAAAAAAATTTGTTTATCACAAAATTTGATCAAAGATAAATTATCTTAGATTTAGTGTTAACAAAACAAAAATGAGTAAATGTACGGTACAAGAGGTACTAGACTGCATTCTTTCTACATTATACCAACTGACAAAGCATTTTCCCGGATATAGTAAACAAATGGTGTCACGCTGCATTCTCATTCTCATTCCTTCATTACCCACTAGTATAATGCTTTAAACAAAGACAAAATGTGTTGACAGTTTATAATCCATAGAGTGAATCACGCCGGCGCATTGTTGCCTGTTATCGTAACGTCTTGGGAATTTTTTTGTTAGTTTTGTTTATATAAGCCTGAATTTACTGTGATAGATTGTGAAGTAATTTATTAAGCTCTGGAAGTAGTAACTGGATGTGGTGCTGTTTATCTGAGGGTGAAGAATCTGGAAAAGGTTTGTTATTTTATATACACTATCGGCGGCGGCTTTTCTCCGCCTCTGATAATAAATGAGATGATCTCCGCCATCTTTAGTTAGTCAATAGGCGTTGACGGTGTATGTGTTTTGGCAGGTGCGATGGCTGCAATCCGCAAGAAGTTGGTGATTGTTGGAGATGGTGCTTGCGGAAAAACGTGTCTTCTGATCGTATTTAGTAAAGATCAATTTCCGGAAGTTTACGTGCCCACGGTTTTTGAAAATTATGTAGCTGATATAGAAGTTGATGGAAAGCAGGTTGAATTAGCTTTATGGGATACTGCCGGACAAGAAGACTACGACCGACTACGGCCGCTTTCATATCCTGATACTGATGTTATTCTTATGTGCTTTTCAGTCGATTCGCCAGATTCTTTGGAAAATATTCCAGAAAAATGGACACCCGAAGTTAAGCACTTTTGTCCAAATGTGCCCATCATTCTGGTGGGTAATAAGAAAGACTTACGTAACGATCCAAATACTATTAAAGACCTTGCAAAGATGAAACAAGAACCTGTCAAACCACAAGAAGGAAGAGCAATGGCTGAAAAAATAAATGCCTTCGCTTATTTAGAATGTTCAGCTAAAAGTAAGGAAGGTGTACGAGAAGTGTTTGAAACAGCGACAAGAGCCGCACTTCAAGTTAAAAAGAAGAAGAAGCCTCGTTGCATTCTTTTTTGAACCAAACATGCGATATATTTATCATACTTGTATTCTTTATATTACGATCGTTCTGTGTGTTTAACCAAACCAGGGATTTTACTTCCAAGTAAAAAGACCCAATATTATAACTTAGTTCTCATATTTGGTTTTCTCGGTGGGCTTTTTTTATTTCAAGTTTGAGCTCATTTTATATATACAATTTTTTTTTTTTTTAATATTAACAAATGAAAAGCACAAATTTTATTTTGCCGATAACATTTTTTTGTATGTCCATTGAGGATACTATTTAATGTTTGCCGAAGAAATTTATGTAGATCATTTAGTTTTCAATGTACGAGTAATTAAGCAGCATTAATTTCAGGTTTGAACCAGAGTTTATATATTTTTTTCAAATGTTACTGTATTATTATTTTATTATTAATATGGTGCCAAGGCACATTTGTTGTATAACAATCGCTTCAAAATTTGAAACTGATTGTTGTATTTATAATCATTTAGTTTTGTTCATCTTTATTCTTTAGGCAATTCTTCCAACACGAGCACAAGTTCTCGTTTCGTGTTGCTTATTGATATAAATAGCTTTAACTTTTCCATATTGTATTGTAAAGATGAATAAACAATAAACTTTTTCTTAAAAAACTCAATTATATGTTACCATCACACTATCAAGAGTGGCACTTTTGATTGTAATGGAGATTATTACCAACTACTACTGCTTGCTCATACACAATCTAATGCCATTGCAGGATTGATTGTATTAGATTTTAACAAAATTGGAAAAGTTTTTGATCATGTATGAACATTTCCAACCATTGTTCGATTTTGACGGAAATCAAACAGACTGCAGCAGCATAATTGTCTTAGTTACGATGAAATTGAATGAGTTGTGACTATGTTCAACCACATTGTTTTGAAAAATACATCTGTTTATAACATTGAAATGTATATCTACGATCTATTTCAATTGGACTGCAAATTGAGTCAAGTGGCGGCTCACTGTAAGGAACTATGGCATCTACCTTTAGGTATTCCATAATGTATGACTAAGAATAATATTTAAGATAAAAAGTGTAATTGATTTTATAATTTCATTAAAAATTCAGTAAAGCGTGTGGTGGAACTTGCAACAGCTCTAATTGAGCTAAATTGGCACACATTTGCTTACGAGTACTGTAAGACTGGATGGCCTGACAGTTGGGTGGTAATTGAAAAGTAAAATAAACAACCCTTTTTGTGTGATTCTAGAGATATAATGAAATTTAATGGAAATTGTTTTCAGAATAATATGATTTGTGGGTCTGATGAAATACATGTATTTCTTGTTTGCCATATGTACTATTCTAGATCTAGGGTTAATTACATGCACTGAATTTGTTATTACAAATTTAGGCTCACAAAATAGTAGCAAAAGTAATTAGGGTGCCTTCTCTTTACAGAGGTTGGCGATCATCAAGGCTAGACAGATTTTAGATGTTTCCGCTCTGAGTAGCTCTACCGTTTTGTAATGAATCACTCCTGGAGATTTCCCAGCGAAGATATATGTCCTCTGCCTATAGGTCTTTTTCCAATAACCTTTCCCTGTATAAGTAGTTGCAATACTTCGTACTTAGGACCTCTCATGATGTGTCCCAAATATCCCAGTTTTCTTTTTTGTATGGTATATACGAATTCCGCTTCTTTTCCAATTCCATGTTTCGTTTTCTTGGGGAAATGGGTCAAAACGTGGCCCAAAATAGAACGCTGCAGGAGTGATGAATGCTAGAAACGAAATATTATGGACGATTGTGAAGTGAGGAAATGCTGGCGAGAATATTTCGGAAAGCTGTACAGTAGTGAGGAAAGTAAGACTGAAGGGTTAAATAAGGAGGATATAGAAGAAATGATGAATGAAACTGAGAAGGATATTGGAATAAATGAGGTAAGAAAACGGTAGCAAGGTTGAAAAACGGCAAGGAACAGGCGTAGACGAAATCACTGGTGAAATGCTCAAGTATGGTGGTGCAAAGCTTATACGAAAATTGTGTGAATTATTCAATGTACGAGGGTTGTTTTTTAAGTAAGGGCCGTTTTTTTTAAAAAAAAGATACAAATATTATTGTAAAAAAACTTATTTCTGATTCTATACACTTTTACCTATTTTTCTACATAGTTGCCTTGTTTATTTAAACACTTGTCATACCGTACAACTAAGTTTTTAAATCCTCTTCAAAGAATTCGGCCGCCTGCTCTGACAGCCAAGAGTTCACGAACGCTTTCACTTCATCGTCGTCATTGAAGCGCTGCCCGCCAAGATGGTGTTTGAGGTACCGGAAAAGGTGGAAATCGCTAGGAGCAAGGTCGGGGGTGTATGGTGCATGGTCCAAAACTTCCCAGCCAAAAGAAGCAATCAAGTCCCGAGTCGTTTCAGAGGTGTGAGGCCTAGCGTTATCGTGGAGGAGCAAAACTCCTTTTGTCAGCATGCCGCGCCTTTTGTTTTGAATTGCTCTTCGGAGCTTCTTTAGAGTTGCGCAGTAGGCATCTCAGTTGATTGTCGTTCCTCGTGGCATAAAGTCCACTAGCAAAATACCGCGCCGGTCCAGAACAAAGTTGCCATAACTTGCGCTTTGACAGCGTCTGTTTGGCTTTGACCGTGACGGGCGAGGTTGTGCGTCGCCATTCCATCGATTGTTGCTTGCTTTCGGGAGTGATATGGAATACCCATGTTTCATCTCCAGTAACGATTTGACTCAACATGTCATCCCCTTCTTCCTCGTAACGAATCAAAAAATCCAATGAAGTGGCAAATCTCTTCCCTTTGTGGTCCTCTGTGAGGAGTCTGGGTACCCACCGAGCACACAATTTTTTAAGTTTTAGGTTTTCAGACACAATTTTGTACAAAACCGATCTTGAAACTTGGGGAAATTCCAAAGAAAGAGTGGATATTGTGAATCTTCTGTCCTCACGAATCTTTGTTTCGACTGCAGCCACCAAATCATCAGTGATCAAGAGGGCCATAAACTTCTGTTAACTGACGATGAATGTCTGCAGCTGATAGGTTTCTCGCAGTCAAAAAACGTATCACTGACCGTATCTCACACGCGGCGGGCGATTTAATAATCTAACACATTATCAAGAAGCACAGCGGTGCGTACACGTCAGCTACAGAGCTGCAACTGGCACCAGTGTGTCCGTGAAGGATGCCGGTAAGTGGCGCGGTGGCTTGTTGCGGCGTCCGCGCAAACAACAGGACTATACGCGCCAAAGGCCCTTACTTAAAAAACAACCCTCGTATGCCTTATGTATGGAAAAGTGCCGAATGATTGGAAGAGCGCGATCATTGTACCATTGTATAAGGGTAAGGGGAACAAGAGTGATTGTAAGAACTACAGAGGAATAAGCTTGCTCAGCGTGCCTGGTAAAGTATTTGGAAGAATACTGGTTGATAGAGTACGAGAAACTACACAAACTAAGATGTGGGATGTGCAAGGTGGCTTCATGCCAGGGAGAGGATGTGTCGATCAGATGATTGCTCTCCAGCAGGTGAGTGTTTAAAGGTAAAAAGGAAGTTGTACTTTGCGTTTGTTGATCTGGAGAAAGCATATCACAGAGTGAATAGGGAGAAGCTGTGGGAAATATTAAATGAATATGGCGTAAATAGAGGTCTAATAAATGGAATAATATTGAGCAAGGAGTGCGACAAGGCTGTGTGATGTTACCGTGGTTGTTCAATGTGTACCTGGATAAATGTCTTAGACAAGCATGTACCGATACAAATGGTGTAATGGTTGGTGACGTAAATGTACGACTTCTGGTGTATGCAGATGACACATTCTTATTAAGCGACAGTGCGGATGAGCTGCAAACCGCTCTGAGGAAGTTTGATACAGTCTGTGAGGGCATGGACCTAAAGGTAAACGTGAACAAAACTAAGATTGTGGTGTTCAATCGGGAAGGTGGAAAGGAGAGTAGAGTATTTACTCTGCAAGATGAAATTGTGGAGCAAGTGGACGAGCTGGTATATCTCGATAGAATGTTTACTGCAGATGGTACAATTGAGAGCGAGATTGGACGAAGGGTCAATGCTGGAAGTAAAGTGATTGGAAGTATGTGGACGATAATGAGAAATGAAAGCATGAGCCTAACTGCGAAACGAGTAATCTATAATGACGTATTCGTCCCGTCAGTACTGTATGGAAGTGAGACATGGGTATGTCAAAAAAAAAGCACGAAAGAAAAATAAATACCGTGGGTATGAGATTCCTGAGAAGCGCATGTGATAAAACGAGAAGGGCCAAGATAAACAATGAATGCATAATGACGGAGTGTGGTGAGGAAAAGACGATGATGGATAGATATAAAAGTTGTACATTACGTTGGTTTGGTCACATTGAGAGAATGAACAACGCAAGATTAACAAAACAAATATATGTGGGTGAGGTTAGGGGAAAGGCAGGGCCTGGTAGGCCACGTAAAACTTGGCTGAATGTAATAGAATCTATGATAAAGGAAAGAAAGATAGGGAGGTATGTGGAGATAGGAAAGCATGGAGAAAGATTGTGAATGAAAAATAAATAAGAGGCAGGGATTGTTTTGCCTACCCCGTAAGGGAATGGCGTGAAGGTTAAGTTAAGTAAGTTGTTTTCTTGAGATTTATCCTCATCCCAAATTCGTTACTATAAGCACTAATTTGTTACATACGCTCTTGTAGGTCTTCCTTACTAGTTGTGATAATTACATTATCGTCTGCGTACCTGAGATTATTAACACTTTCCATTGATTACTACTCCGGCTGAAGTATTGGCAACTGCTCAACAATCAATCTGCTCTGAGTATAAGTTAACCCTATCATACTTAACCAATAAAATATCGGCATTTAGATAATCCGGGCTTCTGAGACCCGTTATATAAAATCACGTATAGTCAGAATAGAAACAAAGTTATTGAAGTAAAATGTTATTCATTTATACATATACCTAGGTACATTACAAACGTGAGATTAAATATGTATGAAGGTGAACATTATTGTTTAAAATTTTTTTTAGGGATTACAGAAGCATTTAGTGCACAAGCTAATACTATGCTCATTACAAATATTTTTACAACTAATACATATTGTGCAACTCCACCTACAGCGTACTGGATGGAGTGTAGTTCAGGGGTGCTGTTGCCGGTCCCAAGCCCGGATAAAGGAGGAGGGCCATCTGTAAACCAGGCCAGCAACCTACTTACAGATGGAACATTAATTTATGCTCACAGAACCGAACAAGCCTCGGAACACGGACAGCCAAAAACGATGACGACCCACGCGAGAAAAAGGAATATGAAATGGAGGAAGAAGAATATTGTAAGAATCGGAACGTGGAACATTATGACTTGGACAGCAAAGGACCAAGAAATAATAAGCGAACTAAAAATAAATAAAATCGATATATGTGCACTTAGCGAAACGAAAAAGAAAGGTAAAGGAAAAACAGAAATTGACGACTACATTCTTATATATAGCGGAGTTCCAAGAGAAAAATGGGGACACTCTGGAGTGGGCATACTAATACATAAAAGTTCAAAAAACTTATAGAAGAAGAGAAATACATTAGTGACAGAATCTTACAAATTACACTACCTATAAACGAAGAAAAAATACACATGATAAGTGTGTACGCACCTGACATTAATAAAAACAGGGAAGAGAGGGAACAGTTTTATGAAGAGCTTCAAACATTGATGAACACACTAAGATCACAAGATAAAATCATAAACATGGGAGATTTAAATGCCAGAATAGGCAAAGAAATGCTTCCCGGTGTAACCCAAAGATTCAACGAGGAAGAGGAAAATGATAACGGAGATTTACTAAAATATTTCTGTGCACATAACGAGATGAGAATTAATAACACATTTTTCAACCATGAAATGAATTACAAATACACATGGCAAAACACAAGAGAGCAACAATCGGTTATAGACTATATAATAACAAACAGAGCAGTCCACCCTAAGACAATACTAGAAGTCAGAACTTTAAATGGGGCCAATGTGGGAAGCGATCATAAGCTGATGCTCAGTAAACTCCGATTACAAATACCCAATAACACAAAACTAAAATCACAAAACTATTTGAGAAACAATAAATCAACACCCAATAAACAAGAAACTACGAGTAGATGAACAATGGACAACCTTAAAGAACAATGTCCTCAACGCAGCTGACGAAGCTATAGGAAAAAGACGCGTGAATGTTAACGAGACAAATAAAACGCCATGGTTCTCCCCAGAAATAAGAGAAATATGCGAAAGAAAGAAAAACAAATACATAAGCGAACGTAACACAGCGAATACAAAAGTGAAAAGAATAAAAGAGAATATTGGGAAAGATTTACTAAGGGAATGGAGAAGGATATGTATGGAAGCCAAAAGAAAATATGGGGAATGTTAAGAAAACACAAACAGGAGGTAAAAGATACGGTACCATCCATCAAAATTACAATAGAACAATGGAAAACATACTTCGAAAGTCTATATAAAGGAACGGAAAATAGAGAATTACAAACAGAGGAAGAGGAAGAAGAAGCGACATTAGAAATAAAAGACAAAGAGGTTACAAAACTTCTGAAATCGAAAGAGTCCCGGACCGGACGGCATAACCAATGAAATGCTAAATATGGGGGACAACAACTGCACAAAGAAATGAGTGTACTATTCAGAAGTATAATAAAACAAAAGGCTATACCAAGAGAATGGAAAGACAGTATAACGATACCCATATTTAAGAAGTGACAGAAAACATTACCGGAAAACTACCGCGGAATAACACTCCTAAATAGCATCTTGAAAGCATTCACTAAACTCATCTTAGAACTTATGACAAGGGATATTCAGATAAGAGAAGAATAGCAGGGATTTAGAAAAAATAGATCCACAATAGATGCAATATTTATATTAAAATAAATCACCGAAAAGTCCTTGGAATTTAACAAACCAGCTTATATATGTTTTGTGGACATGAAGAAGCATTCGATAGAATACGCATCACAGATATTATGCAGATAATGAAAGAAAACCATGTAAACTAAAGAATAATACAAATAGTATATGAAATGAACAAAATTTGTAAAACAGCAATCAAAGTAGGGAATAATACAAGCGAACAAATAAAAATTAACGACGGTATAAGACAAGGAGACTCACTGAGCCCATTTCTCTTTAATATGATCATGGATAAGATTATAGAACAACTACCAAAAGAAGCAGGGTATAAAATGGGAAATACTTCTTTCATACTATATGCTATGCGGACGACGTGGCACTCATCGCCGACTCAGACGACAATTTACAAAGGCTGTTGCTTACATTTAACCAGAAAGCTAAACGATTAAACATGACAATCAATACGGAAAAGACACAACGTATGGTAACAACCAAAGAACCAATTAGGTGTGTAAGCTCGAAATCAATGGGAAAAGGCAGATTATGAAGTTTAATTACTTAGGTTCAGAAATAACAAGTAAAGCCAATATACAACAAGAAGTAAAAAAGTTAACGATGAAAGCCTCCCGGATATCAGGATGTATTAAAGAAATAATATGGAAAAACAAACATCTTAGAAGCGAAAGCAAAGTAAGAATATATAAGACAGCCATGAGACCAATCCTGACATACGCGGCCGAAACCAGAGCGGACACCTCAAAGACAATGCAAATGATGAGGACAGTAGAGATGAAAGTAATAAGGACAATTCATGGCAAAACAATACACGATAGAATAAGAAGTGAGGACCTGAGAGAAATGAGTAATATACAGGCTGTAGCAAAACTAGTACGACAAAGAAGAAAACAATGGAACAAAATCGTGGATAGGGGAAAAGACCACAGGGAAGACCTCCAAAACGATGGCATGAATGTTGGACGTCAACATCAGAAGAGGCTTAAATGGAGAAAAACCAGGCATCCGCCTATCTATATGGGATTCCATATATGAAAGAAAAAGACACACTGAGCATCTCTTTCTCTTAATTGTTGCACTTGTTTGAGCGGCTGGCGGACCAGAGATATCAATAAATCTGCTTAGACACTACCGGACATTACACCGTAGGTTAGGGTAGGTAGATCTTCTCTGCATATGTGGTATCACTAGTTCCTTCGCTAAATTTTTCAAAAACAATCTGCGTTTGTGAGTCACTCCTATGATGTTCCTTTGTAAAGACTACCTATATAGGTATGCGTTGAGTGCTGCAATATCAATGATGTTGACGAAAAATGTCATGGGCCATCGTTTGCTTTGCCTCTTGCATGTGTATGTCGACACATTTTGATCCATGACGCCAATACCGCCCTTTGTTTTTTATTATAATGAGTGGTAATTTCAGGCTTCCTTTTAGCATCATCATTGATACATGCATCTGTGGTGCATGGTGCTTAGTAAAATTACGCATTTGTTCTTTTTACGTGCGTAACTTATCATGGATACGTTATTTCGAAAGCAAAACAATGAAGACCATGCTACACGATCTTTTAAGCCTGTCATTTCTTTCGGAATATCACGCTTATTCTGACATAGTGTACCCACTACAGTAATATTTTTATAGAACAGATAAATTGCTAGCGGAACACTGGTGAGATTAAGACCAGAATTATGATTGCCACGCACAAGAGTTTATACTACTTCAAACCTCGGGGTTTTATGTGGAGGTTCTCCCTGCTGGCGACCAATATAAACTAAACTATCCAGAGCATAACCAGACTTAAATTTACACATACAAAATATTTTAAGTCCATATTTTGCCGGTTTACTTGGCATATTTGAACGAATCTGCATCTCTTTCTCTAAACCCAACGAGTTGTTCATCAATAGTTGCATTAGTATCCGGTATGATGCAGATTTTGCATTGCTGAATGAACATCCCAAACGTAAGACACCATTACTAATGTATCGGTTTCCAATCCCGCATTCCGCGTTCTCTTGTCGTCAAATCTGACGAATCTTCGTATTTCTTCAAAGCGGAATATGGACATTGTGGCTCGGTATATAGGATTGGTAAATCCACTACAAAACTCCCGCATGAATAAGTAAATCACAATGCAATGAATTCATCAACAGTTACATCTTTCCACGGTTTTCCTTTTCCTCTATAAACATGTCCCTCTAAATTAGTACAGTTCACAATTTCTTGTACAATAACTGGAGTTACAAATAACTGAAAGGTTTCGTTTGGTGTTGCAGCCATATGTTTTCTTGCTAGTCCTGGCTCACGCCGAATAATGTGTGGTTGAATTTTATTTTTTATTGGAGGTTCCAAACTACAGACCAGGTGGAGTAATGTAACCACTCGTTAAAGAATTACCAATATCGTCACATCATCCTCTGAATTATCGTCAACCAGAACTGGATCCAGAATACTCGTCAGAAACCGATTCGAAATTTGTGTTTTGTGTGTCATCACCTCCACTTGTGAGAAAAGCCAATGGATCCAATTGCTTACCAGTGCCACAACCGCGTCAGTAAGTGCTGTATCGTCTTGCTTTAGAACTTTAGCTGTGATGTACAACATGGTCTGGTTTAAATCTATGTAATCGTTTCCATTTCCGGGCACTATAAACTCTATTGGGCATGTAGAAAAGCCATTATTATCTTGAAAATATATCGTCGTAAGTAGAATTCTTGTTCTTAGCAACAGCTCTCGGTAGAGACTGGTTATTATCGGCCAGACGTACTCTTTTATAGCCCGAACCCTCTATCATTTTACCGATCTTCTCATCGGCTTTACGCTTAAGATTTCTACCTGCCTCGTGAAGTCTTTCTTGAAACTATTGGTTAACAGGTCGATCCTCTATGACGTCACCAAGAATATTGGCACCCGTATCTGTTTTTATATTAATCTCGATGTTTTCAAATTCCCGTGTCATCACTGGCATGTGGTGTGCAGGTAAAAAACCATATCTTTATGACCCCCGTAAGCGTAGTTTTCTGAAGTAATGTTTATTATACGCATAAGCGGAGATAAAACATCACCCACAATTTGCGGTTCAACGATGTCGCAATAAACACACATCTGCGTTGGTAATCCTATCCATATATTATCGGGGTGCGGTGATATTGGTTCCATAGCTATGTTTTGATGCGGACGATAACCCAATTGTAGGGCTAGACGCTGTGAGAATCCGAATATCGAGAAGGAAGTTTTTAATTTCGTGGTGACGGCTCAGTTAGATTATGGTATTCGATTGTTAGCAATTTACTTATTAGCTCGTGGTTATTTAACTCGCTGGCAATTTCTTCTATGTTGGCATAATTTCCCAAGGTGAAACGTAACACTTTGCATCCATCCTCAATATAAATGATTTCTCGTTGTGTTGAAAATGTGATGCAACCTTTTCTAAAATCATCTCTATTGTCGGGAAAATAGGTCATAGAACTATTATTTAATAAGGCAAGATAAACTCCATTTTATATATCTCTCAGCTGCGAAGCTAACACTCAACTATTAAATTTGTCACTGTATCCACGCAATATGACCAGGTATTGTTTATATTGTCCGCGGCCTTTTCTCCTAAAATCTTATCGACTTTGAATAGGGTGTCTTTATCAACCGTAACAACTTGCAATTCCTCGTCGTAAAAGGTACCCACAACAGGATCGTTATTAAGATCGCTTATGCGATAAACTTGAAGTCTTCTTTTTATCACTGCACTAATTGTAAAACTTCCTCGCTCCAATTCGTTTTATATCCCTTCTCAAAGGTATACTTAGTTCTGGCGATTCGAACAAGTTCACCGGCTTTATATTTAAAATGACGTGATGTGCCTAAGCGTTTCGCGAATAGGTTATTCCACACTTCCAAAATGTTTCCATCGTTTACAGTCGCAGGGGCCATCTTTATACTTGAATGAGGGCTATTCTTGTAAGCAGTCATAAGATTTTGGACCACATCAATATATCTGTACGAATTTTGTAGGTGAAATAACCCCACATCTTTGTTTTCAATGTTTTATTAAATCTTTCAACTACAGCTGCTTTTACATTAGGGTTATTTGTTACACAGAAATTGATATTTTGTTTCTTGAAAAAGTTTTGTACACTGACCGCCACAAATTCTTTGCCTTTATCTGTCTATAGATTTGCCGTGTATTATCACTTTCCTTAAAAATATCGGTGAATGCTTCAATTACAGATGCGGCTGTCTTCGTATTGAGAGCTCTTGCCCAAGCCCTCTTGCTAAACACATCAATAAGTGTTAGTATGTAGTTGTATCCACTACTGTGTTTACTTAAAGTTCGCATATCCCAAAGCTCCGCTTGCCACAGCTCGTAAATGTTGCTCACAATTTGCCTATTGCGGGGAAACTTCTTTCAGACTGGTTTATGAAGCGTGTAAGCTTCCTGAGCCTGCAGCCAATTTTTCACCTCACCATATTTACCCTTTACAGCATTAGTTAAAGGTGTTATATCCGAAAACCCTGCCGGATTCGCGGATAATACTATACAGCATTCATGTTAACGTATCCTAATCTAGTGAAATTCTTCTTCTTCGAGAGGATCTTCTTACCTATAGTCGTCGTAAGGGTCCGTTCAATGTTAAGTGATACAGCGCCAGATCACGTCTTAGAGTATATCCGTTAAACCCTCGTGGTATATTTATTTCTTTAATGTACGTCGCAAACTATCGCCAACCGTGTGGGTTTGTAGTTTTTCGTTGTCTTAACGTTTCGTGAACCAGATCGATAATGTTGGAATGAGGGATGATCTCACCTTTTATTGTGATAGTACCCTTTTTATCACAAAATATATCACCGCCCATATTCATTATACGTAAGAAAGCCTCACCTTTCTTCCTATATGAAGCCGACAGTGTTGATACTATTTCGTCGTCTGCCAGTCCTTTGCGTTTCGATCAATCTCCAATATCATCAACATCATCACCGCTGATTGTTATACTAGCGGGTTGACGTAACTGATTCGAGAAGTGTAGATATCTTTGAAGAACTTGATTGTACTGCTGCCATTTGTCATGGTTGGTCATTTTGGTTTTTAAAACTTTATCCATATCGTTGCCCAGCTGCGTTAATATGTTGTTTTGTGTGACATCTGGCGCCTGGAGACGCTGTATAATATCCAGCGGTAGAATAATCATCTTCTTCAGATTGTGGTCCATAGTTATTGAAACAAATTACCCAGAATTCCACCAAGTAATGGTACTAACAGGAGTGGTAGAAATGCGCCGCCCTTCTATACGAGAAACTGTTTCTTCCTTTTTATATATTCGCCTCTTTGTGCCAACGGTCTTAAAGTGTGCTTATGTTGAGAGAGTCGCTACTTCTGATCAGCTGACAGAGGTACACGACCTTTTAAAATGTTATGTGCACACTCGCAAATGCATTAAACCTGCTTACTATTCAGACATTTCAATAAAGCCTCACGTTGTCTTTTACTTAATCTGGCTAATGCGTGCAGGATATCGGTGTTTTCGATTAAAGCGTCAACCATCATATGTGATGTAATCTTTATGGCTGTGACGCTTAACCCTTTTTTTCGCTATATATATATGGAAGATACCTTGAGGGCCGAATATGTTTGTTCTATATCGTAGCACATCCGGTATATTCTGTTTTAAATCGAACAATAAATATCCGTGCGGGTTTGAAGTGGCATCCCGGTACGCAGCCTCTAAAAACTTCGGGTTGTCAGGTGAAATCTGTCTTGCTAAATGCTGTATCTGTGCCTGTCACGTGGGTTCTTAAACAAGATTATGTAATGAGCGTTGAGAGAGATATCCCGCTGTCCACCTCCTTGATGAAGTATGTTTTGCGTTAAGAAAAACATACTTAGATTTCTATGATGACAACCCTTTGTAAAAATATCAACCATCGAACCATTAGTTTCGCGCATTAGATCGTTAATTATTATTAAGACCGGTTTTTCACCGTCAAACTGCTCCATATCAGGTAAACCCTGTTGAATTTCCACTGAGAGATCTTTAAATAATGGATGCCACTCGCTGCAGACACATATATTTTTTCAAAAGCTGTATCACAGATAGTTTCGATATTTTTAGAAAATCAACGATAAAATACGATTTCACGACCTGATGGCCCCGGTACTATCGCAGAAAAGTGATGCTTAAATCGACCCTCCATCTCAAAACGCTAAACGATACTGAAGGGTAGTCTGTCACCATCCCCACTTAAATACCAGATGAAAAATCTGCGGTCACCCGCATATTCTACTTTTTATTGTGCTTCTATTTTAACATCAAACCCGAGATTTGAGTCGAGAGACCAACACAAGCAACCTCTATTACATAAAACAATCGCTAGTTTAACAGCTAGATAACGCCCCAAAGAAATTCAAATTTCGCGCAAAAATATACGGTTAGGTGGAACCACCTGTATTACAGAAAGCGTTCATTAGTCCTAGAAATACACAGCTAGATGGTGCCACAAATTCAAAAATTTCGCTCAATATACCGCTAGGTGGAGCCACCTTTATTACAGACAATATTCATTAGTCCATACACAACTAGATGGCGCCATAAACAAATTCAAATTTCACAACAAGGGGCACGACTGGAGGACTCAGACCTAACACAAGTTCGTATACCTGTCTACAAGTTAGCATTAGGGCCCCTTATTAGAATACTATTTCCAAAGGGGCCACGATAGGAGGACGCAGACCCTAACACAAGTTCCTATACCTGCATTACAGGTTAGCATTAGGGCCCCTTATTAGAATACTCGTGTCTGATTTGTGTCTGTGTGAGATGTGCGGTATCTTTTGAAACTTTAAAGATATCGATATGAAATTAGGTACAAAAATTCTTTGCCATAAAACCTAGGTCAAGTTTGTTAATGAGCAAAATCCAACCAGTGGCGGACATATTTAGGGACTAGAAAATTTAAAATTCATTGCTTCAAATTTTAAAAAGTTACATAATTAAAAACAAACTAATACTTTATTATATAATTTCAAAATAAAAAATATATAACCAGTGGTTGTTAGGGTACAAAATTGTGCATATTTTAATTTATCAACCGAAATTTTTGAAAGTCGTGTTCAGGTTTTAAGATCGCTAAGTATAAATCATTTGTAAAATCAAAATGCGGATGAAAATGGTAGATTATCGTGTTTATTTAATTTATCAACCGATTTTTGAAAGTCGGGTATTGGGGGTTTTTAAGATCGCTGAGTATAAATCATTTGTCAAAATTAAAAAACTCAAAATGGCGGATCAAACATGTGGGATTATCGTGTTTAAAATTCGGTATGACAGTTCAGGTACTATGGACTAATGATCAATTTGGCAACTTTGTTAATTTGTGAAACATTATCTAAATAAAAAATTTTAAGAAAATTTTTTTTGAAAGTCGGGTATTGGGGTTTTTTAAGATCGCTAACAATAAATCATTTGTCAAAATTAAAAAATTCAAAATGGCGGATCTAAAATGGGGAGTTATCGTGTTTAAAAACCGATATGACACAAAATCAGGTATTGTGGGCTTTGAAGTTGTTTATTTACATATATAAGAAGGCCTCATGGCAGATAATTCGGCAGCGGTTTATTGATTTGCAGAAATGTAATTATAGTTTTTATAAACTAGAAAACAACGTATACGTATGCAAGTACCACCCCCTTCATTTTTCCGTATTTTTAAGTGCGCATACAAACGCGGCAAAACAAATACATGAAAAAAAAATAATACTACATACAAGCTTGAAAAATAATTAATAGATGGAGTCACGGCCTGAGCGGTCAAAGGTACAATATGGTGAAAGGTACAACACTTTCCCCGATATGTATAAAAGGAAGGAGTTTTTTTTCTTTGTTCTTTATTCTTCTAATTTATTTTCTTCAGCACAACACTATCCGTTTTGGTTTTGTTTTATTTAAAGTACAAAATTTTAGAAAATGATACAGTAAACGAATTTTAATGATGTAATTGCTGTACTTATATATTTCTTCCCGAACTTAGCACCAGGGCAATGTTTTTCCTGCTTTTCACGTCAGATGGTTTTTAGCTAGATCATCTGATCATGTAATAAATTCGGTTATTACTTTTCGAGGGCGGTTTAAATATGGTAACCATTCAAACGCTCCTCTCGCATTTGAGTTTGTGAAACACTATTAGCACAAACTTAAGATGTAAATGTTTTCGATCTTATAGCCATGGTAATAAGGATTATATCCATGCGGTAAACAATTTCTATCTCGTTCTGTGACATTTGAATTTTGAAGTATAGTCGGGCCGGTGAGAGGTGTCTTATGACTCATCTTTTAGTAAAGCATTGTTTAAGATTTTAAAAACGTATGTCGTTATTGGTTCATATAGTTAGTAATTTTGAATAGCAACAAAACATCGTGAATGTTTCTAGGTTATTTTCAAATTTAAGCCGCGCTGTCAAATTTAAATCAAATTATTGTTCGAATATCTCGAGATTTAGCATCCTAAAGGTCTTAAAAATCCCCATCCACTCGTATAAATACAGTCGAATTTCGTTTAAGATCTATTCGCACTTATTCATATTTTTTTTATGATTGTGGACCTGAACAGACTAAATTTGGCCTATCGTGCTAAAGCACTCAGGAACACTTAGGAGGATGGATAGAGGGATAATGAATTGCCAAGAGATGTCTATGAACAGCTACCTTAAATTTTCTCATATCATAAGTGAGAGGAAAGCAGGAACTAGGGAGATCATTCCAGAGTTTAGAAGCCCTGTAGAAAAATGTGGATTGCGCCCGTTTGGTACGACAAGTGGAGATTTGTACCGCATACTGATGATGTGAATGAGCGAACCGAATGTTTCTCGCAAAGATAGCCCGAGATGGCATCAAAGAATATAATTCAGCAGCACAATAGCCGTTGTAATAACGATAATACAAAGAAAGAACTGAAACCATCCTTCTGTGCTCAAGGGACTGTATGAGAAGTTAAGGACGGGTCATTTATAAGCCTAATCGCTCTCTTTGAATGCGATCAACGATATCGAGAGCGTATTGGGAAGGAGCATTAACCCAGAGGTGAGAATTATATTCCAGATGAGGCCGAATTTGGGCCTTATACAGCAGGAGTTGTCGAGAGGTAAAGTACTGCTTAGATCTGTACAAAAAGCCTATTTTACGAGCAGCTGTTTTGGTAGCTGATAGAAGATGGTCAACCCATGAGAGATTTAAAGATACAGTCATACCAACAGAGTAATAGAGTCTGAAAACTTAAGAACTTAGCCATTCATACTTACAATAGGAAATGATCGATCTTTTTGGCGGACACAAGGCAACACTGAGTTTTGTTAGCATTAAATTTAACTAGATTATTGCTCCCATTCAAGAATACGTTGAATGTCTTTGTTGATTGAATTTGCCATTTCAGCTTTAATTTCTTGATTTGACTAGAAGGTGGATTATCACTATGAGTAGACTGAGATGAACTACAGTGAAGAGTGCTATCGTCAGCAAAGCAATGGATGGGTTAGTTGTTGAAGAAATAAGGTCACTTATGTACAGCAGAAAAGTGTAGGCGCTATAACGGATCCCTGTGGTACGCCCGCGTTAATGCTAACTTCTTTTGAAAAAAAGATGATAAAAATATATTGTACAACTGTAAACGATTATCAGAACCGAGACCGGGTCAACAAAATTTCGTTTTGGATCTGTTTTACAAATTAATTATATCAATAATTTTCATAAGAAACGAATTAGCTAGCAGTAGGCAGTGCCCGAATGAAGTGCGAAAAGTTAGGTTAATTGCGGAGGATCGTTTTTAGCCGAAAGATCTCACTGCGTCAAAAGAGGCAAGACTGTAATTTGGTTATCGAAGCCACTTATAAATAGCTGATTTTGTCATAAATAAATACTCTGTATTGGATGTTAAAAATAAGATTTATTATTAGTTAATAATATAACGATTTTAAAAATCTCAGTTTACAGTTTGTCAATATATATATATATATATATATATATATATATATATATATATATATATATAAAATGCTTCAATTACAGATGCGGCTGTCTTCGTATTGAGAGCTCTTGCCTAAGCCCTCTTGCTAAACACATCAATAAGTGTTAGTATGTAGTTGTATCCACTACTGTGTTTACTTAAAGTTCGCATATCCCAAAGCTCCGCTTGCCACAGCTCGTAAATGTTGCTCACAATTTGCCTATTGCGGGGAAACTTCTTTCAGACTGGTTTATGAAGCGTATAAGCTTCCTGAGCCTGCAGCCAATTTTTCACCTCACCATATTTACCCTTTACAGCATTAGTTAAAGGTGTTATATCCGAAAACCCTGCCGGATTCGCGGATAATACTATACAGCATTCATGTTAACGTATCCTAATCTAGTGAAATTCTTCTTCTTCGAGAGGATCTTCTTACCTATAGTCGTCGTAAGGGTCCGTTCAATGTTAAGTGATACAGCGCCAGATCACGTCTTCGAGTATTTCCGATAATCTCTCGTGGTATATTTATTTCTTTAATGTACGTCGCAAACTATCGCCAACCGTGTGGGTTTGTAGTTTTTCGTTGTCTTAACGTTTCGTGAACCAGATCGATAATGTTGGAATGAGGGATGATCTCACCTTTTATTGTGATAGTACCCTTTTTATTACAAAATATATCACCGCCCATATTCATTATACGTAAGAAAGCCTCACCTTTCTTCCTATATGAAGCCGACAGTGTTGATACTATTTCGTCGTCTGCCAGTCCTTTGCGTTTCGATCAATCTCCAATATCATCAACATCATCACCGCTGATTGTTATACTAGCGGGTTGACGTAACTGATTCGAGAAGTGTAGATATCTTTGAAGAACTTGATTGTACTGCTGCCATTTGTCATGGTTGGTCATTTTGGTTTTAAAACTTTATCCATATCGTTGCCCAGCTGCGTTAATATGTTGTATTTGTTGACATCTGGCGCCTGGAGACGCTGTATAATATCCAGCGGTAGAATAATCATCTTCTTCAGATTGTGGTCCATAGTTATTGAAACAAATTACCCAGAATTCCACCAAGTAATGGTACTAACAGGAGTGGTAGAAATGCGCCGCCCTTCTATACGAGAAACTGTTTCTTCCTTTTTATATATTCGCCTCTTTGTGCCAACGGTCTTAAAGTGTGCTTATGTTGAGAGAGTCGCTACTTCTGATCAGCTGACAGAGGTACACGACCTTTTAAAATGTTATGTGCACACTCGCAAATGCATTAAACCTGCTTACTATTCAGACATTTCAATAAAGCCTCACGTTGTCTTTTACTTAATCTGGCTAATGCGTGCAGGATATCGGTGTTTTCGATTAAAGCGTCAACCATCATATGTGATGTAATCTTTATGGCTGTGACTTAACCCTTTTTCGCTATATATATATGGAAGATACCTTGAGGGCCGAATATGTTTGTTCTATATCGTAGCACATCCGGTATATTCTGTTTTAAATCGAACAATAAATATCCGTGCGGGTTTGAAGTGGCATCGGTACGCAGCCTCTAAAACTTCGGTTGTCAGGTGAAATCTGTCTTGCTAAATGCTGTATCTGTGCCCTGTCACGTGGGTTCTTAAACAAGATTATGTAATGAGCGTTGAGAGAATATCCCGCTGTCCACTCCTTGATGAAGTATGTTTTGCGTTAAGAAAACATACTTAGATTTCTATGATGACAACCCTTTGTAAAAATATCAACCATCGAACCGATTAGTTTCGCGCATTAGATCGTTAATTATTATTAAGACCGGTTTTCACCGTCAAACTGCTCCATATCAGGTAAACCCTGTGAATTTCCACTGAGAGATCTTTAAATAATGGATGCCACTCCTGCTTAGACAGATTAGTTTTTCAAAAGCTGTATCACAAACAGTTTCGATATTTTTAGAAAATCAACGATAAAATACGATTTCACAACCTAATGGCCCCGGTACTATCGCAGAAAAGTGATGCTTAAATCGACCCTCCATCTCAAAACGCTAAACGATACTGAAGGGTAGTTTGTCACCATCCCCACTTAAATACCAGATGAAAAATCTGCGGTCACCCGCATATTCTACTTTTTATTGTGCCTATATTTTAACATCAAACCCGAGATTTGAGTCGAGAGACCAACACAATCAACCTCTATTGCATAAAACAATCGCTAGTTTAAAAGCTAGATAACGCCCCAAACAAATTCAAATTTCGCGCAAAAATATACCGTTAGGTGGAACCACCTGTATTACAGAAAGCATTCATTAGTCCTAGAAATACACAGCTAGATGGTGCCACTAATTTAAAAATTTCGCTCAATATACCGCTAGGTGGAGCCACCTTTATTACAGACAATATTCATTAGTCCATACACAACTAGATGGCGCCATAAACAAATTCAAATTTCACAACAAGGGGCCACGACTGGAGGACTCAGACCATAACACAAGTTCGTATACCTGTCTTACAAGTTAGCATTAGGGCCCCCTTATTAGAATACTATTTCCAGCCAAGGGGGCCACGATAGGAGGGCGCAGACCCTAACACAAGTTCCTATACCTGCATTACAGGTTAGCATTAGGGCCCCCTTATTAGAATACTCGTGTCTGATTGTGTGTCTGTGTGTGAGTGTGCGCGGTATCTTTTGAAACTTTAAAGATATCGATATGAAATTAGGTACAAAAATTCTTTGCCATAAAACCTAGGTCAAGTTTGCTAATGAGCAAAATCCAACCAGTGGCGGGACATATTTAGGGGACTAGAAAATTTAAAAAATCCATTGCTTCAAATTTTAAAAAGTTACATAATTAAAAAACAAACTAATACTTTATTATATAATTTCAAAATAAAAAAATATATAACCAGTGGTTGTTAGGGTACAAAATTGTGCATATTTTAATTTATCAACCGAAATTTTTGAAAGTCGGGTGTTCGGAGTTTTTAAGATCGCTAAGTATAAATCATTTGTAAAATTCAAAATGGCGGATGAAAAATGGGAGATTATCGTGTTTATTTAATTTATCAACCGATTTTTTTGAAAGTCGGGTATTGGGGGTTTTTAAGATCGCTGAGTATAAATCATTTGTCAAAATTAAAAAACTCAAAATGGCGGATCAAACATGTGGGATTATCGTGTTTAAAATTCGGTATGACAGTTCAGGTACTATGGGCTAATGATCAATTTGGCAACTTTGTTAATTTGTGAAACATTATTTAAATAAAAAATTTTAAGCAAATTTTTTTTGAAAGTCGGGTATTGGGGTTTTTTAAGATCGCTAACAATAAATCATTTGTCAAAATTAAAAAATTCAAAATGGCGGATCTAAAATGGGGAGTTATCGTGTTTAAAAACCGATATGACTCAAAATCAGGTATTGTGGGGTTTGAAGTTGTTTATTTACATATATAAGAAGGCCTCATGGCAGATAATTCGGCAGCGGTTTATTGATTTGCAGAAATGTAATTATAGTTTTTATAAACTAGAAAACAACGTATACGTATGCAAGTACCACCCCCTTCCATTTTTCTGTATTTTTAAGTGCGCATACAAACGCGGTAAAACAAATACAAATATATGAAAAAAAAAAAAAATTCAGTCATAACACTACATACAAGCTTGAAAAATAATTAATAGATGGAGTCACGGCCTGAGTGGTCAAAGGTACAATATGGTGAAAGGTACAACACTTTCCCCGATATGTATAAAAGGAAGGAGTTTTTTTTCTTTGTTCTTTATTCTTCTAATTTATTTTCTTCAGCACAACACTATCCGTTTTGGTTTTGTTTTATTTAAAGTACAACATTTTAGAAAATGATACAGTAAACGAATTTTAATGATGTAATTGCTGTACTTATATATTTCTTCCCGAACTTAGCACCAGGGCAATGTTTTTCCTGCTTTTCACGTCAGATGGTTTTTAGCTAGATCATCTGATCATGTAATAAATTCGGTTATTACTTTTTCGAGGGCGGTTTAAATATGGTAACCATTCAAACGCTCCCTCTCGCATTTGAGTTTGTGAAACACTATTAGCACCAAACTTAAGATGTAAATGTTTTCGATCTTATAGCCATGGTAATAAGGATTATATCCATGCGGTAAACAATTTCTATCTCGTTCTGTGACATTTGAATTTTGAAGTATAGTCGGGCCGGTGAGAGGTGTCTTATGACTCATCTTTTAGTAAAGCATGGTTTAAGATTTTAAAAACGTATGTCGTTATTGGTTCATATAGTTAGTAATTTTGAATACCAACAAAACATCGTGAATGTTTCTAGGTTATTTTCAAATTTAAGCCGCGCTGTCAAATTTAAATCAAATTATTGTTCGAATATCTCGAGATTTAGCATCCTAAAGGTCTTAAAAATCCCCATCCACTCGTATAAATACAGTCGAATTTCGTTTAAGATCTATTCGCACTTATTCTGGCATTTATGATTGTGGACCTGAACAGACTAAATTTGGCCTATCGTGCTAAAGCACTCAGGAACACTTAGGAGGATGGATAGAGGGATAATGAATTGCCAAGAGATGTCTATGAACAGCTACCTTAAATTTTCTCATATCATAAGTGAGAGGAAATCAGGAACTAGGGAGATCATTCCAGAGTTTAGAAGCCGTGTAGAAAAATGTGGATTGCGCCCGTTTGGTACGACAAGTGTAGATTTGTACCGCATACTGATGACGTGAATGAGCGAACCGAATGTTTCTCGCAAAGATAGCCAGAGATGGCATCAAAGAATATAATTCAGCAGCACAATAGCCGTTGTAATAACGATAATACAAAGAAAGAACTGAAACCATCCTTCTGTGCTCAAGGGACTGTATGTGAGAAGTTAAGGACGGGTCATTTATAAGCCTAATCGCTCTCTTTTGAATGCGATCAACGATATCGAGAGCGTATTGGGAAGGAGCATTAACCCAGAGGTGAGAATTATATTCCAGATGAGGCCGAATTTGGGCCTTATACAGCAGGAGTTGTCGAGAGGTAAAGTACTGCTTAGATCTGTACAAAAAGCCTATTTTACGAGCAGCTGTTTTGGTAGCTGATAGAAGATGGTCAACCCATGAGAGATTTAAAGATACAGTCATATCCAACAGAGTAATAGAGTCTGAAAACTTAAGAACTGAGCCATTCATACTTACAATAGGAAATGATCGATCTTTTTTGGCGGACACAAGGCAACACTGAGTTTTGTTAGCATTAAATTCAACTAGATTATTGCTTCCCCATTCAAGAATACGTTGAATGTCTTTGTTGATTGAATTTGCCATTTCAGCTTTAATTTCTTGATTTGACATAGAAGGTGGATTATCACTATGAGTAGACTGAGATGAACTACAGTGAAGAGTGCTATCGTCAGCAAAGCAATGGATGGGGTTAGTTGTTGAAGAAATAAGGTCACTTATGTACAGCAGAAAAAGTGTAGGCGCTATAACGGATCCCTGTGGTACGCCCGCGTTAATGCTAACTTCTTTTGAAAAAAAGATGATAAAAATATATTGTACAACTGTAACCGATTATCAGAACCGAGACCACCGAGACCAGGTCAACAAAATTTCGTTTTGGATCTGTTTTACAAATTAATTATATCAATAATTTTCATAAGAAACGAATTAGCTAGCAGTAGGCAGTGCCCGAATGAAGTGCGAAAAGTTAGGTTAATTGCGGAGGATCGTTTTTAGCCGAAAGATCTCACTGCGTCAAAAGAGTCAAGACTGTAATTTGGTTATCGAAGCCACTTATAAATAGCTGATTTTCATAAATAAATATCTGTGTTGGATGTTAAAAATAAGATTTATTATTAGTTAATAATATAACAGATTTTAAAATCTCAGTTTACAGTTTGTCAATATATATATATATATATATATATATATATATATATATATATATATATATACAAGTAAACCTAAGTAATTACAGAGATATATGTTAAATATAATAATTCTTTACATTGTTATAAATAACTAAGATTCTAATTTTTGCTTTAAATTCAAATATTGGACATCTTATAATTAAAAGTCATCACCTTCACTTTCACTATTATCTTAACTCTACTCCCCGACATTGGTTACTAGAGGATTTACCATTTCCTCAGCTCTTTTTTTAACGTCCCACCACTGGCTCATTTCTTTTCAGCATGTAAAATACACTTTTGCCACAGTTTTCCAGTTGCTTGGTTTAATGAATCCTTCCATAGCGATAAAACATTCTCGTCCCTGAAGCCCTGTCTTCCAACGTTTTTGTTGTAATACTGTTTAAAATTTGCCCATATTAACTCGATAGGGTTGAATTGGCAGTGATACGGAGGTAAACGTAACATTTGATGTGCCCATTGATGAGCGATTTCATCAATTCTATATATTTTAGGCAATTTGCAATAATTCCACTTTCAGCATATCATTCGAATGAGGAATGTTGTTTTCTTAAAAATTGAAGATCTTCTTTCTTCCAACTACTTGAAGGTAATTTTTCTACTAATGTAGAATAATAACTGGCATTGTCAAGAATTATCAAACTTGGTTTTTCTAAATTTGGTAAAAGCTGTTCTTGAAACCATTTTTGAAATAAATCATCGTTCATATTATCGTGGTAGTCTGCTGTGTTACTTTTACTGGAAAATATCAATGATGAATTAGGTATAAAACCATCCTTCTTGCCAGCACTCAATCGATAAAGCTAAAATTTATTCGGTTAAAATATTTTTAACAAATCAGACTATTTTAATTACGGTTTCCCTTCACCTAGTGGTTTGTTTTTTGTGCTTTTCAAATCATTATCATGCCATGATTTTCGAACGCTTCCTCGACTAAAAATCCATGTCTGATCCAAAAAGGCAGGATCGTAACTAATTTCACAACTTTTATTAGCAAAATATTTTCGCAAAAATGTTGCTCGAGCACCAGCAATATGAACCTGCTCCATTCAACGCCTTCTTCCATCGTCAACTTTGAATTCAAAACCAATTCTGTGTAACAATTGTTTCAAACTCGTTTTACTGAACGTAAATATTTTATCTTCTTCAAGTTCAGTTTGGAGTTTTTCGATAGTAATATCCGAGCCTAAAATTAAACAGTGATTAACTCCATTTCAACAATAATTTCTGAATTATTTACCAGTTGCATGTATGGTGCAAATTTTTCGTTTCAAAACGTCTTTCACGTATTCGTCGACATCCTCTGACTTCGACTTCACACGCAGCCTATGTTTTTGCGGTGAATCCGTCGCCGATTTTCCAGATTCTAAAGCGAGAACCATTCTTGCTTTTTGTCCGAGTTACGGTTTTCTCGGAAATGCGAGAGCAGTTCGCTGCAACATAATATTACATTAATATAAATTTAAATAGTGAAAATTATTAGCTTACCTGGATAATGGAAGTTAAAGGTAAACTTGGTCCCCCGTTATCGCGTTCCATCTCGAAATAATGCAGTATAGTCATTAACATTACTTGAGTTTGGCTTTTCAAAGATTTACCTTTTAATGACATCATTATTTGCTGCAAAATAAATAAATGCATTCAATCAATTGGAAATACTGAGTGATCAATCTCAAGTGTAGGTATACCACGTGATCAAAATATTTGTTTGTACCACTGATAGGTTGGTAAGAAGCTGTATTGCTCTAGCTACTCTAGAGCATGGTTCGAGTAAAAACTACGATCAGTTTCAAATCTGTATGAAGGTCATTAACTTATACATATTATAAAATATTATCTTAATTTAAATAATGACTATTTTGTATTTGATTAGACTGCATCCTTATAAAATATAACAAAATAAATAAAATATTCTTTAATGATTGGATTACATCATTACAAAATAATGAATCTTAAGTATTTAAATGTTATAATTTCATCATGACGGTTAAATTCGATATCACAATTTGAAATTCAGAATATATAATTTGTCTTGATATAGACAGTTTGTAAATAACTCAAGAAAATACAAAAGTGAAAAACGAAGGTATAATATGAATAAACTAAAACGACTAAAACCACACTAAAAATCCAAAACAGCCAACTGCAAAACACAACAATATTAACAACTAGGGATTTTTGTCATACCACTACAGTACACTTGAGATTGATCACGTTGTACATTTTGAATTATAATAGTGAATATTAATAACAATAGTTTTGAAAAAAACTGTTGTTTACAAATGCAATGGAAAATAATAAATTACGAAGCGAAAGATAAATTATTATAACTACAGAACACGATGCGATTATACGAAACGAAATACGAAGAATCATTTTAAGCAACTCAATTTGCAATTTAATAAATACTACTGGCTGCTGGGTAGACACTCTCAACTCTCTCCTCACAACAAGCTCTTAATCTATAAAGTCATTTTCAAACGTATGGCTCTACGGAATTCAATTGTACTGCCTCATCCTCTAACCTTGCCATAATCGAACGCTACTAAACGAAAACACTTCGGACCATCATCAATGCACCTTATTATATAAGTAATGCAGAAATTTACAATGACCTCAAAGTGCATACAGTGAAAGAAGAGATAGTGAAAGTTAGTGAAAACTACATTGCTAAGTTAGAATTACATCCGAACACTAGCTTTAAATTTAGTAAACAATCATGTTCAAAACCAAAGACTAAAGCGACATTACACTATAGATTTGCCGAATAGATTTTAGAACAAATAAATAGACCCTCAAAGTTATTCAATTGTAAAGCGCAATTATGCTAGTTATTAAGCGACGTTAATGAACTGCTTCCATTGTCAATCACATATATATACATATGTAAATAATTTGCTTATTGCTCTACGAGCAGATTGTAAATAGAAATTATCTGACAATAAAAAAAAAAAAAAAAAAAAAAAAATTTGAGGCTAAATGCCCCAGAAGACATCTGGCAGCGTCATGCGCTTTCACTTTAGAATCGACATACGTTTTTAAGTCCTGCATTTAAAATATATAGCACACGTAATATTATAACCCGTCTTTCTTTAAGTGGGAACTTCGCACTAAGATAAAGGGAAACAGATGCATTTCACAGTAATAATCTAATAATTATATCCCCATTCTCGAGTCCGCCATGAGACACTTCTCCTAGGCGCTACTATAGTGTTCAATTTATTTATATAAAATACAAAAATGTGTGTAGGGTGTTCGTTTTATTAGTGGAGATGTAGATATGTTTAGTTTTTGGCATATTTGTTAATTAAAATGTATTCTCAATTCCTCCCACCCTACTCAAACCGATTTATAGAAACGCCACTGGTAATAGTTGTATTTAAATTTCAGCAAACTTACCAAAAATTCCAAAAACTCTAGAGTTTTTAATAATCATTTTTAACAAATTTAGTGGAAATAGTCTTACTATGGGAAATATTGAGTAGTGTCATTTCGTCAATTTGACGATATTTTAATCACACGTACAGAAAAGTAGGGTTATAGTAACAAAAAAACATTTAAAAAAGCAGAACAATTGTGAGAGAACATAAAAGTAAAAATGAAAACAAGATTTAATTCGTTTGATTTGTTGTGCAGTGTAGCCGAGCTGCAAAGGTAAGATTTTTTCCTTGGACAACTTAAGAATTATTATTTTAGTCTTGTTGGCATGAGAGTAAATAATGTTTACGATATTGACAATAAAACATACTTAATAAGGCTGCAACGTAGTGAAGAAAAGAGTATTTTATTATTAGAATCAGGTAATCGAATTCATGTAACTAACTTTGAGTGGCCGAAAAATATTGCTCCATCTGGCTTTAGTATGAAGGTAGATTTTATATATTCATCATTAACAATTGTTATAGTAAACTGTTGCAGTTACGAAAACATTTAAAGAATAAACGTCTTGAAAGTTTAACACAGGTTGGCTTAGACAGGATAGTCATTTTACAATTTGGTACAGGAGAAGTTACGTATCATGTTATATTAGAATTATATGATCGTGGAAATATTGTTTTAACAGACTACGAAATGACGATATTAAACATTCTTAGGCCACATACTGAAGGTGACAAAGTAAAATTTGCTGTACGTGAAAAATATCCTGAAAATAGAGGACGAGACAATAATATAGCCAGTGTAGATGATCTACATAGATTATTAGAAAAAGCACAAGTAGGAGATCCTTTAAAAAAAGTTTTACTGACTAATTTAGATTACGGCCCCTCGTTAATCGAGCATGTATTATTAAAAAATAATTTTACAAACTCCACAAAAATTGGAAAAACTTTTGATATTAATAGTGATATTGATAGGTTATTTTTAGCACTAGAAGATGCAAAATCCTTAGTGGAAATTGCAAAAAAACGAAGCTTTAAGGTACATAAATTAATTCTTTCATGCTTCATTACTTCACAAATTATTGTAGGGTGTTTTAATTCAGAAAAAGGAAGAAAGACCTAGCACTGATCCAAACTTACCTAAAGAATATTTTTATTCTAATCAGGAATTTCATCCAATGCTTTATATGCAACACACTTCTCAACCTTATCAAGAGTTTGATACACTTAATTTAGCAGTGGATGAATTTTATTCGACACTTGAAAGTCAAAAATTGAATTGCGAGCAATGCAGCAAGAAAAGGAAGCTGTAAAAAAGCTTGATAATATTAAAAAGATCATGGTCATAGATTAATTGAGTTGGAAAAAGCACAGGAGACTGATAAGCAAAAAGCGGAATTGATAACAAGAAATCAACAATTGGTTGAAAATGCAATTTTGGCAATACAGAGTGCATTAGCCAGTCAGGTAGGCATTTTGTTATTTATAGCTGAGAATTAAAAAAACAGACCAGTTCGATGTTCACGAAAAATCTATTTTTGTTTCAGTTTGTGTATGTATGCATAAACCGAAAAATATCTTTGATAGAATCGTTATTGTGTAACTATAGAAATAGCAATAGAGAATTGTAGCACATGCAAAATTCATATATTTTAACATTGCATTAGATGGAATTAATGCAACTAAGCAGATATTTAATGAGCACGTTCACTTTTTCCGTGTATATGTGTGTGAACATCAACATTTTGAACGGTTGAGATTTTATAAACTTTCTTTTGGTTTTATTATTGATGGAAGTAAGTAAGTAGTGTGTTCATTTAGCTAATTGCTACTGTCATTAAACAATACAATAACTTACAAGAAAAAAAGATACAGCAATAAATTACAAAAACCACAATGTTACATCATTACTACAATTACAGGGTGTCCCAACGATAGAGTAAAGTAAGTTTATGCTTAACTAGAATTATTTGTGTAAATATTGTATGGACCATGGGGTAGAGGTAAGAAGTGTGCATTTTTTTAAAATATTGGAAGTTATACAGGGTGTGCCAGAAAAGCAGGATGTGAAAAAGTATAATTTTTTTAAATAGAACACCCCGTATTTGATTTTAGTTTTTAATTCTACGTGTCCATACAAACATATTTTGTCATACAAAAGATTGGCTGAAAGTTTTTAGTTCTTGAGATATTCGCGTTTAAAGATTATTATGGTCATTTTCGTGGGGTTGATGAATGGGCAATTGTTCCGTTATTTCACAATAAAAAAAATTGATATTTCGTGTGAAAAATGGGTGACATTATACTAACGTTTGGACTGAGTAGTATTTCTACTTTTCTCAACAGGGTGTTTGTTATAACCATTCAAATTTGAAAATTCTCAAATTAAAAAAATCAGTTTTTTAATTGCACACCCTATATATTTTTATTTCATTTTATTCGGGATTAAAAATCTATCATTTTTGTCAAATATATCCTATATCTATCTTTGATAGTTTTCGAGAATTTCGATTTTTCTCACTAGCTACGTTACATACGATACTATAACATTATTGTGGATCGTGGTAGCCATGGAAAACAATTGCGACGAAATAAAACAAACCACCTAAGCGAGAATATTAACAGTTTTTATTAATGAGAAACAGTAATTTAATAATTATTCAACATTGCGTCTTAGTAAATGCTCAATAGACGGCCTTCTTGCTGAATACACATATTGAGCCTTTTCTCATGTTCTGTCTCACTTCGGATAACATAAGAGGGGTCACTGTGCGACAAGCTTCGAATTCTATTTTCATGTCCTCCCTTGTTGTAGGTTTAATAATATACACCCGATCTTTTATGTATCCCCATAGGAAAAAATCCAGTGGAGTTAAATCGCATGACCTGGGTGGCCATAATATAAAGCCATTACGTCCTATCCATTTCTCCGGGTATTGCTGGTTCAAGAATTCCCTTACGTCCCGATAAAAATGTGGAGGTGCACCATCCTGTTGCAACCACATATTTAGTCGTCCTTCTAAATTGATATCCTCAAGTAACACAGGCAATTCTTCACGTAAGAAATGCAAATAGCTGCGGCGCGTTAATGGATCATCAAAAAAATAGTGACCGATAATTTGGTGATTAAGTATACCACACCACACATTTAGTGACCAATGATTTTGGTTTTGAACTTCTCGTAGCCAAAATGGATTATCAATGGCGTAATAGTGCATATTATGCCGATTTACAGCCCCATTACTTTTAAACGTCGCCTCATCGGAAAACAGTATGGAGCACAAAAAGTTGTTATTTAATTGCAGCCGTTGATTAATGATATTGCAGAATTCAATTCGTCTTGCAAAATCCTCTTCTCGCAATTCTTGATGAAGCTCAATGTGATAGGGATGGTACTTATACTTCAGCGTTGTTCGATTCACGTTTGATTTGGAGGTATCACATATCGTCGCTAATGTTCTAGAACCCACTTGGGGATTTTCTTGAATATTTAATAATATTTCAAGTTCTTTTCTTCATTAGCTGCCCTTTTATTAACAACTTTACGTTTGAAGTATTTAACACTACCGCTAGAATCAAATCTATCCATCAAATTTTCCAAGCCAACAGTAGTGGGTATTCGACGTTCAGGATATTTCATTTTGTAGATTCGTTGTGCCAATAAAGGGTTTTTTTTCAGCCTCGCCCAACACTTATATCATATCAATTAATTCATTTGTCGAATAATCCATAATTGATACAAGAATTGATAACAAGTTAAATGCGAAAACGACAAATTTAATATGTGTTTATTTTGACAAGTAGGAAACCTTTGTATCTTAGTAACGCAATTATTATTTTCCATGGCTACCAAGATCCATGCAATGCAATGTTATCGAAAATAAAGTAGCTAGTGTGAAAAAATCGAAATTATTCGAAAACTATCAAAGATAGATATAGGATATATTTGACAAAAATGATAGATTTTTAATCTCGAATAAAATGAAATAAAATATATAGGTGTGCAATTAAAAAAACTGATTTTTTTAATTTGAGAATTTTCAAATTTGAATGGTTATAACAAACACCCTGTTGAGAAAATTAGAAATACTACTCGGTCTAAACGTTAGTATAATATCACTCATTTTTCACACGAAATATCAATTTTTTTTATTGTGAAATAACGGAACAATTGCCCATTCATCAACCCCACGAAAATGACCATTATAATCTTTAAACGCGAATATCTCAAGAACTAAAAACTTTCAGCCAATCTTTTGTATGACAAAATATGTTTGTATGGACACGTAGAATTAAAAACTAAAATCAAATACGGGGTGTTCTATTTAAAAAAATTATACTTTTTCACGTCCTGCTTTTCTGGCACACTTCTTACCTCTACCCCATGGTCCATACAATATTTACACAAATAATTCTAGTTAAGCATAAACTTACTTTACTCTATCGTTGGGACACCCTGTACATTTACTAACTTCTAATATTAAAAAAAAGAGAAGTATAATATACACAGGGTGTTTAAAAAAGATGCGGCAATATTAAAGGGGTGATTGCCCAGGTCATTTTATACAATAAAGTTCCTATAAACATAGGTCCGCAAACGCTTCGTTACCGATCTATAGCGTGTTGAAGTTTAATTAAAAAAAAACAGTCAAAATTAGATTTTTCTAAAACGGCTTGAGATATCATAATGAAATTTTACGCGTGTCAATAGCTGTGGGAGACGCATTCTTTGCAATCCAACACGATGTTTCAGTCGTACCATTGGCGCGCGTATTGGCACGTCACAGGCTATTTTTCAAGAAAAAAATAGGATGTCGCTGATTTCTCTAAAAATAAAAATTATTTTTTAATTCTTTGTTCAATTGTGAAGAAAAAAGCTCTCTTGACTTTTTATCGTACGACGTACCGTTTTTGAGTAAAAAAAAAAACATTTTAGTGCATGTCCATTTATTACAGAAAAAAATTTTTAAAAATCAAGGGTTTCATTTAAGGGCAAAAACAAATATTTCACCAAACCAAAAATTTTACCAACCAAAAATTACAAAAACTGTTCAAAGTAACCACCTTGAGCTCGGATGCAAGAATCCAATCTTTTCCTCATTGACTGGCGAACTCTCTCAAAAACACCAGGATCTGTTGTAATTGAGTTGCACCCAGCAATGATTTGATTTCTTAAGTCTTCTACGTTTTCCAATGGAGTAGCGTACACCAAGGACTTCAAATGGCCCCACAGGAAAAAATAAAGGGAATTTAAGTCCAGGGATCGTGCAGGCCATAAGTGAGGTCCACCCCGGCCAATCCAACGATTTCCGTATGCTTGTGTTAAGAAATCACGAGCTACTTGACTAAAGTGGGCTGGTGCGCCATCGTGCATATACCACATTTCATCTCTAATTGCTAATGGTATGTCCTCCAGAAATCCAGGGAGCGTGTTTTCCAAAAAGTTGCCAAACACCTCTCCGGTAAATCTGCCGGGTAGAAATACCGGTCCAATTAGGCAGTCACCCACAATCCCAATCCAAACGTTCAAAGAAAAACTGATGAAAACGATCTTCAACAATTTTATTTGGATTTTCTTCACATCATACAAGGTTATTATGGAAATTCCGTATTGGATTTGTTGAAAAACTCGCTTCATCGGTGAACAGAATCAACATCAGGAGTTGAGGTATTTCAACCATTTTGTGCAAAAGCCATTGACAGAATGCAATGCGAGGAGGAAAATCAGCAGGAAGAAGTGCTTGAACGCGTTGTATATGGAATGGATACAACAAATTTTTAAGAATGTGCCAAATAGTCCCATTACTTACATCCAAAGCGTCAGCAATTTTTCGAGTAGAAGTACCTCGATCTTCTTCAATCATGTCCAGCACATCCTCTTCCAGCTCTACCGTTGTTGCTGTCCTTGGCCTTCCTGTTCCTCCATTTCGTCTTAATGTGCCTGTTTCATAAAGACTCCGATGAATACATTCGAAAGTTTTTCTATCAGGAGCAATACGGTCCGGAAATCTTTCAGTATACAACCGCCTAGCTTCTAATGCATTCCCATCAGCAAGTCCATAAATGTAGTGCATGTCGGTCATCTCGGCATTCATATAGCGATTCATGATAAGAAACTTCAACAAATTCGACACATACAAAATTATTAATCACGAGACTCATTCAATATGTGAGTGATATGTCAGTGAATAATACAGGAATGTTTAAAAATATTTGTGTACGCATGATAAATGGACATGCACTAAAATGTTTTTTTTTTTACTGAAAAACGGTACGTCGTATGATAAAAAGTCGAGAGAGCTTTTTTCTTCACAATTGAACAAAGAATTAAAAAATATTTTTTATTTGTAGAGAAATCAGCGGCATCCTACTTTTTTCTTGAAAAATAGCCTGTGACGTGCCAATACGGGCGCCAATGGTACGACTGAAACATCGTGTTGTATTGCAAAGTATGCATCTCCCACACCTACTGACACGCGTAAAATTTCATTATGATATCTCAAGCCGTTTTGGAAAAATCTAATTTTGACTGTTTTTTTAAATTAAACTTCAACACGCTGTAGATCGGTAACGACCTGGGCAATCACCCCCTTTAATATTGCCGCATCTTTTTTAAACACCCTGTGTGTATATATATACAGGGTGTTTGGTACATCGATGCAAAGATTTAAAGGGGTGATAGAATACGTGATTTTGAGCCGATTTAAGCAAACATACCCATATACCAAGTGTTGCCGTTTTGAGATAATGCCACTTTTAATATTTCTTGATTTTACCGTGTTTTCTGCAAATATCGAAGTGTACAAGAGTCAACCGTCTTATCGCAAATTTATACTAAGTTTTTATTCCTTATGAAGTGATTGTTCATATTCTTTTATCAGAAAAGCCTAATATGTCTTTGGTTCTTGCCTAGAACTTCTAAACATGAAAGTTTTAATTTGTAAAAAGCAATCACTAAAATTCAAACGTGGATTTAGTCTAAAATCTTTCGTTAATTTTTTTCCAATTTCAGTAAAACTTCCTTGGGCAATGGTCTTTAAGATAGCATGAATAGATTTACAAAAAATTTTTACAAACTGGAAAAATTGAATTTAATTACCAAGTACCCCTAGGCGCATTCGCCAATACGTAAAATAGCCCTTCATTATTTAGTTTAAATAGTTTAAAAAGCAGATTTTTAGAAAATGTCCGATTTATTAAAACATTAATAGTATTATTATTGGTGTTCAAAATTAGTACTGACGAGGCAATATTATATTGAGTATCAAGAACAGTAAGGGACGTTTACCGGTCGCCGGCCATGTTTGGAGGCTGAGCGATAGCGAATTTGGCCGAGACCGGTACAACCCTTAATGTTCGTGATGCTCATACTTTTTGCACGATTGTGTTAAATTTACCACAATTGAAATTATTTCACTAAATAAACGAAAAGTCAAAAGTGACGTTTTAAATAGCAATGTAGATTCACTTGAAAATAAACTCAATTTTGCTAAGAAAATTTTACATTCCAGTGTTAGTGAGGTGAAAGAAATCTTGAATTCAGAACAGTTTCTGTAAACTCAAGTACTGTGAGCGATAACCCAAACATTTTCTAAAATCTGCTTTTTAAACTATTTAAACTAAATAATGAAGGGCTATTTTACGTTTTGAATGCGCCTATATTTTGGTAATTAAATTCAATTTTCCAATTTGAAAATTTTTTAAATCTATTCATGCTATCTAAAGACCATTGAAAGAATTTTACTGAAATTGGAAAAAAATAACGAAAGATTTTAGACTAAATCAGTTTGAATTTTAGTGATTGCTTTTACAAATTAAAATTTATGTTTAAAGTTCTGACAAGAACCAAAGACAGTTTAGGCTTTTCTGATAAAATAATATGAACAATCACTTCATGAGGAATAAAAAACTTAGTATAAGTTTGCGATAAGACGGCTTATTACGTTGTACACTCGATATTTGCAGAAAATCCGGTAAAATCAAGAAATATTAAAAGTGGCATTATCTCAAAACGGTAACACTTGTATATAAGTATGTTTGCTTAAATCGACTCAAAATCACCTATTATATCACCCTTTAAATATTTGCATCGATGTAAAACACTATATATATATATATATATATATATATATATATATATATATATATATATATATATATATATATATATATATACATATACACATATACCATTGTACCAGATTCACGAGATCTAAGTTCACTGTCCTAACCAGTTTTTCTACATTAATGCCAGATATATAAATTAAAGCGTCGTCTGCAAATAGGTTTAATTCGGTATATTTCAGTTGTTGTGCCATATCATTAATAAATATATTAAAAAAAAGGGGACCTAATACACTCCCTTGAGGAACTCCATGTGAATTTTTTAGTGGTGGATACCGTTCTTTATTGATTTTAACAATTTGTAATCTGTTTTCCAAGAAATTTCTGAACCAATTTAAAACAGTATCGCCCACATTATAGGCTTTTAATTTTCTTATTAAAATGTTTCTATCAACAATTTCGAATGCACGTTTCAAGTCTAAGAAAACTGCAACTATATTTTGTTTTTATCAATGTCTTCTAACCACTCATCGATCAGTAATTGTACTGCGCTTTCACAAGAATGCATTTTTCTAAAGCCCGATTGTTTATAATAAAGTAAGTTATTTTTATTCAAAGTATTCCATAATCTGCTCGTGTACTACAATTTCAATAATTTTATCGATTAACGGTGATGTATTGATAGTTCTATAGTCATCAGGACCTTTCGCATTCTTTATTTTCGGTATCGGACCAATTGTACTTATTTTAAGAGCATTTGGTAACTTTCCTAAACGTAAGGATTCATTAATTAGGTTTAAAAGTGGATATCCAATTATATCGAAAAGATTTTTTATCAGATCAATTCCTAATACTTCATCACTGGTTTTGTTTGGAAGATTATTTATTATAATTTTTAATTCAGTTAAAGTAACTGGATTCAATTTTTTAAATGAATAAGAGCTAGGTATAAATATTTGTACATCAGTATATTTACCTGCAGTAGAATGACTATTTACAATCTTGTCTAAGCTTTGTACGAAATATTCGTTAAATACCATGACTATACTTTGACCTACGGTAATCGTTGGGATACCCTATATATATATATATATATATATATATATATATATATATATATATTGCGGGCTTACATGACATTCACAAAAAGTTGACTGATCATTATGTGTATAAAAATTATAATACATCATAACTAGGGAAGTACATACAGTTGAAGTTTAAATCGATTGAGACTTGCCTCCTCCATAGCTCACATGGAAGAGCCCCACTCTCGCAAAGTGGACGTCGTGGGTATGCACTTTAAAAGTTAATTTTAAATAAAATACAATTAATGATTATTAAATTGAACTTCTGTGCGTTCATTAAAAAACTATTTATATATATATATATATATATATATATATATATATATATATATATATATACATATACAGGGTGTGGCGCGAAGAACTTTGATTAAAAGTGATGGCGGGTACAGTTATGTTAAAAATCTGAAATTACGAAGCTGTAGGTTTTGGATGACGCCGAGTTCAAATATAATATTGTTATTTTAAATGGGATCTAATACTTTTTATTTTATTTTCGAACTCTACATGAAATTCTAGATAAAATTTGTGCACAGTGTCCTATACCAAAAATGAAGTATTTTCGAGATATTTCGATTTTTTTTTTAATTTTGAAAAAATCCTAATCCACATTGAATAACGATATCTCCATTAACAACAAAGCTAGTAACGTGAAATTGTAATCAATAAACAACAAGCGCTTGTCCGTTAAGTCCATATATCCATCTCATTGATATTTCATACAGGGTGTTTTAAATTTAGCCACCAACAAGCACAATTTAAATCATTTATAAGTTGCTTGCTTTAAATAGAACACCCTGTATTTTTTTAAGCCAATTCGTTTGGTATCAGTATACCCTATACCTAAATCCAACCACTTTTGAGATATTTCATTATCTTAGTTAAAACATAATATATTATTATGAAACTTGAGATTTTTAACATAACTGTATCGCCATTACTTTTAATTAAGACTCTTCGCGCCACACCTGATATATAATATTTATATTATATATATATATATATATATATATATATATATATATATATATATATATATATATATATATATATATATATATATATATTAATTGAAACCACCGGCAAACTTCTACAGTGAGTTCCAGGACCAAATTAGGACATTGTTTTCTCTTTAAATTTTATCCCAAAATGCGCCCCTAAAAGTTATCCGCTCTCAAAGTTCAATTTAAAACGTAAAGAATCACTTTATTTTCGTAAATTATGAAAATTTGTTATTGATTTTTATACAGTCAACATATCGACATATAAGTCAAAATTTGATAGAAATTTCAAAAAAATTGCGTTACAGAACCACCTGTTCAGCAGTGGCGTCGACCTTCAACCATTAAAAAAATTATTTTTGCAAAATAAATTAAAATTTTTCTGCTTTATTTTGGTAATACATGGTATACTCAAAAACACTAAACCTTCCCCACAATATATATATTGAAATATTTTAATGAATCATAACAAAAGGTGACTAGTTTCGACACACAGTGTCATCTTCAGACCTTAAAAGTTATCCAGTAATTATATCAAAGTTAAAAAGTTACAAAATTTTAAAACCAAGTTATATGTTGAAATGCATAAGGAGGAAAATTGAGGAAAAGGGAAACAAATTCTCCTTTAACAAGCTATTCCCTCAGAGTGCAGTTTCAAAGTTGATAGTACCAAACCAGTTGACAGACAGAACAAACATAATTCAGTCCTCGAAGAGGAAGTCATGAGACTTTAATAAAAAATTTTAAATCTATATACGCCTATTACAGTGTAAACGGTGTTACTGTAAATAGAGGAAGTAAAATTGTAAAAGTTAGCAACTTTCTGAATGTGTTCTGACCTACCCATTAGAAATTAGAAAATTTCTTTTAACATTAAATTTATTTAAAAAGAAATTCTCCGAATACCAATTCTAAACTCCAAAATTCAAATTAAATGAACAATGCCTAGACGAGGCAATTGTAATTAATCAAGATATAAATTTAAGGAACGGTATCCAGTTCTCCCTCGCAGGAGTACATCATTGTAAAATTACATTTTAACTTAAACCTTTGTAAATAGTGAGTTGAACCAAACCATAAACAGAGTAAAATTTAAGGAAGTAATTGACGTTAGCATCAAACAAACATGTGATCTTACTTCAATAGGCAATTAAAGGTACATTGTGGGGAAAAAATTTATTATTAATTAGATTGATTTGAAAATTGAATATCGATTATAATTTAAGAACAATCATCCTGACCGGCTGCTATCAACCTAATGTACCTTTAATTGCCTATTGAAGTAAGACCACATGTTTGTTTGATGCTAACGTCAATTATTTCCTTAAATTTTAACCTGTTTATTATTTTATTGTTATTTACGATGGAACGTTACTCGTATGCAGAATGAACTGATATTCATTTTGTATTTAGCGAATGTGAAGGTATTTCTCGTTAGAAAGATTTCCAAATAGACATCAACCGCACCATACCACTTTTGCGTCCATTAACCGTCGTCTTTCTGAAACGGGTAATTTTTTGCAAGGGAAGCCAAATTCTGCACGTCAGCGTCACATTAGAACTGTTCAGGTAGAAGAGCGCATATTGGAAATTCTTGAAAATAACCCAACTACAAGCACTAAACGCGTCGCTTCTCAATTGAATATTTCTAAAAACGAGGTAACGATGCTCTTATAGCCTGACTGCCTAGATCAACGGATCACAATCCCTTAGATTTCTTTGTTTGAGGTGCTGTTAAAGAAAAGGTCTTGAATGCGTGTAATAATTGCAATAATTATAAAATTAGTGTTTTATTGTAATATATATTTCTTTTAATTATTATTTCAATTGTTTATTTTAAAATGTATTAAAATAAAGCAATTATCAATAAGCACAGATCAGTCAGTTGCAGAGCACAAACTTATTTTTCAAATTTTCTCAAGAACCGTCGATTTTAGAAGAGAAATTTAAGAGGGAAAATTCCTTTATTTTAAAATGTGTTACCAAAATAAAATAGAAAAATTTTAATGTATTTTGCAAAAATAATTTTTTTTAAGGGTTGAAGGTTGACGCCACTGCTGAACGGGTAGTTCTAGTGATGCGATTTTTTTGAAATTCCTATCAAATTTTGACATGTAGAAGATAGGTCGACTGTATAAAAATCAATACAAAAATTTCATAATTTACGGAGATAAAGTGATTTTTCTACATTTTTCTACATGTGGTCCTGGGAACTCACTGCAGAAGTTTGGCGGTGAGTTTCTAGGACACCGTGTATATTTTTTCTCAAGTATTACTAGTTTTGCTGCTCTTCATTGCCGTGCGAATGTTGCTTTTTTTCCATAGTCTATTGAAAAACTTGGGTTAATTAGAAAATTCCTCATCTTCACCTTTGTCAAGTCCTCCATACACTTCTCACATATACACTTTCATAAGCTCATCCTCTCTTACTCTAATCAGAAGGCGGTAAACAAAGGAACATAGGAAGTGCTTGCGATGACAAATTGCGCATGCCTTATCTACATAAATAGGTATTTTTATAAATGGCTTAAATATTACTTTCAATGTCAAACTGCTAGAGCGCTGGTGAAGGTGATCTAGTGGTAGGAGTCGTCTTTCACTGTTTGTGCCGTTTCGAATCTCGGCCCATGCAATTTGTTTTTTTTAGGTTAGTGTAGTTTTGTTTATCTAATCTACTTTTGTTAGGTTAAAGTAGTTTTGTTTTTCTAATCTAATTATGTTAGGTTACAGTTGTGGCGGCACCTTCCTATGTTCCTTTGTTTACCGCTTCCTGTCTATCCACCGTAGTTTCCTCATTAGTGTAGTGATTTTCACTCTCCAAAAAATGCCACGGCATCTGTAGGTCCAATTTTATTAAGTAAGCCATTTCTTAATTGGAGAAGTTGTGCATAATGCATATTAAAACAAAGTTGTAACTGTTTGTAATGCTGTAGAACAGGGTTGTCCAACACGCCGCGGCAAGTCTCACTGTGGCCCACCAGCCCAACGTCGTCGCGTTGCGATTAATGCATAATGTCTATTTTTAGCCTTTTAATAGTGCCTTTTAAAGACGGTTGCACGCCTTCCTTTGCTTCACTTGCAGGTAGGCAGTAGAATTTCTAATGTAAAGGAGCACAGTTGAATTGTCTTCGCGCGTTGACTATATTTATTGTTGTTTAGTTTATTTAATGAATTATCCCGTTTTTTGTTTATTTTGGAAAACAGGTAAGTGTATGTTAATAATTATTTCATCTTTGTTACGTATCCAGTGTACCTACTACTCAAAAAATATTTCATTTTCTATATTTTTTACCGTCTCAATTTTTTCGATTTTGTAGGATGACCTCGGTAGAAAAGAACGAAAATTGATTGATGAAAAACGAATTTTAATGAAAATGGACAGAAGATTACTTTTTCATTGAGCTGAACAATTCGGCGTTTTGTTTAATTTGCCGTGAATCTGTAAATGTTTTTAAATAATATAACGTAAAACGACATTATGTTCAAAAACATGCAGGCAAATTCGATTCCTATCGTGATATGTGTCGCAAAGACAAAGTTAACGAGTTGAAGAAAAGTCTCTCAGCCCAATAAAAGCTACTTCAAAAGGCTTCAAATCAACCGAGAGCGATAGTGAAAGCTAGTTATTTAGTATCCTTTAATTGCTAAGCAGTTAAAACCGTTTTCTGATGGCGAGTTTATCAAGTAATGCATGGAAACAGTGGCAGGAATAATTTGCCCAGATAAGAGAGCGGAATTTTCTAAAGTCAGTTTGTCACATCAAACTGTCGCCAGAAGAGTTACCGATCTTGGAAACGACATTGAAAATCAACTGAAAACTAAAGTTCCCGGTTTTAAATTTTATTCCTTGGCAATGGACGAAAGTACTGATGCTAGTGACACGGCACAGTTTGCCATTTGCTTCAGAGGCATTAATGACGAATATAATATCGTTGAAGAAATGGCTGCTTTAGTTTCGTTAAAAGGCACAACAACATCAAGAGACTTATATGAAGCAACGAATCAAACGTTATCCCGATTTTCTTTGTCGCTTTCCAACATTTCCGGCATTGTTACTGACAGCGCTCCAGCTATGATAGGTAAAAGAGAAGGACTTGTAAAATTGTTAGAGAATGATGCTGTTGCTATGAAAAACACTTGTTTGATGAAGTATTATTGCATCATACATCAGGAAAATGTATGCGGAAAAGCTTTTAGAATGGACCATGTTATGCATACTGTCGTCAAGATTGTGAATTTTATAAGATCAAAGGGTTTGTATCATCGCCAATTTCAAGACTTTCTCAAATGGTGTGACGCTGATTGTGGTGACATCGTCTACTTTTCCGAAGTTAGATGGCTCAGTCGGGGACAAATGTTAAAACGATTTCATGATTTACGAAGTGAAATCCAGACGTTTATGAAATGGAAAGATAAACGTGTTCCAGAACTTGATGACATAAACTGGCTGGTTGATTTAGCGTTTTTAGTTGATATAACAGCGCACATGAATGAATTAAACACCCGTCTCCAAGGCAAAGACCAACTCATCAGTGCATTGTTTCAAACTATAAACGCGTTCCAAATGAAATTGAAGTTATGGCAGGAACAAATAAATGGAAACAATTTTTCGCACTTGCATACCTTGGCCGAACATAATCCTTTGAATGGGCAGAAATACGGAGTTTTACTCCTCGATTTGATACGGGACTTTGCACAACGATTTCAGGATTTTCGAGGGAATAAACATTATTTTAGTATTTTTGCAACTCCATTTTCGCTAGAAATAGATACATTGCCACCGAATTTTCAAATGGAATGCATCGAGTTGCAATCTGATATGCAACTAAAGGACAAATTTGACCACGTAACGTTGATTGAATTTTATAAATCTTATCTACCAAGAGACAAATTTCCCACGTTACATAATCACGCTCTCTTCATGGCATCCCTTTTTGGCAGCACTTACATATGTGAACAACTCTTTTCAAGAATGAACCACGCCAAAAGTAAGACTCGAAATAGAATATCTGATGAACATCTGGAGAACACATTTAGAATTTCTACTACATCCATTGCACCAGATATCGAGACATTGTCGATGCAGTTCCAAGGCCAAGTATCACACTAGTTGTTTTATACATATGTTCTTATTGATATGTATAAATAATAATTATTTATAGCTCAGTAAAAAGTACTCAAATGTAGTGCGCTTTATTATCCATGATTTTGTTTGATTGTAAGTACAGTATTTGAACTGCGGCCCCAAACAGTTTCTACTACTAAAATGTGGCCCCGGCCATCGAAAAGGTTGGACAACCCTGCTGTAGAACCTTCTTTTCGCCATTATAAACAAAATTACTTATTTTGATTTGCAGCTTTCATGGGCCGATATTGAAAATCTTGTGAAGGATGCAAAATCAAAAGGTGACCCTGTCGCTAAACATATAAAACAATTAAAACTAGACACTAACCATATTAGTTTATTTTTAACCGATCCCTATCATGGTTCAAGTGATGATAATGAGTCATATGAGACACTACCGTCAGCAGTTATCGACATCGACTTAGCATTATCTGCATTTGCGAATGCGCGGAAGTAAGTAGAATAATTTATATACTAAACAATAATGTACGTTATTTAGTTACTATGACAAGAAACGGTTTGCTGCCAAAAAACAACAAAAAACAATTGAGTCACAAGGAAAAGCTTTTAAATCTGCTGAGAAAAAAACTATGCAAACTTTGAAAGAGGTCAAATACTTATTTTTGCCCACAAAGCATTTTGTAAAGTAATTTTACAGGTTAAAACTATTACCAACATTCATAAAGCACGTAAAGTGTATTGGTTTGAAAAATTTTTTTGGTTTATTAGTTCAGAAAATTATTTAGTAATTGGAGGTCGTGATCAACAGCAAAATGAATTGATCGTTAAAAGGTAGGTACAAATAAGATTTTCTCTGTTACAAACAACGCTTGTGTAAATTATAGATATATGAAGCCAAAAGATATTTATGTGCATGCAGATATTCATGGTGCCAGTAGTATCGTAATTAAAAATCCTTCGGGTTTAGACGTTCCACCTAAAACATTAAACGAAGCTGGTATTATGGCAATTTGTTATAGGTAATAGTTAAAATAGTTACCGCAATGTTGACATTAATTTTCAGCATTGCATGGGATGCAAAAGTAATAACTAATGCTTATTGGGTATATGGTGCACAAGTAACTAAAACTGCACCTACCGGTGAATACTTAACGACTGGAAGTTTTATGATTCGTGACAAAAAAAATTTTCTACCTCAATCCCATCTCGTTTTGGGCCTGAGTTTCCTGTTTCGTGTTGAAGATAGTTATATCGATAAACATATAGGAGAAAGAAAATTTATTTTAGGCAGTGAAGATACAGTTAGCGTGGCTGAAAGTGAAAATAAAGACGAAGTAGAGTTAGAAATTATAGATGAAACTGACGGTGAGAATTAAATTTGTAGTTATTATAGTAGTAAGGGTGTTTTTAGAGGAAACAGAAGAAAATAAAAATAACGATGATGATTGGTTCGTTAATGCAGAGGACACGAATAAAGTCGATCTTCAGGATAGTTCAGATTCTGAAAATAGCGTTTCGAAATTCCCAGATACTCAGATAAAAATCGAACATTTAGAAGGAACCAAGTAATATTTAATGCATTACTTGTGTTTAGTTATGTATACCTAATGATCAATTTCAGAATAAATGTTGTAGCAGAACCAATTACACCTTTACGAGAAGAGAATAAGTCATTAGAAAATATACAAGTAGCAAAATGTGACCCATCGTCAAAAAAAATGAAAAAGCCAAATAACCAAAACAAACAGAAAGTTTTAGAAGGTAATTTATTATAAGTTTTGTTATGAACGAATAAATTCAAAGATAAATATGTAATTAAAAATTATAATTAATTTTATTAAATACATAAATAAAAAGTTTACCTCGAGTAGGATTTGAACCTACTCTAGCAAAGTGCAGGTCGTAGGTTCAAATCCTACTTGAGGTAAACTATTTATTAATGTATTTAATAAAATTAATAATAATTTTTTTAGAAGGTAAGTTTTACCAACCATTCAATAATGCATTGAAAATCAGTTGTAGAGCAGAAAGATGAAAATGCAAAATCAGTTTCTGTTAAAAGAGGGCAGAAAAGTAAATTAAAAAAAATTAAGGAAAAGTATAAAGATCAAGATGAAGAAGAACGTAAGCTAAGAATGGAAATATTGCAAGTAAGCTGTTAACTGCATTATACTCTTTTTATGATTAGTCCTTCTAGTCTGCAGGATCTGGAAAAGATACAAAAAAAAATAAGAAAACAAAAGAAAGTGGGAATACAAAACAATTGAAAGTACCACGAGTACCGAAAGCGCCAGTTCAGAAAAATGAAAATATTGAAGATGGTGAAGAAGAGGAATCTGGAGCACAAGTTGAAATTGATATGATAAATGCATTAACTGGCCAACCATTTGCTGAAGATGAACTACTTTTTGCAATACCAGTAATTGCACCTTACAATACTCTTACTAATTACAAGTTCGTATTTACCGATAACTCAACTTACAAGTAACATTTATTTTTAGGTTCAAAGTAAAATTAACACCCGGTACTGGACGAAGGGGTAAAGCTGCTCGTACTGCCGTTAATGTATTTCTTAAAGATCGTTCAGCAACACAGAGAGAAAAAGATTTACTAAAAGCAGTTAAAGATGAACAGTTGGCAAGAAATCTTCCTGGAAAAGTTAAACTTTCTGCACCTGGATTACAACTCAACAAGAAATGAATCCATTTACATAAGCATATTTAAATAAACTGGCCTAAGGCCACTACAAAAAAATTACGTTAATTGTTATTGTTACTTGTAATTTTGTGTGATTGTGTTCTTTTACAACTTCTGGAGAACAAATAATTAAATAATTTGTAAAATGTTGTTTAATAATGCTCTGGGTTTAGTTTAATTCGCATTTACCGATTTATTGCAGACTTCCTTTTTTACTTGAAAGATATCAAATGTCACGTAATAATTATAAATATGTATTTTTAGAGTTAATCATAAGTGCAGCATTTGATATGTGAAGGTGGAGAAATAAGTCTATCATACTCTTCTATCTAATTGTGCATTACAGCACTGTCAAAAGAACAATAAGTTACTACCATAGCTTGAATTTTGAAAATTAGTAGGTAGGTTTTATTTTTCAAGTGAAACTAACGCAGCCTTGCAACATAGTTGTTCACGGTATTTCAGATTTCTTTGCATAAGAATCTCAATGGTTGAATCTTGAGTGACCTATTGAAACAAATTTTTAGTCTTTAGACCTTAAACACCTATTACCTACATAAAATGGAAATTGTACATTCTTTACATTGGTCATAAATGACAACATAGTGTCTTATCTAATACAGTGCGTTAGTCTGAGTTCAGTGGGAGAATGTGTTTAAAAAATAATATCGTAGCGGTACGTTGGAAAGACAATAGCGGAGTAACTTTATTGTCAAATTAACATGGCGTTGAACCTCTTCAAAAAGCAAAAAGGTACTCTGCAAAGGATAAAAAAAAAGTTGAAATACCCCAGCCTTTTGTTGTGTCAGTGTATAATAAGTATATGGGTGGAGTAGACCAACACGATAATAACATTTCACACTATAGAATAGGTATGCGGGGTAAAAAGTGGTATATACCCATACTCTTTTGGCTTCTTGATGTAGCCATGACAAATGCTTGGCACTTGGGCCGGAATGCAGGTAAAGCGCAAGATCAATTATCATTTCGAAGAGATGTTGTAAGAGCACTTCTATTGAAATATGGAACACCTCCATTGAGAAGTGCCCCATCTTCTAAAAGAAACATTCCACTTCCAGTACGAACTGATGCAAAGCAACACATAATACTGACAAATCAACCTAGAAGACGCTGCACGGTTTGCAAAAACAAAACTAATAAAGCGTGTTGTTCATGTGAAATACCACTACATGATAAGTTTTTTTTGAATTATCATTTGAGATAAATGAATTGACATTTTATAGCTATAGTCATTGTATTTTTTTTTCAATAAACTGTGTTAGAAAAATGGTATAATTTCTTTTACGCAATAGCTAATAAATCTATAACACTTAAAATAAAATACAAGTACATAAATAAAGATAAAGACGTTTAAAGTCTACATACACTACACCAATAACTTTTTTTTGTTGTTTATTGCACTTTTCCACTCTGATAACACTGTGAGTAACGCAATTTCAGAAGAATGTTTTTTCGTAAATCCAGCTTGAAATGGTATCAACAAGTTGTTTATTTCAAAGTATTTTCTGATCTGGTCACTTACTACAATTTCCAATAATTTTTCATAACAAGGTACCATATTGATTGGTCCGAATTCTTCGCAGTTGGTAATGTTCACTTTCTTCTCGATTGGAACTATTAATGTCATTTTCCATTCTTGAGGGAAATGGCCATATTCTAAGCTAGCATTAATGAATTGGAGAAATCGATTACCCATTATCTTAAATAATAATTTCATTATTTTTTCATTGATGTCATCAATGCTGGATTTTTTATTTGCCAATCTATTTACGATTTTTTTTAATTCTGCAAACTCTAATACTGTGAATACATCTAGCTTTAATTGTCTCACCCATATTCTGAAGAATTTCATTTATCTGCTGATTATCTGGTTCATGAACAATTATTTTAATACTGTTGAGGAAGTAGTTATTGAACTTTTCCTGTTCATTCTCCTCCAGTAGTGATTCAAAACTGATACCTGTATTCAGATGTTTATTTTCATTTCCGTTAACAAGTGTTTTTATTGTCTTCCACATTTCAACAGAATTGTATCTAACTTCGTAGTAGTACTAGTACTAGGTGAGTGGTATAGGTTTAAAATGTTGTATTCTATTTCATACCTTTATAAGTTAACTGTATTCCAGTAATCCACATATTAGCGCCCATTGCTTCCTTTATTAAAACTTAAAATTTACAGCCATCTTTTATATATATTGCAGTTCCTCCTGTGTGTCGACTGGAAGAGAAAGTATGTACTGAACTATATTCATCAATGTCTAAGTCACTTGTTTTGAAATCATCTGTCACATGTGTTTCTGCCAAACAATAATTGTTGGCTTCCACTTCAATTCTATTTTATGAGTTGTGAATTCCTGTATGTTCAGGTATATTACGAAATTCTTTGATTGCTATATTGGCTATTTCCATGCAGGGTAGTTAGTCTTTTCTTTTACGTAACTTGAAATTTTTTGTAAGCTTCACAATTCTTATTGTAAGCAGCATGTTTGAAACATAAGTTCGGTATTTTAAAAACTTCTGCTGCCCTGTTACAATTAACACATATCTCCTGAAGCAATTTGCGGTGTTTCGAATTATGATCTTCAGCACATTTAGGGCATATTTCTTCAATTTTTTGCTATGTGGCCAAATTTCCAACATTTATAACACTTGTGTTATACTAAGGTGCTCTGTAATTTTGTATCTTTTCCATCCAATATGAAGAATAGAGAAACACCACACTCGCAATCGCTCTCCGAATTTCAAGAAATTGCTTGTTAAACCTCGTTATTAATACTTCCTGATCATATGTTAATTATACGCCGGAGCTTAACATTACTAATCAAGTTGAATATTACACCATAATGGCCTCTGTTAGCGAAGTTTTGAACTTCATGTTATCGTTAAAATCTAAAGTAAATTATGGCCCAGATCAAATAGGTACCTGATACATTTTTAGCCTCATGTGCTTTTACTCCAGCTAAACCGTTATGTTTTTGTTTTCTGCTTCTCTGATGGAACTGCAAGTTCCCAAAATCTGGAAATGTAGCTTTATAACACCTATTTTTAAAGTAGGAAAACGCGATGCTATCGATAATTATAGATGTATTTCAATTCAGTCATGGTTCGCTAAATTGCTAGATAATATTGTATCAAAACAATTATTTTCTATTTGCAAGAATGTATTAATTGGAAACCAACACAGCTTTTATGTGGGGCGGTCAACAGCTACAAATTTGATCGATTATCACTCGCACATAATTAAATGGCATGGAGAATCGTTATCAAGACGACTCCATCTTCGTCGGCCTTACCAAGGCTTTTGATCAAGTATCTCACAGCATCTTATTTGCGAAATTGAATGCCTATGGTTTTCATCCGAATATTATTAACTGAATAGCATCATTTTTGTTCAATTGCATACAAAAAGGGAAAATAAATAAGTTCATATCAAAGAATATATCAGTGACTTCTGGAGTACCACAAGGTTCACACTGTGGCCCTATCTTATTTTTACTTTTCATAAACGATGTTGCTTCTTACTTAAAAAATTGTCAATAGTTATTGTTTGCTGATAATCTAAAAATATTGAAAACTGTTAAATCTGATAAGGATTGCTTCCTTATTCAAGAAGATCTAGATAATCTTAATAGTTGGTGTAAAGTTAATAATCTAAATTTGAATCTAAATAAATGTAAAGTGGTCTACTTTTATCGATCCAAGTGTAAAATAAACTATATGTACAATATAAATGGTATTGTTCTCGAAAACGTGAATGTTATAAGGGATTTAGGTGTTATCTTTGATAACAAGTTAAATTTTAACAATATATTGACGCTGTTACCTGTAAAGCGCCAAGACTACTTGTGTTACTGTTTAGATCTAGTAAATAATGTACGTCCCACAGTCTTCGAATAATATTGTTATAAGGTCTCATCTAGAATATCGTAGTATTAATTGATCTCCTTACTATACTGCCTCTATTAAGAAAATTGAAAATGTTGAGCGTAAATTTTAAAAATATTAGCTCGTTAAGATCACTGTTTAATTGCAACTTCTGAATATTATAATTTATAATCTTAGATAAATATAACCTACAATGTTTAGGAGATAGAGGAACTCTAGTGCTGCTATATGCTTTGCTCGTAAATTATATTCTGGGTTTATCGGTGCTAATTTGCTTCAGACTTGTAATTTTATGGAACCTAAGCTGGCGTTTGAGACAGTAAAAATTTGTTCAGACTAGAACATCATCCATGTAATTATGGTAAACATAGTATTATTTAGCGAATGGGGGATTAATGGTTTGATCACAAGATTGCTGTTTTCGCATTCACGGGCAAGACACGAAAACGAAATATTTAAATGTATTTTTTACTAAAATTCCAACTGCATTATATCACCAGAAGAATCTGAATTCATATTACTATCTGAATCGGATTGTTTTAGTGGTTTAATAACAGGTGGGATATTTTCAATCGAAAAATTTCCCATGTTTCTCCCAGTCATTTGAAATAATCTTTTCGTGCGCAAACAGACATTTTGCCACATTACAGGAGAACATTTGGATAAAGTCTCAATCCATAATTTCTGAACTCTATCTTTCGATGGAGGTTCAGAACTTATTTACTTTTTTTTACAAAACCCCGTGCCATTTCAATAGTGTTGTATTGACAATGGTATGGAGGGAATGGTAAAACTTCATACCCATGCTTAATCAAAATATCAACTAGGTACATCATTTTTCCTTCTAGACCTAAAAGGTTGAATTTTGTTCTGCAGTTGGTTTTTTGTAGTTTTGCTCTCAATTTCAACCCCGTGCGTAAACAACCACCTCTGCAGCTGATTTTCTTGCTAGAAAATGAGGGGGCTTGTTTAACTGCTCCGAATGATATGGAGCATTAGCCATAACCACCACACAATTTCCGAGTAGTTTGGTCAGCGCAGGAATGAGCTGTTTAATCACTCAATTTTGAAACCTGTCCTCATTCATAGTTTTTTGATAATCCGGTCCACATTCTCCGTCACAGTTTTCTAAAAACCCTAAATTACAACTCCGCGTGTAAAATGGTATACCTTTCACCTTCACTCTTAATTTTGGATGGATTACTTGTGATGTCAGAATCGTGCACCCAACGATGTACATTAGAACCATTTTGATAAATCCACGTATCGTCTGTACAAACAAACTGACACCTTTGTCTGAACTTTGTAACTGCAAGAACTTAATGCTGGCTAAAACGACAAGTTTTATTTCACACAAAATTTTCTGTCTATTGACACGTTTGTGTTTGTAACCCATTGATTTCAAAATTCTAAACAATGGCCCCATGAAAATCGAAATCTGTTTTAACGTGATGATACATTTGATCAAAGTAAAAATATTCATTTTTTGAATTAAATTGCCAAATTAGTCCTAGATCTTTTCGAGAGGTAAAATCTCAAAATTCAGATTTTCCGTGTTTACCACAATATGTCGACTTTAAATTTCTGGGGCCTAGCCGTTATGAAGTCAAGGACTGTGAAACCAAATACATACTTTATGTGCACATTATGATAGGTTCTCTATTACTTTTCCCCGTTGCACTATTTTTAAGGTGCTTATTGCACCTTAAAAGGTGTAGTCCTTGCGATGACTTTTGCTATTTTCTCAACATTTTTATTAAGTAATAATAAGTAGGCAACACAGCACAATTACTTTTAACATGATGGTGTCAAATTGACTTCTTGTCATTTTGACAAATGGTGATACCACTACAGAAAAAATATCACGGTGTGCTCTAATGCAAAATAAGATGGAATAGGGTATAGTAAATATGTGTTATTAGTTTAACCTATTCAAACCTAATGTCTAGTCGGCTGGACATATTTCTAAAATGCGCTGACATGCTTGTGTAATTTTTGCTGCTGGAGTCAGTTTGTGCAGGCTGCTTAACCTTTGTGCTACGCATGGAGTTTATTTCGCGTTGTTTTCTGGCGGATTAGTCATTTGCTCCCCAGCCTTGAACGTGGATGGAAGATTGTTTACGTGTTCCTCGATAGTAGAACACGGGCACTTTAACTTTCACTTTTTTACGTCCTCTGGGACACCTCCCCTCCACTTTTTTTATATGCCCACGTGGGGATAGTATTTTTTTCACCTGATAATAAACAAGATTTAATCTGTTATTAATTAGAACCCGTTTTTATCAAAGGAGATTGCATAATGATTATTACATTTTTTTAATCCCATCTACAGATTCTGATTTAATTTATTTATGCATTGGGGGGCTGTATCTAATAAGGGGCCGTAGTCTTGTAAGACGGGAATCTGTTCGCGGGCTTCTTAATATGTGTTTATTATTATTAAACAGTTATACAACATCATTTATATTAATTGGAAAGTAGCAATCGGTCGTCGACATTGCGTTAATTAATGTGTTTACAAATATTTTAGAAATTTGCTGCTGCAACAAAACATTAAGGTCTAAATTAAATATTACATGAAATAATAATAATCATTTCTACCCTGATGCAATAGCAACTGGATTATTTTTTGATAGTAACATTAACAATGCACTGTACTGTTTGACGCGGTGCCTTTTTTAACATATTTATATATATATATATATATATATATATATATATATATATATATGGTATGCCATGACGTTTTGACAGTCCAATAAATTACAAGTATGAAATTTGGCAGTTATAAACTGATGCTTATACCTTCCATAAAAATATTTCCGGTATAACATTACATTTTTGGTAGACCTTTCAAAAACAAATTCAACCATACCACACTTGTCATGATTCTTTTGTAAAATAATAATAATGATACGTCATTAATTTTTTAATTAAATTTATTAAAGTAAGTTTTTGCACTCCAATATCTAGAAAGTTGTTTGAATGTCAAAGATAAATATCTGCAATTCCAGACAATATGGGGTATCAATGTTTGGTGTAGTTTATTTAACACTATTTTTATGAAGGAACGTTAACGGGATTTTTGTGCCAAGCTAGAGAATATCTTTCATGGAAAATGGATTGGTCGAAATGGTACAATTCTGTGACCACCCAGTTCTCCGGATTTTACTCCTGTGGATTTCCTCCTCTGGGGTTACTTAAAAGATCTAGTTTATGCCACACCCCCGACAAGTGTGTTATGGTTGAATTTGTTACTGAAAGGTCTACCAAAAAATGTGTATATCGGTTGTCATTGTTGGAGTCATGTAACCGGAAATAAGAGGAAAACCGGAAGTCTTTTTAAGGTAGACATAAGCATCAATTTCGAAAATTTATAACTACCAAATTTCATGCTTGCCATTCCAACAGTTCTCGAGATATTGGATTGTCAAACCGTCATGGGACACCCTGTATATATATATATATATATATATATATATATATATATATATATATATATAAACATATTTCAAAGACATACAAATAACAGCATATAGATTTTAAAGTTATAAATTAATTATATTCTACGCAATTTTATACGACGCTTAACTTGGCGTAAAAATTTCCTAAAGTGGAATTTAAGTATTCATTAAAATTTGTGAATATCTGAATACGAACAACTTTACAAGAAAATGTATAAGTATATTTTATAAAGATAATTCAATTCTAGATTCTTTATAAAGTTAGTAAATCCAAAGCTAAATAAGCGTTAAAATTAAACAATAAGATTTAAATGAAAATGCTTAAACGCTATGAATATTTTTGTTGAGCCGGTTTCGGAATTTTTTCAAGACAACATCTAGATGTCTATTCGACGTCGATCTGACAGAAATTATTATTGTTGTTGCCAATTTTCATAATGAACGTATTACGAAAGCGGTTGCGTAATAGTATGGTATAGGTACTGTGATAATAGACTGAAGATAATGACAATATTTTACGCACCATAGACATATTTCTTCCTTTCTAAAGTAATATTTTGGATGTGAAATACGTAAAATAAAATAGTATTTAAAATACTTGTGTAAATTGCAATACGAGATATTTAATTAACTGACAAAATTCAATTATTTTATACAATAAGATAATAGTAAATTATGCAGATAATTTGCGCATGCGCAACAAGCTTTTAATAGTTATTTTCCTGAACCCACCTTAGAAACAATTATTTTCGTCTCTAAAAAGGGCGAGGAAAATGATATTTTCCTCTCTAGGATGAAAGTAAAAGACAATGTTACCGCCTTAATAATGATATTTAAAATTGGAACATACCCATATCAATTTCTTTTTTCTGCGCCTATAGACTTTTTAACTTATACATTCTAAACGTTTCGATAACACTTACAGTTACCTTCGTCAGTAGTAATATCTATTAAAATTGTTAAAGATGTTGAAAGCAACTTTGGCAAAATTGTTTTCAACATCTTTAACAATTTTAATAGATATTACTACTGATGAAGATAACTGTAAGTGTTATCGAAACGTTTAGATTGTATCATTTAAAATACTCCATTAAAGAAATCAAAAAAGATAAGTATTTTTTGCATTTCGTGGATTAAAAGTACTATTTGGTTCCGCCATTTCGGGGGTGTTACTATTAATCTCTAGGGATTAAAAAATAATTTAATCCTTCCAGGATTAAAAAATAAATAATTCACTCTACTAAATAATAATTTTATTAATCAGCAATTAACATTTACTTTTGATTAACATTTCCGGATATATTTACATTTGTACAGTTATTAAAGTTAAAAAATTTACCAAAATCGTTGTCCTTAGAATTAAGAACATTATTGAATGATGTTGAAACGATAGATGCATTGATAGTATTTATTTGGTTTTCTGAATCAATTTTTTTCATTTTCATGCCCAAAAATTTTTTCTGCTATAATTTTTTTGTTATTTATAGAGCTTTCAACATATCCCTCAGCCACTGAAGACGACTTCCAACCTCCGTGTCTTTTGAGAACGTCGACATTTGCCCCAGAATTGGCTAATAAAGACGCCGACGTGCGTCGAAAACAATGACCGGTGTATAAAGAGGGTTCAGGAAGTTTCAAAAAAGTTGCAATTCTTTGGGGTAGTTTTCCAAAGGTATTTTTTCCAATGGGTTGAGTTGAACATCTCCGGTCTTTATATTGAACAAAAATCGTGAATGGTTTGTGTCAGGTTTTCTTAAAGCAATGTAATTTCTGCATAGTTTTATAAAATCGACTGGGTTATTCACTGAATTCTGAACAACGAATACTCGGTCAATATTGTTCTTTGTATTTTTTATATTAACTAAGATAGAGTAACCCAAATCTGTAACATTGTGGATTGATAATTCAACTAATTCGTTTCCTCTACACGCTCCTACTACACCCATGATCAGTGCAACCTAAAAATTGAACAGTGTCAAAATACCATTAAAAAATCGTCGTCTGGAGCTTGAATTAGGAATTGATCGATTTGTTCATCAGTAAGAACTTTTGACTTCTTTGGCTTATAGCCGTCATTTTTTCTTTTCAGAAAAGCTTTTAATTTCGGATATTGGGATACGTCAATATTACTTTTTACCATTACCATCGATTTCACCATGGAATAATTCGCCCACAAGGTGGAAGCATGTACAGTTTTGCTTTTTTCATTGAAATATGCTACAAAGACATTTTCATTGGTGTGATTTTGTATCTTCTTTTGACAGTACCATGTTATAAAATCTTCATGAGATTTTTCATACACTTTTCTGGGTTTTGAGGGCAATAGTTGGTTAACAGCCTCTTCAGCCGCTGATACCAGGGATTGAAGTTCCTTAATCCCTTGAATAGTCGTTGGTCTCGGGCTAAAGCCCTCGCCCACAAACTCTATTCGCGGGATTTTCATGGACTTTTTAACAGTTCACCATTGCCCGATTCTGTGAGTCTACACACCTAATATAAAAAAAAGACAAATTAATTTTTTTTAGTTAATCTCTACTTACTATTAATTTCACATTTTTATCCTAAAACCAAACCACCAAACAAGCGGGAACTAACCTAAAAAATAAATAACTTAGTTGCCAAGTCTACATTACATACTACATACATGGCAAGTTATGTAGCGAACTTCATTACTGCATTACGTTAATTTTTCAATTTTGGTTGTACTTTCAGAAAAAAATTACGTATAAAACTCGAGAAGAAAGTGTTTTTTCAACGCGCTACGCTCGTACGTCAAACTTTGTACTCGAGTTGAAAAACACCACTTTATTCCCTAGTTTACAAATAACTATTACCTAACTAGTTCGGAAAGTTCATTTTCCCGCATGAGCACTTTGTTTTCATTTAGTGCGAAGAGTTAGGTACCTGGAATATTTTTTGTAACGAACAACGTTAAAAAAGTCAAAAATATACAAATTTAGTTTTGTTTTAATGATAGGTTGGTAACGTGATAAATTGATAAAGCTGCGACTACCTACTAGATTTTTAAAACTGAAATCAACTGTCATTGTTTTTTAATTTTATTAAATTTTGTTAAAATGAGCGACAGCTAAGAAAGCATTTGCACAAGGACTGCAGTAATTGCACTGTAAATGTGCGAATTTTTAACAATTGCACTTTTTCTTCCACTTCTCCTGAAAAATAATTTGATTAATTAGTTCACATTTACATTCTTAAAAGTAACGTAATCCTACATTTCTGTATAATCCTTGTGATTTTTTTCGATAATAAACATTTTTGTAACTGATTTTGCATCAAATGACAATTGACATTTGACGATGACATTCAGACATTTGTATTAATCTGAACGTACTACCAACCGTGTAACGCAAATATCCCTTGGCCCTAGCGGAAACTGAAAAACACCGGTGTGCGGGAAAATCGTGTTTCCATGCATCGGGAATAAGTGGGCACATTCTTTTTCCATAGAATGAGTACAAAATAGTATATTACGCACCAAGTTGGAAAGAACGTCATTATTCTAGAGAGAAAAGATAGTTCGCCGAAACAGGCAGTGTCGAGGTGAACTATTTCTCGCACTGAACGAAAAATGTGCCTAAATACAATGAAAAACTTCATTAAGACAATAAATTTGATTACAGATTTTCAGCCGATGATGAAATTCATTGTTACAATGAAGAGTGCTTCACTGACTCGATGAAAATAATCTTCTTTCGTTAATGAACAAAATTCCTTAAGCTAGTGAAGATTTTCATTAATCTAATGGAAGTAATTCATTATTTCAATGATTCTCAATTCTTTAATTTAAAGAATCCCTGCATCAAGCTGATGAAATATATTCTTTGTATTAATGAACTTTATTCTTCAAATAAATGATTGCGTTTTTCGATCTAATGAAACGAATCATTGAGACAATGAATATATTCCTTCTATTAATGTATTGCCTTTCATTCGGTAAATGAACCTATTAATTCCCATAATGAATTTATTTCATTGTCCCAATGAAGACGATTTCATGAATATCATGAATGGATTTATCAATTTGATGAAATTATGTCATTGTACTAATGAACTATATTCTTAAAATAAAAGAATTTTTTTGTCGATCTAATGAAATGAATCATTGAGACAATGAATGTATTCCTTCTATTAATATATTGGGTTTCATTCAGTCAATGAACTTATTCATTCTCATAATGAATTTGAGCTTTCATTTTTTTTGCAAGTTTAGTAATAAATAATAGGTAAGTTAAAAAAACACAAAAAATGAACTTTCGACTTTTTTATTCGCTAGTATTTAAAAAGTTACATAAGATTTGTACCTTTGGGTATTTAGAAGTAGGCTTAATTTTGTAAAAATAAGATTCTAGAAAGCTAAAGAACATTTCACTCTCGCAAGGGAACTCCAAGTCGAAAAGCTCACTTTGAAGCAAATATCGAGAGTGCGGATGATATTTGTAAATTTGAAACGAATGTCGTCAAAATGCATGAAAATTTCATCGATTTCGAAAATGTTTTTACCAATACCGTATATTGATGGTTGAAGTGACGGTTTGGTTCTTTTGAGGTGATTGATTCTCTCTTCGACTTGAATCAGATTATCGCCGACAAAAATCACGGACTCCTGTGAATCTTTGATCGTGAATTTGGTGTTGACTTTTTCCCCGTCACATCCTCTTTGATAATTTTTGTCGTTGGAACCAAGTAGCCATGTAATGCCCAAATACCAGTAGCATGTCGTCCATCTAGAAAAACAATGATAGAAATAATTAATAATTATTGTTTAAGACGCTTTAGTACATATATGTAAAATTAGTAATATAAGACTACGTGCATAATAATAAACAGAGCTTTAATGTAGGAAAATGTATTATTACTTATTAGACTTGCTGATGTAATTTAACTTACTCTCTGAGATTGTGGCGTCTTCCAATTTTTCGAGTAAACTTTTTACTGATTTGTCTTTAACATGGTTTTCTGTCGTCAAAAACGTATAAATTTTTTTGAAAACTCTATCAAACTCTTCCAGTAAGCCATCCATATTACAACTATACTAAACGCTAACTTGAAATCCATATCAATCTAAAACAAAAGCCATTTCATCACATCTACAACTTATACAGCTATAAAAGAAAATTCAAATTCTTACCAGCCTAAATCCAGCCGGGGTTTTGTAGAAGGGCCATTTCTCAATAATCTCAGAAGTCGCTTTTGAGTTCTTAATGAAGTGTTGACGATATCCCCAAGAGGCTTTCCAAACAGCATCAAATTGTTCTGCTGTAAGATTGTCAAATTTGAGGGCCCTTAAACAAGTTTCTGCATCTTCTTGTAGTTCTGAAATGATTAAAATATTAAAATTTATACTTATCAATAAATCAAGTTGACATTCTAACTTTCTGATAGCAGAGTATCGTCATGCCGGGACCTTTTCTGAGTAGGCTTTTTGGTTTCCATCACGTGTTTAGAAACACCTTTTTTGAAAGTCGTCACTGAATTGTAGTATTTTGAATAGATTCTACCTCTTCTTTCCGTGCGATAATATTCCTGGAAAAGTAAAATACATTTAGGTAGGTATAAATGGGGTGATTTTGGTTTCTGAAATTTTTGTGAAGTTTTTATGAAAGTCGCTTGAAGTCGAAGACAAGTAGCGACTTTCCGTCAACAAACCTAGCTGTATAGAAAATGGCATTTTCAGCAAATTTTTATGATTAAAATAATTCAATTACACAATACCTAGGTATATTAGGTATATTTCTTAACATAAAACACTGTCGAAATCGACCAATCAATTTAAATATGATTTTATTGATTAAAAATTAGGAAAGAAACCATTTCTATATTAATAAAGTATCTAAATTCCAAAACTGACCTAAAACTCGAATATTTAATGAAGATTTGAATAGGTAAGATATAAGTATAAATATCTTTCGCGACTTACCAGTTTCTGCGATGGAAATCTGTTTAAAATTTCCTTTTCAAGCTGATAACTGGCAGGTAGGGTTAATTTGAGTCCTCGCTCTTCAAAATAGTGTGCAATTAACGCAATCAACGAGTTCCTTTGTTCCTCTTGGAAACTAGAAAATTTATTGTAGTACTCGACTAAAATCTTCCCCTTGGGAGATCCATTCAGTATAGTTGACAGCCGAATATTGATTGAATTGGAGTCTTCGTATGGGGATGGTGAACGCATATTATTCAAAGCTGGAACCCGCTCTACACGAGGCGATGCCATCAGGGATGGAACTGGTGATAGTGATGGAGCACTACTGAGGGAACTAGAATGACAACCTGTTGTTGTGCCGTTAATGGTAGCAGTGGCATTCCAATGGATTCCTCCACTGCTCTAAATTGTGTTCAAATAATATCTGAGAGCCCATATCGAAATTTTTCAATAGACGCTCTATATGATGGCGTTTCATGATTTTCAGGATGCCAATGAAATCTTTTTGAGCTGGAATATAGAACTTATCGGCAAAACGAGTCAAAAATTATATAAAAAGCATACCAATCAATTCATCTACCAGAGTTTCCAGTTTCCATTCCCAAAGCAATGTTCTCAACTCTAATTCTTATGATATCGGAGTATTTACTAATGAATAATGAGATAAGTTTGCAAGTACGCCATCTGTAGGTTCACTAGGACCTGCACTTCCACTGGTTGCTACAAGTGTTGCAATTTGTCCACTTGGGCCAGCGAATGGGGTGATTTTGGTTTCTGAAATTTTTGTGAAGTTTTTATGAAAGTCGCTTGAAGTCGAAGACAAGTAGCGACTTTCCGTCAACAAACCTAGCTGTATAGAAAATGGCATTTTCAGCAAATTTTTATGATTAAAATAATTCAATTACACAATACCTAGGTATATTAGATATATTTCTTAACATAAAACACTGGCGAAATCGACCAATCAATTTAAATATGATTTTATTGATTAAAAATTAGGAAAGAAACCATTTCTATATTAACCCATTAATTCCCAACGTTTCGTATACGAAACATTTTGCTTCCTATTTTTTTTTGAGATTATATATTGAGCAATTTAATTGTAACTTCTTCTTAGTGAAAGAAGACATCGCCTTTTACGTGTCATGAATATTGTGAAAAATAAAATATCATTTTAATTGTGCTATATAGATAGATTGAACCCTAGAGGCCAGTCTAATCTTGCGATACTTTTCTTATAAAAAATAAATATTTATATTCAAATTATGACAAACCGTTTTATGGATTCGTCTTCCCTAGTATTTTATTTAGTGAAACGTTTGTACCTGTTAGCATTTACTTTATTATTTTACGAGATATTCAAGTTTCTCTGAAACGTTTCGTTCACGAAACGTTGGGATTTCTAGGCATCTTTGCACCAGATGTGTTATGACCAACCGGGCGAAATGCAGAAAAGTGTTCTTGCATTTTATGATGCTGTAATTCAAATAATACCTTATTGCTTTTCTTATTTTGGTTTTGTAGATTTATATAATTTATTATAATGAGGGATGTTCTGCTTGTCGATTCTTCTTTTCGCATATTTGGTGAGTTTGTTTATACAATTACATGAAACTTGTCTTGCTTTGTTTTTTTTTGATAAAAATCAAGTGAGTATTTGTCATTCCTCAAATTATTATGTATTGATGAATTATTTTGAATGACAAAATATTTTTTCTAATTGTGGCATTTATTTGTCAGTTAGCCATGGGAAAATAGAAGGCCTTTGCCTACCGCGGAGTTATTGCCTTACTTGGAAGAAGATGATGATTTGGAAACAGCTGTAAACATTCATGCAGTGTACATCCCGCCCCTGTAGATAAACTTACGGATGAAGAAAATATTGAAGATGATATATCAGAAAATGATACAGAGATGCCAGATATAGCGGGTACATTTGAAGTTCACACAAATCTTGATGAAGACGAAATTCCAGAAGAAGTAATACCATCAACTTCGAAAAAATGAAACTTTCGAAAATAAAGAAAGAAGATAATCCCGAAATGGAGAAAAGTTATTCCAGCATACGCCAGTTTTGCTGAAAATAAAGAACAGATCGCACTAGAAGAAATTGAGCGCAAAGTCAGTGTAAAATCTCCTTACGAAGTATTTTCTTTATATTTTTCGGATGATGTTTTAGAGAAAATTGTCGATTTCTCAAAAAAAAATGCTAATGATAATAATAGACATGGTTTAGATCTCAATATCACTACTCTGAAACGTTTTATTGGCATATCAATTTTTTCGGGTTATCACACCTTACCAGCGACAAAAATGTATTGGTCGAAAGACGAAGACAAAGGTGTCCAGTTAGTACGGAAGTGCATGAGTCGGATAATGTCCAATTGGATAAAAATGATAAGTTTTCCAAATTGAGACCCATTTTTGATGCAATAAGCGACAAGAACATGCAATTTGGGATATTTTCGCATAACTTATCCATAGACGAATAGATGGTACCATATTTTGGGAGGCACAGTTGTAAGATGTTTATAAAAGGAAAGCCTGTGCGGTTTGGTTTCAAATTATGGTGTCTATGCAGTTAGAATGGATATTTATTTAAGTTTATACCATATGGTGGACAGAACATGAATTTACAAAAAAACTGAATTAGGTCTATGAGAACAGGTTGTCTTAGATCTCTTGTCTGGAGTCGAGGATTCGTCTAGACATCACATATATTTTGACAACTTTTTTTCGTCTCATAATTTGTTTTGTTTGCTAAAAACTAGAGGATTTTATGCCACAGGAACAATTCGTGAAAATCGTACATGTAATAACACATTACAAGCAGTGAAGAAATTTCAGAAAGAAGAGCGAGGAACATATGATTTCTGTTTTGATGGGCACAACGAAATATTATTAGTGCGTTGGAATGATAATTCTGTTGTAACCGTTACTACTAATAATTGCAGCCTTGAGCCTTTAGTGTCCGCTAAAAGATACAACAGAAAAGAAAAGAAGATGGTGGGTATTCCTCAGCCGCGGGTCATCGCTAATTCGACGCCGCCCATATTCTTGGGCGGCGTCGACGTGTATCATAACGGCATTGCAAATTACAGAATTCGTGTAAGAGGAAAAAAATGGTGATGGCAACTATTTATAAATCTAGTTGACAGTGTTATAATGAATGCCTGGAAAATATATAACCTTGCAAACAGGAAAAAAAAACATCTCAAATAGATTTTAAATCTTGTGTAGCCGTTACTTTGATGAAAACGCAAGAAGCGACTGAACTTTGTTCTGAAGAGAACAACGCAAATAGGAACGTTATGACAAACAAAATAAAACTCGGGCGACCGTCCAAAAATTTTTTACCATCAGAAATTCTAAGTAGGATCTAAATTCCAAAACTGACCTAAAACTCGAATATTTAATGAAGATTTGAATAGGTAAGATATAAGTATAAATATCTTTCGCGACTTACCAGTTTCTCTGATGGAAATCTGTTTAAAATTTCCTTTTCAAGCTGATAACTGGCAGGTAGGGTTAATTTGAGTCCTCGCTCTTCAAAATAGTGTGCAATTAACGCAATCAACGAGTTCCTTTGTTCCTCTTGGAAACTAGAAAATTTATTGTAGTACTCGACTAAAATCTTCCCCTTGGGAGATCCATTCAGTATAGTTGACAGCCGAATATTGATTGAATTGGAGTCTTCGTATGGGGATGGTGAACGCATATTATTCAAAGCTGGAACCCGCTCTACACGAGGCGATGCCATCAGGGATGGAACTGGTGATAGTGATGGAGCAGTACTGAGGGAACTAGAATGACAACCTGTTGTTGTGCCGTTAATGGTAGCAGTGGCATTCCAATGGATTCCCTCCACTGCTCTAAATTGTGTTCAAATAATATCTGAGAGCCCATATCGAAATTTTTCAATAGACGCTCTATATGATGGCGTTTCATGATTTTCAGGATGCCAATGAAATCTTTTTGAGCTGGAATATAGAACTTATCGGCAAAACGAGTCAAAAATTATATAAAAAGCATACCAATCAATTCATCTACCAGAGTTTCCAGTTTCCATTCCCAAAGCAATGTTCTCAACTCTAATTCTTATGATATCGGAGTATTTACTAATGAATAATGAGATAAGTTTGCAAGTACGCCATCTGTAGGTTCACTAGGACCTGCACTTCCACTGGTTGCTACAAGTGTTGCAATTTGTCCACTTGGGCCAGCGAATGCATTTGCAAATGCATTTGTTGAAAATGAGTCATTGTAATAAGACGTTCCTTGTTGTGCCTCATCAGAGAAATGATGGATAGATGACGAGGATTCACTCATCTTGTTGGACCAGCTTGTTAACAAATATATCACATAATGCAAGTCGAAATAAGGGCACATATAATGTACTTTAAAAAAATGGGAAAGGAACTGATAAAAATCTCAGGTTTAATTTCATTTAAAATTTGCATCCTTGCGTTTAATACAATTTAACTTTGTTCCATTTCAAACGTTTATTTTAATTTATGTTATTATTATTATTGTAATATAGGAAGGTAGGTATAGTAAATTTTACTTGATAATTTGCTTGTTTTTGTCAAAATTAACAACATTTATACTTACATAATTACCACGATTTTAATGGAGCTAATTTATTTTGTAGTATTCTTTAAGCCGCAAAAAAGTTCTTCCTCTGGCAGTTTAATAGGTGGACCAACAATCTCTTCAGGTGACACAATGAAAAAGGAGCCCAAGTTATCAGGCTCAATTTCATAAGCAACAAATTGCCTTTCATATTTCACATTTTCTAATTTTTGACAAAAAAACAAAAGACGCTTTTTTTCAAGAAGAGTAATCTCCAAAATTTTATAAAACAGGAATCCTCATTGCACGATGATAAATAATGTTCACATTTGAATTCAACTCCATTTAGAGAAACCTGGGAATAAAACTCGACTGAATTTTCACCAGAGACGTGGAGCTTTCCATTGATGATGTTTTTATATTTAACATCAATACTAAGGTTCTCCAGCAGACGAGTGCGTACCACCAACTGAAAGGCGAATTTCAATTCATATTTTTTTGCCAAAGTAAGACATATGTGTTTACGAGATGTTATGCAATGAGAATATATTTTAAATTGCCGATGTTTTGCTCCGAATTTAAAACACCCAAGTTTTCGAAGTGGGCCCGATTTTCGAATTATGTTTGGATAATGAATTAAATTGTGAAATTTTGGCTTAAGTGTATCTTTAAACAAGGTAATATATTTACCATTATGTTCTTTAATTTTATTTTCAAGTAAAATTAAGTTTGCCTGGTCGACTTCAAAACACAGATATCTAAGATATCTATAAAGTTCAAAAGAAAAGCCCAGACCTCATCATCTGAAGGAACCAAATCTCCTACTATTAGAGGAAAATATAATATGAAAGTAACCATTTCTCTTGCCTACATTTTTAATTTCCGTTTTTTTAGATGGTGTTCCTCAATTTTACACGAAATATTCGAAATTTCAACACAACCATAATCAAAATTTTGTTTTCGGAAATTAAGTGTGTCCAAGTTAACATATTTCATTGTAGTAAAATGGTCTATCATGTGACATAAATTGTAATGGCATATACCTTCAAATAAATCATGCATCATATCTGCATAATAATTTTGTACGACATGGAAGGATGGAATACTGTTAAGTTGAGAATTTTTCAGCACACCCATATTTGCATTTGCTGCATCGTTTTCATAGTTCTCAATAGTTCTAATCAGGTCTGAATTCTCAAAACTCAATTTTTGACAAACATCCTTCGAAGCATTACATAATCTACAGTAGTACTTACTTGTGAATGATTTGTTAAAATCCAGGAAAGCATTTAACCCCAGATTGTCCCCAACAACCAAACCTAGTATAAATTTAACGTTAACAGATTTTTTATCACCGTTTTCAATTGAAATTCCGTTAATTTCTATATCTTTTATTTGTTCGATTAAAAATTCGAAACATTTTTCATTGCCAAATTTTTTTAGATCTGTTGACTTTACTACTGCGGCCTAGAAAACATTCTCCAGTTTCGACTCTTTCATTGGCAAACATGGAAACGAATAATAGACATTACAAACCGAGTGCTTCCCTGAATGCGACCCATGGGGATCATTTATTTCAAAATCATCTGTGTATAATTAAGTTTCTCTTTCCATAGTTCCCCTTGTACAAAGTTTGTTATTTTGCTACTATTTTTCAAACTGTCCATGTAATTTAAGGTAGGTTGTAGTAATTGATTTCTCTCAAAGAAACTCTTCATTCAGAACTTTAAATATATATACCCTTATTTCTTATGTCTTCATTTTGCAAACTACCTGCACGATGCACCGGTCTTATTTCATTGTTAATTGTAATTTGGGTAAGATTGTCAATGTAACCTTCGTTTCTTAAATATTTGTATAATAGGTGTTCAGTCTTTAAGGATTGAAATGGATCTCGACAATTTGACAATTTCGAAGTAAAACCTGGCAAAAGCCATGAACGTATTTAATAACGACTCAAATAGATATTTGTTAATATGTTCTTGAATTGTAACTACATCTTTCCTACAAAAGTTGTCATTGTTATGAAGAAAGAGTAAAAACTTTGAAGCAGCGTGAGTCATTCTTTTCCGAAAAGTATTAAATTGGAATTCTTCGGGTTGCATGGGTTTGGGTCTATCTGTGGGGTCAGCAGAGTCTACTTCAACTTGGTCATTTGGAAATGACTTAACTGTTGGTATACTTGTTAAATTTTCTGCTTTATTAAAACTACTGTTGTTTAAACACGATTGTTCCGAATAATCATCTCTATTAGTAGAATGAATTCGATTGACATGTCTTTTAAATGAAGCCAAATTTTGAAAACTTTGACTGCATTCTAGACAACGGAAAGTGTAATTGGAATTTAGATAATGAAAACGTTTGAAATGGTTTGTTAATGTCGGAAAGTTTGGAAAGCTATCTTTACAAATAAAGCATAACATGCTTGCTGGTTTCAAGATTATTACCTAATTGGTGCCTTATTTCAACTTCAAAATGGATAATTCGAAAATACCTAGTTTATACATATATGTAGGTAGTTCAATGGAATAGGTATATGTGCTACAAACGAAACATTTCAACTCCAAGTACCTAGATATCATAATGATAAATGTATCTCTTACCTGTGTGTCTCTATGTCATCCTAAAACTTTTTGGAATACTCACAATAGTCACAATTTGCATATAGGTTTACCCGCAAACATACGCTGATAGACGAAAACTGAGTGAAGACCGGCCTGTTAACAGGGCGAATAGTGCTATTTTTAGATTTTTACCGTTGTAGATTTGCGAGTGGGGCTGTTATTGATGAACAAATTCATTACACTGATAACTCGTTGTCTTTGTTATAATGTAAAACTTCATGACTTATTTTTGTTTATAAGTAACAATTAAAGATATGCATAATATTAATGAACCGTTTTCATTAATATTATGTAATATTGGCAAAAACATTCTATAGGAGGGTAACCCAACATTTATTCTATGAAAATTCTTCATTGTGCTAATAACTACAATTTCATAACATCAATAAACGAGTTCATCACTCCTTAGACAATAGTTTATTGAAACAATGAAAATAATCATTACGCCAATGAAGACGACTTCATTGTGCTAAAGAATGCACTTTCGGTAAAAGCAATGAACGAGTTCATCAGTCCATAAACAATTGTTGATTGAGAAGATGAAGATAATCATTAAGCCAATGAAGAAGACTTCATTGTGCTAAAGAATACACTTTCGTATTAGTAATGAACGAGTTCATCAGTCCATAAACAATTGTTGATTGAGACAATGCAAATAATCATTAAGCCAATGAAAATAAGTGAATAACAACTGTTCATTAATACTATGAACAATATTTGTTTCAGTGCGAGAGAATAATAATGACGTTCTTCCATCGAGGTAGTACGTATACCTACCAATTTATTCACAATCGCTTGGAAATAAAATAATAATCAATAGAAATTCGTTGTCATTTAAAAATCAGTTGACATATTGAAAGCAATCCAGAACATTAGTTTTATAAATTAATTATGTCTCAAGGCCGCATTGATAGTACACAAATTAAATTTTCAATTTTTTTTACCCGGGCGAAAACAAACTTGAAATATGATCAAATTATTAATTTTTTTCCACCAGGGTGGAAACAAACCTTGGTGAGGAATGGCTTGCTTTCAAACTTTCCAAATGCCCGATAATACGTTCATTACATGCAGTGGCGTAGCTAGGCGTGGGCGAAGTGGGCCCTTGCCTACGGCCTCGCGCCCAAAGGGGCCTCGCACGAAACGACCGACAACAAACTCTCTACGTAATCACAAACAAATAGTTACATTGTGGCGAAAACGTATGTAATAATTAACCTTTTTCCGCCATTCTTTTCCTAAAAATGTACATACTACTATACCACTACTACATATTACCTTTACCTATTACTAGTTTATCTACTA
>JARFJB010000134.1:115000-221032 GCA_036346205.1 Vesta saturnalis | reverse complement strand
CCCGTGTGTACATATTTAATTGGTATATATATATATATATATATATATATATATATATATATATATATATATATATATATATATATATATATATATATATATAATTTGACCAATTTAATATTTTACATATTAAATAAATAATATAAAATTAAAAACATTTAAATTAAAACATTTAATTTAGTTTTAAAATTATTATTTGAGCGATAGTTAATTTAACTATTTACAACTATATGTAATTTCATGATGGCAGTCAATTTGAAAAAACAACAACATTTCTTTTTTGGACACTTGGCAACGTTATAAGGATTAACAGGCATCATAATATTACACATAGAAGAAAATATCTATATCATCCAAATCATACTTTCAAAACTAAATTAAAAAACCGAATTAATTTACGTTTAGCAACCTTATTTTTAGAAAAGAACATTTCAAACCAATAACCATCCCAAAAATTAGCGGCCATTTCCTGGTAATAGATTATAGGTTAGTGAAGAGCGTGGAAGAAAAAAAATCATAATAAAACTGCGTAAGAAAAAGTTAGTATAATAATAATAACAAAAGGAGATAATTTTCAAGTTAGGATGCGTAATAGATACGCTAAGTTAAAAATCAAGGTTTCTGTAAAAATGTGTAACGCACGACAAATGAAATTTCTTGAAAATTTTGGAATATCTTTTCATTAAATCAGAAAACGATAAAAACAAATTCTAAATGTAGTTATTAATGATGCTGCCCATTTGATTAAAGCGTCAATACAAGTTTATAAACCATGAAAGCCAATGAAAAAGCATGCTATATTAGTTAAACGTATTTTAAATCAAACTATAGGAATTAAATTTCATTTTACTCAAGATTAGTTAGAACTTTAATAAATAAATTATTATTAAACCGCCTTGAAAATGGCAAATCACAACACCCTCTAACGGACAAAGTCTAACAATAAAATATCTTTCGTTTAAAAAAAGATAGAGATGTGCAGTTTTCACCAAATTATTTAAAAAGCGCCGTGGGCCGCCATGCGAAATCTAGGAGAATAGTTATAGCGCAATTAATGGAGGAGACAAAGCTATTTTTTGTTAAATTTGGTTAAAGTAAACTGAAGTTATTTTTTTTTCAAAAAGAAGTTTACGCTTACCCCACCACTTAATGTCAAGAGTTGGACTAATGAGTTTTAGACAAAAGGTATTTCCAAGTTTTCGAGAAATTTAATCCAGCACCTTAACTTTACACCGTTTATAGAAAAACTTGATTTTCTAATTTAATGTACCTATTACGCACTCTAGCGGCCATCCTAAAAACTTGAAAATTGTTTTTTAAGCTTTTCCTCATGTGCAATCTTATCACCATCTTTTCCCCAAAGCTTTATGGTAGTCGATTACCAAGGTACGGCCACCGGTCGACCTTAGTGGGGCACCTTTTATATCGGGCCTTCTTTACAGCACTAAAGAACTCGGCATCAATCAAATGTTAGATAAAACCAAGAACTACAGCTTTGGCAAATACTCATTTGATTATAAGAATACCAAAATTGTAGACATTGAAACAAATTTGGATAAGTGGTTACTTTTATAAATAATTATCAAAATTAATAGTAATAAAGAGTGCAATAGTAAAACTGATTTGGAAAATTTGCCGTCAGATTATAATCATACGAGAGTCGAGTTGGATTTATTAAGAATAAAAAGCACAGTTCATATTTTGTAGGATTTTACCTCAAATATGCCTTGGCAATAATATACTTTAAGACTTCTTCTTTTCACAATTTAAAAGCTCCAAACCAATCTTCTTTTGGAATACCTTCAAAATAAAATTCCCTTTAATCCCAAGGAAGAGCCAAAATTGGCACTGTAGGTAGCGGGCCGAGAAAATTTTATTATTGTAATAAAAATGTTTCCAATCCCAATTGTTACCGAGAAAGAAAAGATAATTAATGGGTTTTAATATGTTGGTAATAAGTCGTAATTTGATAATGTTTTTCAGGATATTTTATTTTATGTATTTTATGTAACTGATATTTGACTAAGGGTTAAAAAGAAAAAGAAAAACATATGTTGGGGTAGAAAACAGGTATTATCTCGACTCGAAGCTGCCTTTACCGAAGACCGTGACAAATCGTTGAAAATTGATATATATATATATATATATATATATATATATATATAGGATTTTGCTGAAAACGTCGCGTTAGCAATTAATTACATCGGAACATACCGCAAATCAAAAGGGGTATTTGTTACGGACAAGTGCATATTATAAAAATTAATACTTCTTTAGTAATAAATATCCACACGTAATATTTCTTGTTTTTTTATAACTTTTAAAAACGGTGTTGGATTTGGGACTAAAAACAGTTAGTTGCAGTTAGAGGTTCGATTGAATCGTACCGTTCAGATTGTTTTAATTACAAATCATCATTGTAAACCGTTGTGGCTATAAACATTTTATCGTGTCCATTTTAGTAAACACTAAACACCCGAATCTGTCCGTTCCTTTTTTTTTCAAAATTAAGGTAGTCGTGTAAATAAACGTATCGCTAAATATTCGGGGTGTTAATCCGCGCAACGGGCGTGTAAACAATATATCTATAAATAATCGCTACCGTCTTGGGTTTAAACCGCGTGTCTTAACCCGTTAAGTATTGGTGATCAAGTGATTAATTAAAGTATTATCTTCAAACGTAAGTAGGTATTTGAATGTAGATTAAATATCGCAGCAAGCAATTCAACAAGCATATGTAACCTATTAAAAATTGTTACACGTCCAAACCGCACTAGGCTTTGTGCTGGCCTGCCGAAGTAAGCGGGTTGCCAAGGCAGCTACAGTGGAAGTGGGCGGGCTCGATATACGGAGTAAAATGATTGAAAGGTAGTTTCAAACACCTTACACTTACCACAAATCTACAACTCATAATGCTACTCAGTAAAACCATTCACCACTTAAAGGCAATCGCACTTGAAAAGGAATTGATCCAAAAGCTTAAGAAAATTTTGAAATACACGGGTCGTCGTAAACTTATTGAACACACCCCTGTACATATGAAACTTCCAAGTCATAAAACGTTAATTTGAATACTTTTTAAGTATCCCTCTTATACCTATAAATTTATATTTCTAACTGGCATAAAACTCTGAATTAAATAAACAATAAAAGTTGTAAATAGTTAAATTAATTATCGCTCAAATAATAATTTTAAAACTAAATTAAATGTTTTTAATTTTATATTATTTATTTAATATGTAAAATACTAAATTGGTCCAAATGTATCATTGCGTAGCATGTGTATATATATATATATATATATATATATATATATATATATATATATATATATATATATATACATACATAGGTTGTATTCCATATTGGTTTTCTTCCATTCTCTCTGGTTTCGACGACGTTTCTGCAGAATCACATCTGCCGTATTAAGTCTTTGGTGACTAAATCTAGAAAACCATGGAGTATAGGAAATATCATGCCGAGACTGCGAAAAAACTTGGCTTGAAATGTAGGGGTTTATTTTTATTTTTAAACTATCATGTTTTGATTGTAATCCTTACCGTGTGATAGTTGTTTGAAAGTGAAAAGCTATTTGTTATACTTAACGTTTTTCGGGGTACCTAAGCAAAGCTGTTGTGAATAAGAGATTTATAAGATGCTAGTTAATATTTCTGTTATGGAACCAATGACTGGGTGTAGTGATTGTATGTATTAAGTTTAATGGTAAAATTTAAAAAGTTACAATAACTATCCTGATAACGCTAAAGTAAATTAATTTTGGTGTATGAGTAATTTAAAACATATTTTGCTAACGAGTCATACAAATGCTACACGATCAGCAATGTAAATAAAACTTTTAGGATAATTTTAATTCAATAATTAACTCTGTTCTAAATTAGTCATATAAACATTTACTGTTACTAATAAAATTGGCCTACTCATAGATAAACAATTTTATTGTACAGATATTTTTATTGAGTGTAAGACAATTTGGACAGAAAGATAGAATAATTGAAACAAATATAATGGATCTTTGCAATTCTATATTGTTACCTATTAAACAAATACTTATACTGTAATGCATTCTTGTGATGGCACATTCAAAATATGTTGGTGACATTAAAACTAATAATTAGGTTTATATTTGGGCTTCCCCTGCAGTATTTGCTCTTTGCATGCAATGTGGGTGATAATTTTTTAGTTCTTAAATCACGATGTTGTTTCGCCGGCATCGAACATTCTTCTAAACCGAAAAGCTACTCGTAGCTAAGGGGGTTATATATCTTCCATCCTCTATTCCAAGTTCTTTCGTAGCGCATGCGCATGTACATTATGCGCAGTCATTCTTTGCGCACATGTGAGTCTTAGTTCGTCCTTCAGTCATGACACCCATATGACTTTTTTTTTCTAAACTAGCTTGGATTTTGTGTTGGTCTACCAAAGCTACGTCTGTTGCTTATTTTAGTTTTCTAACTTAACCTTCACGCCATTCCCTTGCGGGGTAGGTAAAACAATCCCTGCCTCTTATTTATTTTTCATTCACAATCTTTCTCCATGCTTTCCTATCTCCGCATACTTCCCTAGCTTCCGCAAGGTTCATACATTGTCTCTCTCATGCCCTTTTATTTGTAAAACTCCTTATCTTTCTTTCCTTTATCATACATTCTACTGGAATCACCCAAGTTTTACGAAGCCTACTAGACCCGGCCTTTCCTCTAACCTCACCCACATATACTTGCTTCGTTAATCTTGCGTTGTTCATTCTCTGAATATGACCAAACCAACGTAATGTACTACTTTTATATCTATCCATCATCGTGTTTTCCTCACCACCCTCCGTCATTATGGATTCATTCTTTATTTTATCCCTTCTCATTGTACCGCATGCGCTTCTCAGGAATCTCATACCCACGGCATTTATTTTTCTTTCGTGCTTTCTTTGACATACCCATGTCTCATTTCACTACAGTACCGATGGGACAAACACGCCATTATAGATTGCTCGTTTCGCATAGGCACATGATTTCCTTTCCCATTATCGTCCACATACTTCCAATCACTTTCCTTCCAGCATTGACCCTTCGTCCAATCTCGCCCTCCGTTGTACCATCTGCAGTAAACATTCTACCCAGATATACCAGCTCGTCCACTTGCTCCACAATTTCATCTTGCAGACTAAATACTCTACTCTTCTTTCCACCTTCCCTAATGAACACCACAATCTTTGTTTTGCTCACGTTTACCTTTAGGTCCATGCTCTCACAGACTGTATCAAACTTCCTCAGAGCGGTTTGTAGCTCATCCGCACTGACACTTAATAAGACCGTGTCATCTGCATACACCAGAAGTCGTACATTTACGTCACCAACCATTACACCATTTGTGTCGGTACAAGCTTGTCTAACACATTTATTCATGTATACATTGAACAACCACGGTGACATCACATAACCTTGTCGCACTCCTTGCTCAATATTAAAGTATTCACTAACACCTCCTCTCACCCTAACCCATACCCGTCTACCGTTGTATACTACTCTTATTCCGTTTATTAGACCTTTATTTACGCCATATTCATTTAATATTTCCCACAGCTTCTCCTATTCACTCTGCCGTATGCTTTCTCCAGATCTACAAACGGACAGTACAGCTTCCTTTTTACCCTTAAACACTTTTCGATCACCTGCTGGATAGCAACCATGTGATCGACACATCCTGTCCCTGACATGAAACCTGCACATCCCAAATCTTAGTTTGTGTAGTTTCTCGTATTCTGTCAATCAGAATTCTTCCAAATACTTTACCAGGCACGCTGAGCAAACTTATTCCTCTGTAGTTCTTGCAATCGCTCTTGTTCCCCTTACCCTTATACAGTGGTACAATGAGCGCGCTCTTCCAATCCCTAGGCACTTTTCCACACATCTACGCCTGCTCCCTTGCCGTTTTTCAACCTTCCTACCGTTTTCTCTACCTCATTTATCCCAATATCCTCAGTTTCATTCACCATTCCTTCTACATTCTCCTTATTTAACCCTGCAGTCTTATTTTCCACACTACTGTACAGCTTTCCGAAATATTCTTGCCAGCATTTCCTCACTTCACAATCGTCCCATACTATTTCGTTGCTCGTATTCATCACTCCTGCAGCGTTCTGTTTTGGGCCACGTTTTGTATTTTTGACCCATTTCCAGAAGAGTTTTTGTTTCCCTCAAAATCATTCTGCATTTCTCTCCTTCCACAGCCATCACTTCCTCTTTACTTATTCTCACTGCCTCCTTCGCTTCTTTGTTTCTTAATCTGTACACCTCATACAATCGCTTTTTCTCAATCTCATTTTTGCAGCAATCATTGCCATGTACGCATCTTTTTCTTACATACTGCCTTTTTTACCGACTCATTCCACCAAGCACATTTTTCTGTCTACCTACAGTCGCTCTTCCACATATCCGCACGGCACAATTGACAACACAGTTTTTCAAACTTATCCATGCACTTTCAACGTCAGTGTCTTTTATTTGTTCGTTCCACACTGTTTCATTCACATTCAACTCTTTACTCAGAGCATCTGAGTATTACATTCTCGCACCATTATCGACTAGTATGTCTACCCTAATTCTGGACGTTCGCACTACATTTGCTTTACTTCTCCAGGCCCACTTTTGCCCTAAACACACTCTCGATATAACCAAAAAGTGGCCCGATCCACACTCCGATCCGCGCATTACTTTTGTGTCTTTCACCAGGTTTCTGAGCCGTTCATCATACACTATCAAGTCTATCATACTTTTAGATTCATCTCCTTGCCATGTATACAAATGCACATTTTTATGTTTAAACCACGTATTGGATACAAACAGGCTTCTCTCCACATAGATATTCACCAGGCGTTCAGCATTCTCATTGACTCTTTGGTCTCCGAACTTTCCTAGAACGCGTTCAGTATGTTCCCTCTGTACACCTACCCATCCGTTCATATCCACCATCATCACTCTTTCGTTTGACTTACATACGTTTAACACGTTCTCTACTTCGTTCAAGAAGTTCTCACGCTCGTGGTCTTTTTCTTCATTCACCGGTGCATAGCATGCCACAAGAAAAATTCTTCCAAGTTCCACTTTCATTCTAACCCATATTACCCGGGGAGATACCAATACGTACTGTTTAACACATCTTTTCGTTCTTTCACTTACGATCACCTCAACTCCTTTCCCATGCACTTCAGTCTCAACTCCTGACAATAGTGCTAGGCTGCCATCCTCCATCTCCACAGCACCCTTTCCTTTGCGCTTTGTCTCCGATACACACAGAATATCAAGGTGTCTTTCGTACATTACATTCGCAATTTCAAATTCTTTACCATGCGTACCTACTCGCCACTCATTCCTTGCACAATCGTCAGCAACGGGGCCTGTCTGTTTCGACCTTGACCGCCCTTGTAGCCAGGTCGATCCGAGGCAATTGTATTGTTCTCTTGAGTAATACCATAGCAAGCAGACCGGTTACTGGCCAAATCGTGCCCCGGACGATGTAGCATTCCCTACTAACGGTATCGTCCTACTACCGGACAGTTATTTGTCTACTGCCTCGACACGTAGGAAGTCAGAAGTAGAAATATAGACAGAGGCAAGACAGATATAAATAATAGAGTGTATACTTACTGTATGGATATCTAAATGTACATATATACATATACATTTTTCACTGACATACCCTTCAATCACATCACGTTTCAACCAGATTGCTCCCTACGCGATTCCTGGCTCTCGCGCCTGTCACCAGATGCTGTTATTTATTTCCGACCAAATAATTAAATTATTTTTAATTTAGCTTTCCGAGTTATAATTATTTGTTTGTTATTTAATTTAATATTTATTTATCAAATCGGTTTTATTATTGTCGCGAAGACAACTTAAAACGTTTCTATCCTCTAAGTTTTTTTTTATTCAATTGAAGGGTAACAACAAATAACTATAATGGTCCCGTTCGCTCTCCCGACATTAATTGTTTACTTCTAGGATTCATTAATTACAATTAAGATCAAGCATAGTAACAAAGGTAAAATTTTGAATTTGCAGTCAAGGGAAAATATTGTATACGACAATATGCAACACACTGTTATAATTAAACTTAGAATCACATATAGTACCAAAAACAAAAATTGGATCAACCTTCAAATTTGAAAACAAAGTGAAAAAATGTTCAGAAACTTACCAGTTAATACGGATCTGCCCTGTATAGTCACATACTTCGTATTTTTATTTAACAAAATTCTACTGTTTAGGTTATTATTATTTTTGTTAATTAGTAATATTCAAACCGATAAAATCTATTCAGTACCTTTCTACTTGTATTTAGTTTAGATTGTTCCCTAACGCGACTTGCTATCATTTATTTGATAAAAAAAATTATTTAATTACTTTCATTTAGAACTTCAATTACAAATTAGAGCCAGTTATTTGTGCATTTTATTTATTTATTTGCTTTTTTTTACTTTGGATTACGGATTCGATCTAGTTATTTATTTTTATCATTTAAGCTAACAAAACTGTTCCTATGACAATGCTTACGTTTCGATTTGTTACAGAAAGGGGTTCAATACAAGGGTGAATCATATCTGGTATTTTTCCTACAAATACGTATTTATGATTGCTTTCTTTACCCCTCGCTACTGTGGCATAAAATAAGTTATTTTTTATTAGTTCTCTATAATTCATTGTTATTGCAAAATTGTTATCTGCTTCAGTTCAATCCTTAGGCAAAAGGGTGGTATTTATTTACGTTTTAAGTTTACTTTACAATTTTACCGGTTTTAACAATCGTGGGTTTAAAAGAGCCGTACCTCTTCGTAGCATTTCAATACTACAGCAATCTTAAATGTTATTTCGCGCCTATTTCAAGTAAAGAGCCATTTACACGTTACATAACTTCTACGGGTTAGATTATTATTCTTTGTTATTATTAAGATTCAAACCGCCGGGTATAAAAATCTGTTCTAAAGCTTGCCCTTCTTTTTTTTAATTTAGAAGTTGTCATTTTAACACGTATTTGTTTCACTTCCGAAACCTAGAAGCGGAGGATCCTTAAACACGTCCTATCTTAAACACATCATATCTGCTACGGGGCTATCTTTCTTTATCACCTCCAGTCCAATCCTTAGAGGTCTGCCCATTCCTCCTACCTACGACCTTCTACATCTACGGGGTAGCTTGTAAATGTGGTTCTTGTTTGGTGATGTTTATTGTATGGCTTAGCCTTTGTTACTGCTTTTCTAATGCTTCTCGGGGATTTGGAATGCAAAGATACTGCATATGTTAAATCGATTTTCTATTCTTAAAATGTTATCTAAAAAACTAGATATATATGGAATCATTGATGTGTTTCAAAATTTATTGTCTGTTATCTCGTTAGTTCTTGGATTTACCATTGACATTGTTACGGTATAAACTGGCAGTAGAACGGACTAACAGGTAAAATTTGGGGTTTGTTCGAGTGCTCACTGGTTGGGGTGGATAAGGTGTTACTTAGTTTTGCGTACAGTAGGATAGCTTGCCATAAATAAGCCAATAGGGGGTTGGGGTTGATATAAAACCGGAAAGGGCGCCAGAGTATTTGAGATTACACAATCGGGGTTAAAGTGCCTAATTACGAAGGTTCACAGCTCGTTTAAATACCCAAATAGCTCTCTTACCTTTGGAATTAATCACAGGCGGGTCCTGAGACCTGCGGATCTTCGCTATACCTGTAAGCCTACAAATAGTATCGCACGTTTATCCTAAATAAATACATGCTGCAAAACCAGTCAATGATCTGATTAAAAAAATCAATAACTCTGTCGTTACGTTGCTTCACTTAATAGATCTGACTTTCAATGAAATTACAATTCAAAGAAAGTAGAACACTTTAATTCAACTTACAACCACATGAAATGATATCAATCAATACGCTGCAAAATATGCTACAATTCATAAAAATAATGCATTAACGCATCTTCCTTTAAATGCTACGTTACAATTAAAATAATCCATTGTTAACCTTTCGAACGTAATTACATTACTTAAAAGAAACAGGAATATTAATGTTAATTCCATTAAGAGTGGTCTTTATGAATAATTAATTTTCCGCCACATTGAATTCTAGCTCCGTATATCTTAATTAACCAGTCATAAAAAGGATTACTTAAATTTTTAATGCGCGCCAAAAACGAGCTAAACTCGAAAGCCGACGGGAAAATTGCATTACTAAAAAACCACTTTCCAACAAATGGGCTGTTTGAAACGTAATTGATAGGTATCCTGTAAGTTGATGATTTCATTACGACGCTAGCCCTTAACGCCTCGTATCTAAAAGCGAAACTCTTTGTTTAACACCAGTAATTTTTATCGAAACTTCCGCCAAGCTGTCACCTAAAACGTTTTAAAAACTGCAATATATGCTTATCTACACTAGGTTTGAATACAAAGTAACAATTTTAATGTGACATGTAATTTTCCAATGACGCAGTTTCATGTAAATGACTATATTTAACGATATCTACAAAATTACGAACAACTATTATTTACAACGGAACTAATTAATTCTCAACCAAATTAGTAAAAGAGATTTCACTACCTATCGATGCCAATATGTAAACCAAATCTTAATTTAAAACTCCAATCTAAATTTGATAAACACACCAAAAATTATATTTCGTTTTCAAAATAGGGATTCTAAATGCGATTACCATTTGTAAAAACTTTGAATACTTTCCAAACACGTAAAAGAGAAAAAACGTTACAATCTAAAAGCTTCCAACAATTTATGCGTTATCCAAGTTCAATTTCACGAACTTATACTACATTTCAGACGTACGACATTAAGGAATAACTTATAATTTCGAAACTAAGGGCCAGTATTCGATAAAATCACGACCACGTGACAACATACTTACAAATTTTGCATTTTTATTAAGCATTTTTGATATTCCTTTGTATCAAAGCATCTTGAACACCTATTTCACTTCTAAGAACGGTAATTTTTGGTAAACTCCATGACAAACTTGATTAAAGGAATGTGGTTGTTTACTAATGCGAATAAGTTTTATCATTTTTCTTTCTGTTTAAATAATGTAGGTTTGATTTTTAGCACCGACGAGTACATATCGTACCTCAGCTACTAATAATAATGCTGATTAGTCACGGCATCGTTGGTCAAGATGGAAACTGTCCGTCTGAGGGCAAAACATGCCGGAAAACGGACGCATGTCAGTAACATTCAGAGAACAAACCTGACAAGTTTGTTGTTAACTGCATTATGTTTAGTTTAGTTTAGTGCTAATAAATGTTTTAAGTAGTATCCTAGAAAGCTAATTTGTTGTATTAATATTTGCGGGACTGCCATAAAAAACTACAGGTCTTACCTATTTATAGCCCTGTATGTTTGCATACAATTTGACGCTGTGGTACTTTTATTGATAATTTGATTTATTATTTAATTTATTTTTACAAATCTTATACAAACACAATAAATAATTATAATTGGTATTTGGATACCAAAATAACACAAACATACTTCTTTTTTTAAGAAAATTGGCGTACCAATACGAAATGTTAATCTGGCACCAGAAAACTTTTGACGAAACACAAATATCGTTATATTTCCTGTTGGAGATCTAAATAATGTAAATAAAGCTTTTCTCAAGAAAAATTGGCCTGCAAATACTAAATTTCAATAAGGTGTTCGAAAGTTAATAGAAAATATTATATTATTTGGTTTTCAACACTAAATTGATTATTTATTAATATTTATCTACAAACAGTTTCAATAACGCGCCCAAAATCGTTTGCTTAAACACGATTGTAGTTGATGTTTTAACATCAAAATAATACACATAGGTATATTACTAAGAAAATTAATCTGCAAATAGAGAATGTCAATAAGGCGCTCAAAATCCTTTGGGAAACAAGAAAAAATTACCGCAGTTGATTTTTAGACTTTAAAATATACTTTTTTTAAGAAAAAAGTCGGTCACATGATGATTTTTAATTTCTATAGCTTTACACCGGGACTTACTAAATATTTTCTTAGGCATGCATATATCGTTACTTCATTACTCGCCCATTTGAACAACGTGGGAAAATTTGCGGATCATCTGAACTATATTTTGGCAATTGGCCTGGGCCAAATCCTTTGATGTTTGCCGATGTCTTTCTTGATTATTAGACGTGGGAACATTTTTGAGACCGTGGGAAAATTTTGCGGATAGTAAAAACTATATTGATTATTGATTATGTGTGCGGTTTTTTACCTTAACGGTATTCGTTTAACTTTACATACAGTCTTGTCACATTCTTTAGAACTGGACCACATCTTGTAGGCATAATTTTTTGGACCGCCTAATAGAAATCTTTTGCTTGACGACACCGCTCTTGATTATTAGGCGTGGTAACATTTTGAAGAGCGTGGCAGCTTTATGTGCCCCTTGATGGCACCTCAGCATATTGTTATCTTGGGTAGAGGTTATGATGACAGTGGGAGAATTTTGTAGACCGTGGGTTGATGAAAGCAAAGAAAACATAACAGCCCTTTATTTGGTAGGTGTTTATTTACACAAAATATTACACAGTGCGTTATACATAACGTGCGTTTTGATAAACTTATGTTTTCTTTGCTTTCATCAACCCACGATCTACAAAATTCTTCCAGTGTCATCAAGCGGCACATAAAGTTCCCTCGCTCTTCAAAATGTTCCCACGTCTAATATTCAAGACAGGTGTCGCCAAACATCAAAAGATTTGTATCAGGCAGTACAAAAATTATGCCTACAAAATGTGGTCTAATCCTAAACGTTGTCATACCTAATAATCAAGAGCGGTATCTGCAAACATTAAAAGATTTGGCCAAAAATTGCCAAATTATAGTTCTCACGATCCGTAAAATTTTCCCCTGCTCTTCAAAATGTTCTCAAGCCTAATGATCAAGAGCGGTGTCGACAAACATGAAAGGATTTGACCCGGGTCAATTGTCAAAATATAGTTCTAAAATTTTCTCATGCTCTTCAAAATTTTCCGAAGCCTAAGTGCCCCAATACCTACTCTCTATAAAAAAGAAATGCGGTTTGAAGGGAAGCACCCACCAAGTTTTATTTTAAAAAGGTTCAATCTTTTATTGCATTGGGTAAGCACATACCCTACGTGAAATTTTCTGTTCAACTTTTGAGTCCCCCCCTAAATACTTCGCCCTCTTTTCGGATCGGAAATAATGATATTTACGGCACTAGAAATTTCTTGGGAAAACAAAAAAATCATCTTAAGATAGTGTTTGGACATCAGAATAATGTACATATTGGCTTACAAATAATGAGTAGAAATAAAATAAAACACTACTTCAAAAGTTTCACTACATTGCTTTAAATCAATAACAATATAGTAAAAGTTTAGAAACAGTGCTTGTTTTATTTCTACTCAAGTAAGTAAAAGCCAGTTCAATCAATATACAAATAATGAGTTTTAGCACGACTCCAGAAAAAAAATACATTGTGATTTGTTTTTTTCACATCAGATAATGTGCCAAATTTATTCCCATGAAAATCGTTCTAAAAACAAAGATACATAGTTTATTACAAAATGAAAACTTCGCTATAGTTGGTTTAGCCTCAGGGGTTGGGAAACTTTTGGAACAGCCAAATTTACCCGTCACACCAATTTAAAGATTGTTTAAGAATATTTATAGTAATATTAAAGCATGCCAGTTTTAATTCATGTTCCGGACATGATTGTGTAAATGACCTGACGAAAACGACTACTGAATAAAGTGAATACGTACTAAATAATAATAAGGAAATATATCGGTGTCCAAAAATCTGGGAACGACTTAATAACTTTTTTCCCGCCAAAAAAGAATGAAAATTTGAACATATTGCTTTGGTAATTTTTCTCAAGGAGTCGAATGGTAAAATCAAATTTTGGGCTCAATGGCTCCGAAAGGGCCTTGTAAAATTTCAAATGAAAACCATATTTTTTCTTTCATATTTGGATTTAGCGGAAATTCTACGTCAGAATACATCTTCACTTTTTCAATGGTCCTAAATAGTCCAAAGTAGTTCTAAATAACAAAAACTTAAAATTTGTAGTAAATCCCTTGTCTTTATCTTGAGTATTTGATCAAATAAATTTTTTACAATTTAGCCCCTTATAGCGCCCTAGGGCCCCTATTAAAGAGCCCTTTAGGGTCCAGAGGCATTATTAGAGGTTAAAATGTTACATTCCGTACTGAATCAAGTTAATTAAAATGTTAAAGTTAAAAACAAGGTGCATTCTTCAAATTTCGATTTTGACTATACAAGATCCTTTTAGAACTTTTACGGGTCTTACAAAGGGCCGTGCTGATGTAGAATTTCCCGCTGAATCGAAATATAAAATAAAAATGGTTCTCATTTGAAATTTGATATTACCATTCGATTCCTCCAGAAATATTACTAAAGTAACCTTTTTCAGATTTTCAAGTTTTTTGGCCTGAAACCAGTTATTAAGCCGTTTCCAGAATGTTTGGACACCCTGTATATTTAAAATAATTTAATTACATACACAATATTTTTATTTTTCACGCTTACAATATAGTACTCAAGCCTTCCATTACCTTTTCTTAACGCCAATTCTTACTTTATATTCTTCACACTAACTTCTTACATACCCCAGCTATCTCAAAACACTTTTTCATCCCATCATAGTACTTTCAATTCAGATTGGGAAAAGACCAAATGTATTGCTTCGATGGGTAAGAACGAATTTTATGGTTTTACGGTGTTGGCCATCAGTGGGGATCAGTAATATCTAAAATCTTTATTTATACATCAATTTCGTCAGGAACAAGGCCAAAAGTATTGCCTCGATGGCCAAAGCTAAATTTTATAACTATACGGTGTGTTCCAAAATCTTTTATTGTACATATTTCCCACAATTTTAGTAGGCTTGTCGTTAATTAAAGTTAGTCCTTTCTAATTTACAATATTTACTCTTATTTCCTTAAGAATGCAGCCAACCCCTCGGCTGCCCTGTTGTTTTCTGATACACCACTGAAGGATAACGAATGCTCGTCCATTTGCTTTATTTCTCGAATTCATTTTTTTTGTTTCTGTTTCCACCAATATACCTAATCTATGCTATCAAACTCGTATATTAATTTAGTTTCTTTTCTATTTATGCATATGTTCCATAATCTCAATTTCCATCCACCATATCTTTTTAACCCTACAGAAGAAGCTGTCCAACGTGCCACGTCCGAGCTTTAAAATCATTTTTCAGATATTTCTAGGTCGTCAAAACAAAAAAGCTCGGTTAGAGAAAAAAATTTGTTTAATTGACACCGAAAATACTCACAGAGGTTTAGTTCTAAAATTATTGGAACGCCTCAATGTGGAAGGAAATGAATTTTTAAACAAAATTGTGACGGGGATGATAACGAACCATTGAATCCATGGAGAAATCAAAGCAGTGGATGCCTATTCCTCTCAAAGCAGGCCCAAAAGAATTCAAGCAATACAACCGTGTTATGGGTTGGAAAAGACGTATACTTAGTAGAGTTTATGGAACTTCGCACTATAATGCTCGCCCTAACAATTCTGAAAAAAACTCTGATTGAAGCAGTGACTAGGTGGGCAACCAACCATTGGTGGGAAGAGGTGCACATTAGCGTAATGGGTTGGTTAATTTAACTGTCAATAGACTTCTAGACAGCTGGTATATAAAAACTCATGTAATGGTTATTATGTGAAAAAATCTATATTTTTGTTTATAAAAATTGTTTTACTCCTTTATTTTTGTATTAGTCTAGCGGATCTTGATAATAAAATACTCCTTGTATGTGGCCTTTTATTCTTAACTATGTGATTTTTATTTGATCATGGTCACTATGTTTTGATTTCACACATTTGTGTTCCAGTCCCCCATTAGTATCTTTACATCCCGTTTAGAGAGTTTTTTCTATATATTTTACATTTTGTATGGGTGTTTCATCTAAAATACATTTCTTTCTCATTTTGACCCGCACCATCTCTCAATGTGTTTAAGGTTCGCCTGTCTGATAACAAACTAAGCGATTATTCCTACTCCACCTCTCGAGGGTCTATCCCTCTGCGTACCATATCGTATAAATTATTTCAAAAGAAATCTAAAATTTTGCAATCAAGCCTGCGTACACTTTCGGTCTTATCTCTCTAAGTACCTGTAACGTTGCTTTAGTTTCCCGTACACTTTCAATGCTTTTAACTTTGCATTGTGAAGATGGATCTTTGTTGTTTGACTTTCACCAGAAATTTTGTTCATAATTCATTTATAGATATGTACACTTAATTAAGTATATATAGTACTATGAGTTTTCACACGTTAATACAGATACATCAAACAAACTGATGGGTACTTTAGTGAACTTTGCTATCTATTATGTATGCTCAATCGGAGATCTAACTTATCTTATTGTAAGGTTAGGTTAACTGAGCCACTTTTTTTTTTATTTTTTTTGTGTTTATTTGTTTCAAGAAAGGTGAATTTTTAATGCATTTTAATATTCCGTTATAATTAATGAACTTCTAAAAAAATGTCAAAATCTAATCTAAACCTTAACAAAGGAAGAAAGTCATATATACATACATATTAAATAATCACAATTGCGATTAGGTTAACATACTAATACAAAGTAAAATCACTCAAGTCACAATTGAAAGGCAGCATATTTGCATAGCGAGCTGAGCTTAAATTAAAGGAATTATGTTTCCACTCAAACGTTTAGAAAATGAGACCGTAACTCCATATCTTAGCACTTGTGAAACATTACTTACATAATGTCTGAAAACTGTAGTCTTTTCCAAAGATACTCACAACAACGAAACTTCCTGGAGAATAATCTGTACCATCTTCATCTGAGGAAAGACTCATTATTGAAGAAGAACCATCGCAGATGGCAGATCCTTCACTCTTCGGATTCATTTAAGTCTAATAATTTCCTCTTAGTATTTTTACCATTTTCTTTGCTATAATTTTTTCCTGTATTAGATTTTTTCTTTTTCCTTTCTTCTGTCAATCTAGCTCCTTCTTTTAGACGGTTTTTGATTGGAGTGTCGCTCAGAATTGTTGATTTAGTTTTCTTCATTTGCCTTCTCTTTGGAAGAGGAGCTTTGAGATGAGGCCGAATATCTTCTGGTACTAAATAGTATTGTCACTGATATTGATTTGTTCATTATTCAGTGCTGCAGTTGGCATCTTCTCATTGGCATCGTCAGTTGAAGTGAACGGCAAATTTTCAGCAACGTCATTTGTAGAAATAGAAAGCCAGTTCTCAGCGACATCAGTAGTGGAAATAGATGGCAAATCAGCAGATTCATTTGGAAAAAGTCGATCAGTCAAATAGGCTGGTAAGAAATCTTCAGGCCCAAAAATGTCTCCAAAGGTTCAATACCACTTGCCCTAAAACCATTACATATATTTCGCGACGTGAAAGCCAGGGGGAATGCTCTGCCAACCAATCCAGCAACGTCATATATTGTAATTGACCTCCCAGTGCAAGCCATAAGATCACAACATGCTGTGTTATAACATTTTTTGAAAGGAGCAAATACTCCCAAGTGAAGCTTATGCAGCTTATGAAGAGTGGAAGAGTGAGCAAAATTATGCCATTGTCCATAGCATATGATATGGCAGCAATACTTGTGTGGCTTTCATCATTATCTAGAATCATCGGTTTAGGGCAATCTTCCGTAGGCCTTTCATGTTTCACAAAATGTTGCATAACTGGTAAAAAGGATTCACTGTTCATCCAGCCTGAAACAGTGGTTCCTCTACTAGAACCGGTTGGTGCATTGTGCAGGATATGGTCTTTAAATTACACCCGAGGAAACACAAGAAATGGGGACACAGCTGTTTCTGAAGCACTAATTATTCCTACCCTTGTCACTAATGTTGCTCTTTCAGCAGAGGTAGCCTGACCAACTGCTCTACAGCCAGTCGTGGTAATACTGGCCTCAAGCCAGTATTAATATAGTTGTCGTCAGTGCATTTTCTTCTTGTCCCTGTGAAAATTTTCAATTGCTCATTTGAAGGGCCAAAGCTTTTTCTACATATTGTTTTAGGGTTGCTCTTGGAATGCCAGTGTTTTTTTCTAATTTCCTTAAGGAAGATTTTTCATGAACGTGTTGATTGCCTGCATCTTTCAGCAACTGTGGTGGATATTCTCGATGATTGGTGGTTCGCTGCCTTATTCTTGGCATATTGATTAAAACCTGCAAGTCGTAGTAGGCCTTCTTGAATTAATCAAATGTATGGTACAAATTTATATAGGTTACATCTAAGAGGAAAAGTAAATAAAACAATAAACTAAGGTGTATGGGGTTAACTGAACCTCTGACTAGTTGACCCCTAAATGTGCGGTTCCCATGACCCCACATGCGCTACAAAAATATATTTGGCTACAATATAATCCCAAATAAAAGAATGTGTGCAACTTAGATCTAAAATGAAAGCTTTCAATATGTATTTTTAATGACTTAATCCCACATGTAATGGATAAATCCAAACTTAAACTAAAATACAAATAAAAGTAACAGAGAATTTAGTTAAAATGTCCTGAATTTAATAATAATAATTATAGGCACAATAATTACCTACTGTAACTGGCAAAATATTAGTTGAGAAGATGAAGGGCTGCCAACATAACAAATCTTGACTGGTCAATGACTAAAATTCCCCTACTTTGTTTATTTTTTATGGAGTGGTTTAGTTAACCTCCATGACCAGTTAACCTCATCTTAACATAGTCCCAGATGGAATTTTGAAGTTGTAATCTTACGTTACTTTATAAATACGTCCATGGTAGGGTTTCTGAAAGTGTTTATCACATCTTTATGCTGTTAGAAACATAGCAATCGTTCCTGGTTTAAGATTAGGTTTAGTGTGTTATTAATTTGAACCTTTTGAACATAAAAGTGACAAAAATTCACCATTTGTATATTCTGTAATCTGACATATACGGTTATGGTGACCACAACAATCGAGCATAAAAAAAGTAAAGATAGCTTTATTGTGTTATGTTGTACTTTCCTTTGCTAAAAATTAATATTCAAGTTAGGTCACTATATCAGTACTTAATTCTCTAAAGTAAGTTTTTACATAATATTACGGCTTTTTTTTAACATGGTATAAACTTGATTTTGATTTTTTGGAGTATAATGCTTTAATATCCAAATCAATTTTTTATGGAGTGGTTTAGTTAACCTCCATGACCAGTTAACCTCATCTTAACATAGTCCCAGATGGATTTTTGAAGTTGTAATCTTGCGTTACTTTATAAATACGTCCATGGTAGGGTTTCTGAAAGTGTTTATCACATCTTTATGCTGTTAGAAACATAGTAATCGTTCCTGGTTTAAGATTAGGTTTAGTTTGTTATTAATTTGAACCTTTTGAACATAAAAGTGACAAAAATTCACCATTTGTATATTCTGTAATCTGACATACGGTTGTGGTGACCACAACAATCGAGCATAACAAAAGTAAAGATTGCTTTATTGTGTTATGTTGTACTTTCCTTTGCTAAAAATTAATATTCAAGTTAGGTCACTATATCAGTACTTAATTCTCTAAAGTAAGTCTTTACATAATATTACGGCTTTTTTTTTAACATGGTATAAACTTGATTTTGATTTTTTCGGAGTATAATGCTTTAATATCCAAATCAACCCATCGTACCCAACATGTAATGTAATGTGCGTAATAATATCTCTTGATGCAATTTTGGTATGCTGTCCCAGACATGTTTATCCCGGCTCAAGTTTTGTACGTAATTAAGCTGTCATCTCTATTGTGGTTTCAGTTCTGCAATTTACTTTGCTAAATGTAATAAGTATTTGAGCATTTAGCCATTGTAATCGTATCCCATTATTTTTTATGCTTTGGTAAATCATCAATTATACTATCGGTACTTAACCATCATTTATAATAAAAACCAATAATTTAATGCAACATTATTATTTTGAAATAATTTCGAAATGGTATGAATTAGGAAGAATGACCATAAAAATATGCGATTAAATAAAAATAATTTGGTATTCAATGGTTTCTTAATTAGTATATTTTCTTCGTATTTAACTAAGATATAATTTAAATGTCTCGTAGTTGATTGTGTCTCTTAATCATGTATTTAAGATTGGCGACCGGGTTTATGTCATCATCTTGAATGAAACAGCAATTTTCACCAGTATAAAATTGAATACCTACCAAAATTATACTACATACAAAAATCTACGATAGAATATAGATATTATGTCTCAATATTTTACCAGTGATGAAATTTTGTTGAATAATTATTGTTTTTGTTATTTCTGCAGGAAGATCTTCTTATCCATGGTGATAGCGTGTACGATATCATAGATAAACAAGACCATCAAGCAATTCAATGTGAACTAGGAAGACCGATCAATTCTGGCGGTAATGGTAATTCGTGTGATGAAATTAGAGTATTCTTATGCCGTATGAATGTGTCAAGAAATGCACGACGTCAAATGCGATTTGGGGATCAAAAGGTAAGTTATTATCTTATTCTAGGAGGTATTTTAATAAGTTGAATATGTGGGTCTACATCGATTTATTTGTGGAACTGTTGAATGTACATGCCGGATCTGCCTTTCACTATGTAATAACCTCAGTTGCTTTTCCCCTCGGCCCGATCAGCATCGTCAGCAATGATTCCACCCACACCTAGCATAGTAACCGTAGGTACGTAGATACCTTTGCGCCTATCTAAATACAGACTGGTACATATTTGCAATGCAATGTAGTACAGTTTATTATTGTACCTTTTTGTAATGCTCGAAGACATTTCTACGAATACATTATAACATAAAAATTCGATCTTCTTCGAATGAGAAAGATCTTTTATCAGCGCGATATTATTCAAGAATTAAATAAAATCAAGAAAATTTTAGTTCGACTTCCTGAATGTATACTTTTAATTTATTGTTAAAATTCTATACAATCTTTTGTCTATGTTGCTAAATGCCAACTTGGGTATAAGGTTGCCCTCACATAGCTTTCTTGTTCAAGGATTAAAAAGAATTGGCTTACACATTTCTCCTGCTGGGTTTAGCAGACGTTCTCAAACAATTCCGTCCACTATTTTGCAATCATTCTTTTAGATTACAGTTGGTGATATTTTAAACTTCTATTTGACATTTAAGAATAAATGCTACAATCCAATTAATCGGAAACCTACATACCTAAGAGTCTTTCCAATATTGTTTAATTAATGTCTGGATTGTTATGATTATAAAGACAATTTTTTAATTTAGACTGTTATGGTTTTTCAGACGACTGTGCATATATACTTTTCTTCATGATCGAGTGATTAACTAGTCCGACTTTTAGAGGATTACGATACTTCTTTTGTATACGCTAGCATTAAAATTTTTGCTTTCCTCATATATTTTAGGCTTTGTGTCTTCCCTTGTTCGGTTGCATTGATTTTTCCGCTTATTTCAGTCATGTCACTTTTTTTAAATTTTCGAATTCCGCCTGTAATCATTTAAAAATTAACATCACAAATTCAGCACATTTGTCGGTTAATGCCAACATTAAATGAAAAATGTCCGCCCAGTAAAAAAAGTACGAACCATTTTAGGTATGCTATTTTAATGAAAGCAAACAGAAAATTCATCCACAGCCTGACTTATCTAGGACCACTTTTGTACATGCCTACCGTTTGGAAATCTCTCTTATTTTTAGGTCTCTTACAATTTGTGCTACCTTGTAAATTTACAAAGTTAACTCGGGTCTCACCGACGTTTCTATTTTCGCGTAGTAATGATAGTGCCAGGATCTATTAGGTTCAGATGTTTCTGATACTGAAGCCTCAACGTTTTTTCTGGAAGTTCTTCAAATTCGGATGATTCTGGATTACTGCTGTTCCTGCTATAAATATTATTACTACCGACTGGAACATATTGCAGTTTTTTGAACATTTTGTGGACGATGACATTATGAGCTACATTGTAGAAGAAACTAACCGACATGCGGATCAAAACAATAGAGGTAATAATTGGTGATATTGACGTAGTAATACATCCTAATTCTAAGCAAACAAAATTTGGCCAGTATACGAAAAAATATCTGACAAGTTTCGTCACGCAGTAGCTCCTGAAAAACACGTAACCATTGATGAAAGTCTACTATTGTACAAAGGCCGGCTTGGATGGATCCAGTATATACCATTGAACAGAGCCAGATTTGGATTAAAAACGTATCTTTTGTGCGAATCAAAAAGTGGCTACGTGTGGAATTTTTATATCTACGCCGGAGATAGACCAACCTTGTTCCAACTTACGTAGATCTTGCGGTTTTAACTCAAGTAGTCTTGATTCTGGCAAACCCATTACACAATGAATGCTACTGTTTGACTGTGGATAATTTCTATAATTAATCACAACTTGCTGATCTACTTGTTTCCAATAAAACCGATGTATACGGTATATTAAAACAATTCAAAATAGAGGTTGCAAAAGAAGTAAAAAATAAAAAGGTGACATGGTTGCATTTGAAAGAGGCAAGGTGTGTGCCCTCAAATGGAAAGATATAACTTTGATTTCAACTGTCCATTCCGATGCCACCCGAGAGGAATTAAACCAAAGTTAAGCCTACAATTATTATCGACTATGACTATAATAACTGTAATAAAAAAAATTGTTATTTTTGACTGATTTTCGCAAATAAATGCGTACGTTAAGCGGTTAATTCTATAAACACAATCGTTTCACACTCGCTAGAAAAACTGGGCCCACTCTACATCTTCTTGAATATTTCGCCAAAAGACGCGCCTCATGGATGTATTTACTAATACGTTATATTCAATTTTTAAGACTGGGGGGGGGAGGGTTAAAGGGTACATTCCTGTCCTGGTCAGAACAAGAGGGAATGGTATCTTCTGGAATTGAACCCTTAATTTTCGTTTATATTCAAGAACATAATTCACTTCTCTTTTCAGATGACGAAATAACGCAACAGCAAGTGGTTGACACGCATGCGTGCTGTTCGACGGCAATAGAAAATATGTTAATTTGTACTGCTTGCATTCTTGAATCACCGATAATGAGATATGATTAATTAAATATTGCATTATTAAAAGTTTTGATGCATCCTCTTTGGGGTTTCCTTTAAAGTATGGTGGGGCAATGTTCCTGTACCATTGTTCAAACAAGTGATTGCCAGAGCATCTAGTTTTTTATACGTCACATGCTTTCCTTGGAGGCTTTCTGTAGTATCAACAGTACTACATAGAAATCTAGATTTATAAGATACAATAGGTATAATGGAAATTCTGAATTCAGTACTCAAAAACAACAAAAACAATCAACTGATACGCTTACCTTAGATGATTATAGAGTCATTATTGAGATTTATCTCTTAGTTTATGATGAGTGACATTTCCCGTTTTACAGATGCCCGTACTCTTGTTCACATTTTTACATATACGTATAGATAATGTCTAGCATTGTTGTACAAAATTAGTGTACCATTTTGTATTCCTACTATAACGATCTAAAAACACCATTCGCAGTAGGTGTAAAACAAGATACAAATTTCGCCTCTTCTTTCATGTTAGGACAGTTGCCTTACCATAACGTAGAACTTCTGTTTTCCACATATTACGCAAGATATTTGTACAACCGTACCTACTGTATCTTTCTATGCTTACCTTGCACTTGGTCCGGTAAGTTGTGAAACTTCCCTTGGACTCGCGTATATGTAGAAAAAATGCAAACATTTTCCTCAGAAACAACAGAATAAGGCTTACTGTTATATAACCTAAACTAATATTGGATTACGATTAACGTTTCCTTTTGAATTTTTGGTCTAAAATTTATCCGCCCAAATTACGTTAAATGCCAAAGTTATCGATCATATCTAATATGGACTTTTAGTAATCACACTAAAGCCGACATACGGACATATCACTGACATTTACGAGCTTCACGATCAGCGACGTTGACCTGGTTGTGCCGACTTTGTACGTTATCATGCTGGTTTTTTTTTTAATAATTGAGGACCTGAACAGGCTAAATTTGGTCTATCGTGCGAAATCATTCAGGAACACTTAGGAGGACAGATAGACGGACATTGAATTGCCAAGAGATGCATATGAACAGCTACCTTAAATTTTTTCATATCGTAAGTGAGAGGAAAACAGGAACTAGGTAGATCATTCCAGAGTTTAGAAGCCGTGTAGAACAATGTTGATTGCGCCCGTTTGGTACGACAAGTGGAGATTTGTACTGCATACTAATGATGTGAATGGGTGAACCGAGTATTCCTAGCAAAGGTAGCCTGAGATGGTATCAAAGAATGTAACTCAGCAGCACAATAGCCATTGCAATACCGACAATACAAAGAAAGAACTAAAACGATTCTTCTATGCTCATAGGACTGTATGTCAGAAGTGAAAGACGGGTCATTTGTAAGTCATTAGATCTGTACAAAAAGCCTATTTAACGAGCAGCTGTTTTGGTAGCTGACAGAAAATGGCCAACCCTTGATAGATTTGAAGATAGTCATTCCCAACAAAGTAATAGAGTCTGAAAACTTAAGATCTGGACAGGAAATGATCGACCTTTTTTGGCGGACACAACACAACTATGAGTTTTGTTAGCGCTAAATTTAACTAGATTATTGCTTCCCCATTCGAGAATACATCGAATGTCTTTGTTGATTGAATTTGCCATTTCAGCTTTAATATCTTGAGACGTAGAAGGTAGATTACCATTATGAGTAGACTGAGATGAACTACAATGAAGGGTGCTGTCGTCAGAAAATCAATGGATCGGATTAGTTGTTGAAAAAATAAGGCCATTTTTGTATAGCAGGAAAAGTGTAACAGATCCCTGTGGCACGCCTGCGTTAATGCTAACTTCTTTTGAAAAACAGCCATCAACTTCGACACATATTCGTCTTTTATCAAGAAAACTAGAAACCATTTTGATGAGCGTATCATTAAACCAAACGAGGTGAGTTTGGCAAGTAAACACGTATGCCAAACCTGGTCAAATGCTTTTGAGATATCTAAAGTGACTACAACTGTTTCACCGGATTGTTCCAATGTATTATTCCAAACTTGGGTCACATATGAAAGAACATCACCTGTTGAACGACTCTGCCTAAACCCATATTAGTTGTCACCAAAATTTACGACTGCCCAAAGGAGATGTAGCTAGTTCATTGCATTTTCGTTGTTCAAACAGTTGTTTAGCTTTAGTGATGGCACTTTTGCACACATTTCCAGCACCAACGTATTCTGCGTGACTCTCGACTGTTTTATTAGATTTCCATTTAATATAAGATTTATTTTTCAAAGATATTGCATCAGCACAAGCCCTATTGAACCAGAATTGGAAACGGGGATGACGTATACGATTCTGTTTTGTGAGAATGTATAACTCTATGCCCATGAGGAAGACTCCAGATACTGAACGAGCAATGTTCGAAGAAGAGGACGACTTTAAACAATATCCACGTTATGGAAAGGTTGCAAGAAGTCTCGTAAATCACTCCGTCTAGTTGACTTAAAACACCACAAGGTTCTATTAGTGTTGCGAACAACAGCGGAATTAGGGACAGTAGAAATTATTTCTATTAGACAATGGTCAAATAGACCTAGAGGGGCAAGAACGGAAGTTTTATAAACAAGTGGGTTTTATGTAAGAAGGAGATGTTGAAGATGTGGAGTATGGCTAGGGCTATCAGGGATTCTTGTGGGTTCAGAAATCATTTGTGTGAGATCACAAGCAATAGCAAATGTTTCTGCACTATGACCAGCTGGATTAGTAGTAGATGAAAATTGAAGCCAATCAGAGTTATGAACATTGAAAACTCCTACAATTGAGATATCGCAAGATGGAAACAGAAGATAGTCAACTTTCAAACTAGGGCAATCGAAGAAGTCTTGAAAGTTAGTCATTAGGAGACCCATAAATGCAACAGTAAAATTTCACAAATTTAGGACCAGAATCACGTCGAAAGTTTTATTTTCCAAGGAAGAAGTCCCCTTGCAAGCAATGCTGTCCTTGATATAGGCACATACGCCTCTTTTATATCGAAAGTTAGAGTGAAGGTTGTATTGGGGATATTGCAAGTCGGGTGAATCGGAGATTTTAGAGAAGACTTGTGTTTCAGATAGAAACCAAATGTTAGGTTGTAATTGTTCAAGATGTTGGTGAACAGCATTAAGATTAGACCTGATACCTTGAATGTTGCAATAGTAGATCAGAAAGTTAGAATTTTCGATGACCGAAGTCGCTTGGGCCCTGCCCTCCCGGACATCCGAATGGGGCAGGATTTTACGTCCGGAATTTATTACCCTAGAAACCACAGACATCTTTTTGTAACTTTTAATTTTGGACTTTCAATCCGATAGGGAGACAGCGAGGGCGAGAAGGAAGAATAAGGATGAGAATAAATTAAGGATGAAGAAAAGGTAACCGGCAGCCCTTACCGAGCTCATAAAATCGAAGACCCAACATTAAGGAGCCCGTGGTAAGGGTGGTGATACCTCCCCGGCTGGCATGGGGTATATATGCCTCCCATCAACGTATCCTGATTTTACGGTATGCTACTGTTTGCTTAGCTCAATTACTTCACGCAATATATTCTTGTGGCTGACGTACGTTCCCAAAATGCATCACTGGCCATAAAACGCCTATGCTGAAAATTGACAAATCAATTCATCATTGTTGCATTCAGTGGTGCTTTTTGTTGAACGTCTAGCTTCACACTATGTTCATCGAAAAGGTTAACATGAATATTCTATTTTTCCACAAAACTTATTTTATCAAAAACCCTATATTACCGAATTGCTTAGCTTGAATATGAACTGTCAACCGAATTTTGTCAGAAGTGTGTAAATACAATTTCACTCTATATGGATAATAGTGGCACATAATATAACCTCTTTTCGCCTATTGTACATTGTTTTTATTAGTTTGTTTGATTATCCATATCTTTTGCATGATGCGTGAAAGACAGGTGCTTCAGGCGCTTTGGCGGTATTCAAAAGCCAAAATAATTTAATGGTAAACTATAAAACAGAAGATAGCATCAAAATATTTTGGTGACGAAACATACGTAGAACGAAATACTACAGTCTGCATATCTCAACGCTGAAATACCCTGGTGCCAAATCCTACTATGTCAAAATACGCCAACGACTACAACATGACGTCATAATATCCGCACCAAAACGTTTCATCCTCGATATGTACATAATAAAATGGGCAACTTAAGACCATTATATCTCTTGAGATTCTATAAGACTAATAGTTTAAACAACTCGATCCGTTAATAATTATGTAGGTTATGGCCGTTGTAGATAAGGTATGATAAACTATAAAACTACCTGTTGTCATGCTTTCAGGGTTTGCAATAAGAAGGCACCCGAGAGTTAATTACTAGAACCACAATAAACGATTCCCTCAACTAATCAATTGGCATACCACGTCGATGATCACGACGATCAAATCAGAATTTTCGTTGTTTCATAAGATTTTTCACACATACACTAGTGAATTTTTAATAGTAAAGGAAATCAGGAAAATGATGCTCTGTTATGTCGGTTTTTAACTAGCCTATTCGATGTATAGATAACAGTAAAGTTTACTTTTTAATATTTGCTGTATTCATATTCTACCAAAACACAAACCCACACGCGCGCGCACGCATGCACACACTAATCATACAATAAAAAACAATTTTCCTTGAAATTAATCATTGGCTTTTATTACCCCGTCCAGTTGAGGTAATGATGGCAGACGTACGCAATATTTTTCATTTGCGTACGAGGCTCACATACAAATACGTGTTTATTCTACGTCATTGCATGACTTGTACGTCCAGTTGTCGCACAAAACACATTTAAGTCATATCTCATTAATTTTACTAAATTTGTCGCGCATGAAACCATAGGTTTTTGACGTCCACACCCATAATCACTGTTTTTAGAGTTTATTTCTCGTTATCCTGTAATTTCTACATTTTTTCCTATGGCGCCGTCCTATTGGCAATCAATTTTCGAAAGATGTTTTTCTTAACGATCCCACCTTTGTCTTTTGTTTAGCTTTTATTAACTACGGTTCGACATAAAACATTGCGAGGATGTATAATTTGTGTAAGACGACTGGTACAAAGTCTATCGGGAAAAACATTGGGGATTAACAGGCCAGATACCAATCACCTGAAATCATTTTGCAGCTTTCTCCACAGTAGTGACGGTCTCATAGGCATTACTAAGCAACTTTTTATGTTGGTGAAGTTTACCATGAGGTATAGGTTATGTGTGTTCAAAGATAATTGTGTTCTCATGTGGACGATATTTAATATATTTATTCTACATTGAAGCCAGTTTTTAGCGAAAAAATGAATACCACAAAAGCTGTTGGAAGCATGCAGCAGGCTGGTGGCTTGCACAGGTTAATCCCTTTGGCTTTGCAAAATTGATAGTCGAGCGTACAATAGGTGGCATGGTTATCACAGTAGCAAAATCAGATGGCCGAGAGTTACTCAAACAAATTTTTGGAAATGCGTCAAATTTGAATAAACAGTTCCTTTGATATCCAACCTTCATTCGAGCAATAATATAAAGCTTCTTGTAGTAAGTCATTCACTTCTAATCGTAAATAAACATGGGAGGATCATATATTCACGTTGGATTAAATGTACAAATCACCGTTATGTTGTTGCCTTACCTCAATTTGTGATAAATCCACCTTGCTTCAGTCCTTTCTCGACGAAAATCATTCCCGGGTTCTGAACAGTGTATGTGACTTTAAGGAGCTACATATCCAATTGTTGCTAGTAAACGTTTCCTTTTTATTGAAGAGACGCCTTACATTATTTTTCTCCGCATCGTCATGTGCGCATTTCTTTAATTTTTGTCTAGAGACAAAAGAGTATCGATAACTTGATAACGTAGGCTACTAGTTATTGCTTCAGGGAACACAGGTATGCTTCCTAGCGATGGGTCCCTACTACTTTCTTTCAGTTATTGACCTTTTTAAAACCTTATCAAATTCCAAATTAGCTAAAACAAATAGTTTTTCATTCATACTGGTGATGCAGTACCAATTAAACAACGTTATTTTCCATTATCTTCATAGTGCATATTTTCGTAAGTTTATATTCACTTCAAATTATTATTTTCTGAGCATTTGATTTGCGCAACGCGTCATGATCATCGTCGACCTCCTACTTCCAGCATCCATTTTGGTTACTTCCTGATTATGACGTTTTAGTAGTTTAGGTTGTTGTGTTCGTAAGTGAATCATCCTTCTCTTTCCTACCTGATTTGATTTATTTACAAAACGTGCATGTTAGTTAGGTATGTTTAGTCTTGGACGACGACTGTGGAACAACATGAAACCTGACTCGTGAAGGGTAGTGGCCTCTCTTGTTCTCCACGCATCCTGAGCTAATTTGCCATGTAAATAGTCGTATCTTGGATTTACCGATTTTGTCTTACTGAACATGACTGTGGTGGTAGTGATGACCTAGAGCTTGGTTTGAAATCACGGTGGTAAGGAACCCTCTTCTCGGCCTCAAGTCTCGCGATTATTTCTTAATAGTTTGTCCTGGAAGGATTTTTCTTACTCTGGAGTTGAGTAGCATTTTGCCGTGATTTTTATGTTGCACCGAACACTGTTCCCGGGTTTCTCGCCTGACCCTTCCGAAGGTCATGGATTGAGTTTTCCGTTCTCTTTTACCTTCACATTCAATTTTTACCGGTTTCTCATTTGCTTCTCTGAAGGTGGTTTGCTTACAAACCCACCAGCTAAAGTTTTACTTTATTTTAGGTTCGGGTCCTTTATTCTCGTCTAGTGGCGTATGCGGGTGGTAACGCGTCATTGGCTTTATGGTGTTGCGAGGTCTTTCTGACCAACATCACCGCATTTTCCGTACTTCTTCGTACATTTCCTTTTTATTTTATTTACATTTTATTTTGGTATTAGTGTCAACATTTTGCTTAGCTTTTAATTAGTTTAACGTTTTTTATTTCCTTTAATTTTACTAAATTCATTTATTAGCTTAGTGTTTGGAATCTCCGCTTTGGTGATCTCCGAGTCCAAATTTTAGGAGGTCAGATGATGATCATGACGCGTTGCGCAAATCAAATGCTCAGAAAACAATAATTTGAAGTGGGAATATAAACTTTTACGAAAATATGCACTATGAAGATATGCAAATTAAGTTGCCTACCTCATACCTATATTTCAGTAATTAAAAACTTTCTTATATTTACAACTGAATGAATGAAAGACATTAAATTACGGTGTATTTTAATACAACTCAGAAAAGGGTTGTTATACACCCCCTCCTAAAATTTGGACTCGGAGATCACTAAAGCGGAGATTCCAAACACTAAGCTAATAAATGAATTTAGTAAAATTAAAGGAAATAAAAAACGTTAAACTAATTAAAAGCTAAGCAAAATGTTGACACTAATACCAAAATAAAATGTAAATAAAATAAAAAGGAAATGTACGAAGAAGTACGGAAAATGCGGTGATGTTGGTCAGGAAAGACCCCTCGCAACACCATAAAAGCCAATGACGCGTTACCACCCGCATACGCCACTAGACGAGAATAAAGGACCCGAACCCTAAAATAAAGTAAAAACTTTAGCTGGTGGGGTTTGTGAAGCAAACCACCATCAGAGGAAGCAAAATGAGAAACCGGTAAAAAAAATTGAATCTAAGGTAAAAAGAGAACGGAAACCAACCATGACCTGATGGATCAGCGGGCGGGGAACCCGGGAACAGTGCTCGGTGCAACGATAAAAAAATCACGGAAAAAGCCACTCCACTCGAGAGTCAAAAAAAATCCTTCCGGACAAACCATAAAAAAATAATCGCGATACTTGAGGCCGAGAGAGAGCGGTTCCATTACCCTACCCCGGTGATCTCAAACCAAGCCTCCTAGGTACATCACACTCAACCACCACAGTCACGTTCAGTAAGACAGAATCGGTAAATCCAAGATACGACTATTTCCATGGCAAATTAGCTCAGGATGCTCCGTCGTGGAGAACAAGAGAGCCCACTATACCCTTCACGAGATTCAGGTTTCATGTTGTTCCACAGTCGTCGTCCAAGACTAAACATACCCCTAACTAACATGCACGTTTTGTAAATAAATCGAAATCTAGGTGAGGTAGCAAAGAGAAGGGTGATGCACTCTTACGAACACAACCCCCTCCCCCTAAAACTACTAAAACGTCATAATCAGGAAGTAACCAAAATGGATGCTTTGGAAGTAGGAGGTCAGATGATGATCATGACGCGTTGCGCAAATCAAATGCTCAGAAAACAATAATTTGAAGTGGGAATATAAACCTTTACGAAAATATGCACTATGAAGATATGCAAATTAAGTTGCCTACCTCATACCTATATTTCAATAATTAAAAACTTTCTTATATTTACAACTGAATGAATGAAAGACATTAAATTACGGTGTATTTTAATACAACTCAGAAAAGGTTGTTACAATATCCAATATTTGTCCGTGGAATAATATGAAGTTTCTGGTAGCAGTGAACGCATTCGCTTCCAGTTAAAAATGAACAGGACAGGATTATAAATTCGGGTTGTTATTTACTTCCCCTCTCTCAACGTGTGACAAACCCAATGTGCTTTAGTTAGAACGCAGGTATTCTCACTAGTGATATGCCCCTACTATTGTTCTTGGATATTTAACATTTGTCCGAGGAACTGTATGAAACTTCGTAGCAGTGAATCCATTTCCTTCCAGTCGACAAAAAACTTGGTAGGAACATAAGTTCGCGTCGGACTAACTGTACAAACCACCGTTATGTTCTTCTCTCAACGTGCGACAAAATCAATGTGCTTTAATCTTTTCTTGCGAATAGAGCAACCAATTCTTACATTAGCTACAGCAGCTTCTAAGTTATCACCATTACAAGAGGCCTACTCAGTCCGTCTTTTACGTCTGTGATTCTCAAATTTCGTGTATCTAGGTATTGGTACACAGCCTCTTTGAATAGCCACTATAACGCCAAATATAATTCCGTAGTATCATACGAAAAAACTCATTTTTTGATATCACGAATAGAACTACAACTTTTCTCGGTATGTTTAAAGTATATATCACTAATCACTTATTAATGTTATGTTTGGCAGGCTAATAGCCGTTATGCTCTTAAGAAACTGCCGGCTTTATTATTTTGCTCTACTACGATTATAGGAAATGCAGCATTTTACTGACATTTCGTCACACAATTGCTGTTGTTACTCATAGATGGTGGTCGCGTGTAATTTTTCATCTGCAGTACACGTAGGTAAAATAATTGGTGGTATGCATTACACCATAGATCAGTGTTTTGTGTTATCGATAGTAAGTTCGACGCCATTATCTTTTTCCGATATTAATTCAATTGAATTACATCAGATATTGACGGATTATCCTGCAGAATCCGAGGCGGTTCTGCCACTTTGCTAATAATAAACATTATAATTAACTGATATTTATATTGTGCATCCCTAACATAGCATTTTAATCTAATACAATAAAGAGGTTCAAGTATGCGTTTTATGTATGATATAGATTCCCCACTTTTACAAAACGTGAGATATTTAACGCACGCTTCTGAAACGGATTGAGGAAGATGAACCGGTTACATTGATTATAAACGTTTGTTGTAAAACAGAATAAATTCTATTTTTTAAAGCTCATATGATTAGCTTTAGGTTTATATGAGCACAGTGAGGGAAACGTACATAATATGGCTCTTAAAATAAAATTTTATGGAATTTTTTTTTTATTAACTCCTAACAAAGTTAGGTATTCGCATCAAATATTTCTACGGTTTTATTAATTTATTTTTTTTAATTACAACGAATAACTAAGTGAGGGACGCCAACATTTTTAAAATAATAATTTGTAAATATTTCATTTTAATTTCTGAATCCCTGCGTACTACATTGCATAATTAATTAGTGTTTTAAAATTACAAAAACACTTAAATTATAAAACGTTCGATAATCATTCAAAACCTGTATAATTAAACCAATACGTGTTTCAATCTTTTAATTTGTAATGTTTTATGTAAATCGTTAAATGGGGAAAGTGTTGTCTGAACAAGCTCTAAACTTAGTAAAATTCCGTTATACATAGAAGACCACCTTCGGTTTAAGATCGTACACCACATATCATTATATAGGTAATATGTAAAATAGGTGGAGGCGCGAATACTACTGCCGTATGTTATGACGCCTACGCTTTGGAGGAGCGCGAACTTATGGAAATGGTCCTTATTTGAATACCAAAGCGCCACTGTTTTATGCTTATCTTGCAGGTGGTGTTAGTGCAGGGCCGGTACTTGTCCTTCCTACCATTATGCAGTCGCAACGAGCCCGTATTCTTAGCCACCTGCACCCCCGTGGCGATGCCAGAGACTCGCGAATGCGTGGTGCAGGGCGCCACCAACGTCTTCACGTCGATCCATTCTATGGACATGCGTTTCATCCATATTGACAATAAGTGAGTATGCAGCTTTTGTTCTTCCTTGCACTAAATCAACGACCACTCGTGATAGCTGGGCGGTCCAGGTCACCAGGTCGCGAGAGCCGCGGTGACATTATTTGCTATAAATCATTATTATAGTTACAATTTTGTTTCAGTGGCGAATTTTACTTAGGATTCCCTCTTAGTGACCTTCAAGGAGTATCCTGGTATAGATTATTACATTGGGAATGCACGAGGGAAGCACAAACAAAACATAGACTTAGTAAGAATACATTTATTTCATAAATTAAATATTATTTAATTTACGTTTTAGTAACGCAATCTGAACAAGAACGATCGTGCATCTTGTTAGCTCAATTTCAACGACGGTCTGGAGAATGGTTATGGATGCATTGTGTATTACAAGTGAAAGAAAGTACGGAAAGTAATCAACAACCCGTGATAGTGTGCACTAATCAAGTTTTAAATGATTCAGAAGCATCCGTTATGCGTAATAATAGCTGGCTCTATCATTATTATTCTGTACAAAATAAGCTTCAGTACGGTTTAGCATATGACGTAGCTCCTGCAACTAGATTATTATACTATCCTGAGCATCCACAACCAGAATTTACTAGTAGCCATGAATCGACCGGATTTGCTCACATTGCAGCGATGCCAACTACGCTACAACCACACATCACGCAACATGGTTCTTCTTCACATCCACATCACAATCAACACCATCATCATCACAGACGAGCAGATCCAGAACCTGTAGATTATTCATACAGCAAAAGAAAACCCAAAGACCTTCAAAACCTTGAGTTAGAAGTTGCTAATATAAATACTGCTGAAGTTGATAGTGGAAGTGGAAGTTTACTTGTGATAACGCATTCAACCGAACGACCAAGAACTCTCTTAAAAATTGATCCTAGTGACCTTATTGAACAATGGAATCCCAGTCCTCCGTGGTCAGATACACTTCAAAAAGTGCCTGACTTGTGTCATCAAGAACTCAGTCCGTATATAGGAAGTGCTCCACCAACTCCAACCACTACTCCTAGTACACATTCTGGAAACGCGTTCTCCTTTGACTGGATGCCCGAACAATCGGTACCAAGTATGACAATTGTAGCAACGTCAATAGAAGATTCTGAAGGACAAAATTACTGGCCAAGTGAACACCGTTTGTTTCCTTTACAACCTCCTCCAAAACGAAACCACCCACCTCCAGGACGATCTGAAACAACAGATCGTGATACCCCTTAGCGCTGCGATTAAATAAATTAGTATAACCTAAGTGCAATACCATAGGGGCTTTTATCGTTATTTATTTAAAATCAAAGATATTGGGTTAATTATTATGTAGCTACCAATGATTCCTATTATGTGTTCAAACCATGGCCAATTTAAATAGTTTAAGCAATAATGGTTCCTGATGGTAAGTATTTTATATGTATAAACACATTAATTTTACTACCGGACCGGAATTTAGTACTATTGTAACTTGGTCAAAATAATAAGAGCACTCTTGCAATGGATAATAATTTGGCAAAAACTACAAAATTGCAATACTTGATATTTGGTGAGTTAAGTACTGTAAACTCTCTCCATTTTCAAACATGCAATACATCTACCTGACAGAATAGAATTATACTTTGGTCCGAATTTGAATTATCATATTTGCTTCCCGAATGTTTACTTTCTCTTTTTCTATAAAAAGAAATACTGTTAGAAATGAAGCAAATGAGGTAGCTGTACGAATGAACAATGTTAACAGTTAATTTTTTTGTGGCGGGTCAGTGTGTGATACAGCACTATAATAGAAGTGTGTTTTAAAAAAAATTCTTTATTTTCATATTAAGGTGGTTATGAAATATTTTAATTCACTTTGCCAAAAACTTGCTTGCTATATGTGGAATGTGCTAACGTTCAATTAATAATAATAATAAAGCAGTTTATTTAGCAGTTAACTATACAATTCACAATACTTAAGTAATTTTATCTTATAAAAAAAATAAATAGAGGAACACTAAAGAATGTTTAGTAAAATATAAACTATTGGTAGCTATCACCCAGCCTTCTTAAGTGTTCTTTCAGTCTTATTTTGAATAGCTTCAAACTTAAAGCTTAAATTAATTTTCAGTGTCTACCGATTTCTGAAGCAGGTCAGAGGAACAGTCAAATAGTCACCTAAATAACTAGGAAAATTGCTCGTTTTGACCATATAGTTACTTGGGGCAGACGTAAACGTATTTAGTGTGCTGATAGCCATTAAGATAGCAGAAGACTCTTCTTCTTACCGCATTGGTGCCAACGTAATTAAATTGCAATGCCCTATGATGACCCATAGAACCTCATCATCTTTACTTAGTAAAATAAAGAAATCATTTTAGTAATTTTATTCATATTAGACTACTTGCTATCGCTATCAAGATTTAATGTCCAAAAATATTTTCTTACAAGATTATATCATCAGGAGAAAAAATGGATGTTTTAGCTAAAGTAGGTATCTCAAACTTTTTCAAAAATTGCGGTATTGCAAATTTTGTTATTCAAGAAGGCATTATTTGATTCATGTACAAGTGAACGAATTATCACTGTTTCTTGACAATATGTAATAATGTGCTCTAAATCTTGACCACAGTTACATTTTCAAATTGTTTTATCCTGATTCCGGTCCTTATTACTTGAAACATATTAATGTGATACATAATAATGTTTGAAAGTCAATAAACAAAACTGTATAGTTCTTAAATGAATTTCATCATAGAACGTTAGGACACAATAATATAATTGCGAGTGTAATTTGTGATGTAATTTTATAAATTTTGGAATTACAGTTAGGTATACAAGTATTATAAAATGTGGGCAGTTTTAATAATAGGATTTTTAATTTATTTATATATAATTCTTTTTCCAATAAAAGATGCTAGTTTTTAAGTTTATACTTAAGCAATAAAGAAATATATACCTAGGTACGTAGTTACTCAACATGTATTACCTAACATCTTTTATTGAAAGAAAACTGTAGATAATGTTTTTTTTCTTTCTTTGTACCTATAAAATTGTTTCACTTTTAAGTGGATTAGGGCTATCAAAAATTTGAATATTTGGTTTCTGAAGTGTATTTATTTTAAACAATTATCCATGTAAATGGAGATTAATCAAAAATAAGTATATCCACATATGTGTATAACATATATCAAATCAAGTGATTTGATATGATTGGCATCAATTGAATAATTAAAAAAATTAAATAAACCCCAAGATTGAGGCAGATTGTCATTTTTTGAAATTTGTATATTTATATAAATGAGCTATATTTGTTAAGTTAATTTATTAAATGAGAATACAAATTAAAAATATATTTTATAAATTATGTTCTAAACATACAAATATGTAAATTTATCAGTATTATACATTCCTATTAAATAATTAAATTGGTTGGATCCTTCTTGCAGAAATTTAATTCTTCCACTTCTTATCCTAAAAGTACTCTCAATGAAATGCAGTATATACACTAGCATACTTTACAACATTCACTTTCTTGTAAGAACATAAAAAACTGTAAATTGCAAAATCAATCGCCAAATATGTAGGCAACTCACAATTCAAATAAGTATAAGTTGCATAACAGAACATCTTACAAAAAAGTAAATATAAACAACGCTTAACTTACAGAAGCCAGAACTCTTTCAGCATAATCATAGTATTCTGATTCTCGTGGAATCTCCAATTTATAAGACTGTATAGCTAATCGATCTCGTTGCGCAACATATAAGTTGATGACAAAATTGTGGCATGACAGTTTTTTTCCTAATGATAGGCTCAATTCTGTGTCCACAACACACGATAAAAAGTCTTCCAATATTTCTATAGGAGCATTGTGTTTACTTAAAATAGAAATAAATAGCTGAGCACTAATTACAGATTTTAACGAGTTCCTCTTGGTTAACCAATTCTAAAACAAAAACATTTAAATATTACACATACAAAATCAGTATGGTCAGGTGTATTTTACTAGGCCCGACGATTTCAAATTTCTTAACAATAGAACCGCCACACAATTGTTACACCTAGAACCGCCGCTACCGGTCAAATTGACCGACATAAGAATAGGCTGTTTCAAAATGCTTTATTCAGAATTTTAATATAAACTTACAAATTATAGGAAACTCATAATAAAAACTTACATTTTAACCTAAACAAAATTAAAACAACTATTCTACAGCTTTAGTGATCAACCTACATAAGTAAAGAAGCAGTTTTTCGTTTGGTTACACACATTTTTTACAATAAGTCGATAGGTATACTTTCCACATACATATTTCTGACATGTTTCGCACACATTCGGGGTTTTGTTTTCATACTTAGTTGTTGACATGTTCGGCGTTTTCGTTTTTCAGTCTGCTGGGTGTAGCTCCTACTGCTTCTTTTGTCTCCACATCAGTCTGCCTTAAGGTTTTGTATCCATTTGCGGAATCTTCAGGTAGTTCGAATAAAAGAAATTCCTTCTTTTTATCTTTTTTTCACTTATCTCCTTGTACAGCATGTAATACAGAACCGAATTTGAAGTAAGCCACCCTAAACATCGATCAAGTTTACAAAACCGTAACTATTTTATTTATTGATGGATTTTAGCGATTTTTGAATTATTCTTTTCTACATATGCTACCTCTACAGGGTGATATACGTGAGCAGGTTTTTTAACTTTTTTCAGTGGAGTGTCTCAGTATTATTGAACACCCTGATATATTTTATAGATCAAGAGGTAAATTGAAACAAAATTGTATTGGCACTTTAATAACAACTGAATATTGGAACCATAAAACATCTAAAACATAATCATGACATCAATTGTCTAAACTTAAGCTATGGTTAAGAATTATTATTATTATTAATAATAATGAGTTGCTCTCCCTTGAGCCCTTATTACTTTATCACATCGTCTAGGCATGTTCCTTATAATCCCGTCGATTAAGTCGCTGGGTAGAGCGTCCCGATCTTCGTGCAGAGGAATAGTCAAGTCGTTGACATTATTGCGAGCATGAGGACGACTTGAAATTTCGTCTTTGAAGAGCGTCCCACACACGCTCTATGGTATCCACCACAAGGAACCTGTTCTACATTGCAATTCTGGTCATACCTCTCATTCTGCCGTTACCACACGCGTTTACAATTACTGTCTGGATGTAACCAAAAACGCGATTCATCTATAAATAGACAGTTTGACCAGTCGACATCGCTCCAGTGTTGATGGTCACGGGCAAATTGTAGACGGTTTCTTTAATGTGCCGCAGTCCATTTTGGATGTCGAGGGGGCGTTTGGAGGATAAATGTGCCTCCTTAAGTCATTAACTCCTCTTGATTCAAGCAAAATCGGTTTTACCTGCGTGGCATTTAAATGTCGGTTTTGCAGAACTATTCTTCTTAAAAATCTATCCATTGCAGGAGTTGTGCAACGCTGTCGTCCACGGACGTGTGTGTAATTTGGTGTGTTGTTTTCCAGATAACCTTTCGAAGCCCGATTTACAGAACATCTAGACACACTCAAACGTCTCTACGCGAGACACCTGACTCAATCAGTCCAATACACATTCCTATAAGAACGTTTTCTAATCGAGGCATTTTAATTTAAGTAATAATTATTTTGCAGAGTAAGTGACAGAAGTGTCAAAGAATTTATCACAAACGTCAAAGAATCTTGGCCAACGTTACATTCCTTAAATTTGGTTTACCAAGTCAGAAATTACAAGTGTAAATATAATTGTTTTTCAATTTACCTCTTGATAGAGTTGAAATATAAAAAGTGGTATGATGACGACAAATATAGGTAGCTATTGTACCAAACAGTGAATATACAGGGTGTTCAATAAGACCGAGACATTCCACTGAAACATGTTAAAAACCTGCTCACGTAGAGGCAGCGTATGAAGAAAATTGAAGTATTTTTAAACTGGCATTTGAAGCTACATAATTTAGGAAAGAAATAATTCAAAAATCGCTAAAATCCATCAATAAATAAAAAAGTTACAGCTTTGTAAACTTGATCGATATTTAGGGTAGCTCACTTCAAATTCGTGTCTGTATACATCAATGAGGTATACCTCGTTGATATACATGAACTGGCCATCGACAAGATCCAGCTTTTATAGGATGCTTGCGAGCCCTTTGGTCGATAATATTAACTCCGTACTTTTTATCATTATAGTAGAGTACTGTCTCTGGTTTTATTCTTCGGATTAGGCTCAATAATAATAATAATTTATTAATGTTAACATATACTAAGTATGTACAGTGTGATTCAAACTCGACGCCTTAGGCTTATTGTACGAAAACGGAAGATAATTAATATCTGATTGAGGGATCTTAAATGGTTTATGTTAGACTATAATTTGCACCAAAAACAAAATTTGTAAAAAATTTTGAAATTGAGGTTATGTTGTCCAAAAATAATTTTTTCCCAGGAAATGTTTTTTTTTATATATATTTCGGTGTTATCATTTTTCTGAGTTCAATCTGTCCAAAAACTATTGTCTATCTTGTTGGCTTTAAAACTTGCAAGGAAACTATATGTAATAAGAAGAGCTGTAAAATCGAATTTATTTGTCAAACTTGACTACACCAATAAAAAAATTTCATTTTAGTAAAAAATATTATTGCTGTGGTTGATAATACTCAAACAAAAAGAACAATATATTTCTTAAAACTAATTACACATAAAAAAAATAAAAATAAAAATATTAAATTAAAAATTGAAACATCAGTTTCTATGATTTTTCTTAAAGTTTCCCTGGATACATGACTACAAGCTGTTCTATTTTCTCTTTCAAATGGTTAACATTTCGAGAAGAGGTTTTGTAAACTTCTGTTTTAATGTTCCCCAAAGGAAAAAATCTAAAGGCTTAAGGTCCAGTGATTTTGCAAGCCATACTAATGGTCCAGTTATACCTATCCATCAAATTATCCGAATAATCCATGAGGATTGTGACATTATGCGTGGGACTCCCCCATATCGAAACACCAAATTTTCACCTAACTGAAGAGAAACTTCGTCCAATAAAGGACGAAGCTTTTCTGGTAGCAACCTTACATAGTTTCTGCCTTCAAGATTATGGTTATAAAAATGTGGACCAATAAAATTTTGACCAATTATACCACACCAAACGTTTATACCAACATGTCAATAGTTTTGAATTTCATTTATTACGTGGCGATTTTCTGTTGACCAATACTGAGAGTTTTTACGATTATGCTTTCCATTACTTATAAATCGGTTCTCATCAGTCCATAAAACATGGTGAAATATCGTTGATCCCTTATTTCATGACCAATCATTACATTAAAAATAAAATTTAGACGTTATTCTTCATGGGTTTCAGTTAAAAGTTCCAAATTGTGTAATTTGTAATCATGATATTTATATTTATTCAAAACTCCCTACATAATAAAATTAGTTCCAAACGACTGAACTTTTTTGCATCAGGGTGGTGCCGTTCTGGATATGCTTCACGGTATATCTGGGTTGCTCGCACTGAATTCTTGGTGCATTCACCACTTTTTCATTGTGAGAAAACGTTGTTACTAACAAAATAAAAACTTAATTATAACCAGTCAATTAAACTGTCTTAACACCGTTAATTTTAAACTTTGACGAGAATAAATTTGTAGGTTTATCAATTTACAACTGGCTAACACTATTTTATTTTACATTTTGTTAAATATACTTTTCCCTGTAACTGTTGAACTCGAGTTAGAAAAGTGTTTTTTGTACAGAATGAATTCGGAAAAATGGCAACATTCCAAATATATACATCTATTAAAAAAATATATTTTTGGACAACATAACCTTAATTTTTAAAAGAATTAAAGAATAACATAAACCATTTAAGACCCCTTAATGAGATTTTATTTATCTTCTTTGAATCACCCTGTACACACATCAGACAGTTAAAATTTGAGATCACTCTATTGGTAATGTATTATAAAATAATACACCTAAATAGTTTGGGCCATTTTGGGAAACTGGCAATTCAGATTATAAGGTTGTTTCTAATATTTTTATAATTATTTACAGTCGTGAAGCAGAAAATGTCTCTAAAATTGAGAATCCTAAAAAATTAAAACAAACTCAGCTACGGTTAATATAATTCAAACATAAGAGAATCTGAGAAGAATGTAGCCAATTCCGACAAAAATATTTAGCAGAACTAAATTACCGCACAGGATGTAGGTTTTTCCGACTAATGCGCCTTATTCCAATATTTTGTTCCTAATTTCGTTCTATCGTTGAAATAAATTTGGACTATAAACCATATATTTATTGTAAAAAAAAAACAACTAATAATTCTTGCATTAATAATAATAAAAAAAAAAACTAAAAATCACATCAGTTTATTTTTCTGTCCTGTTTAATAATAATAATAATAGTTCTGAATAACGACATATGTCCTGTGTCATTTTTATTTCATCTTAAATTAGTAATTTTTAAGTGTTTTAGTTAAATGTAAATCAAGAAATTTGGTTTGTTTGTGAAATTTGGACCTGAATTTTACGAACGCAGTAAAATAATATGCTTTAAAAGCAATTTATTAAAAACTAGAAATTTTGAATGTTCCACTGTGAGGTATTGTCATATTCGTCAAAATTAGATTTTTTTCCAAATTGGAAATGATCAATAGGTGCTAGCATTTCATTAAACTATGGCTTTTAATGGATATGATATATTAATAGGCAGAGTGAGTAATTTTAATAGTTATTAATTTAAACTTTCAATATTTAGTTTTTAATAAACTACATTTAGTTTAACAATTGAACATTGTAGTAATTAATTTGAGTGAAATTTGAGAAATGGCACAAAATTCATTAGTGAATTAAAATGTTTTAAACTTTTCATTAATAACAATGAATGAATGAATGGGGTTACCAATCCCCTTTTTTATGAATACTTCTCTTCAGAATATTTGTTAACTTAAAGACAAAGGAGCCTTCAGCTCTTTGTGCCTTCTGTTTACCAGGATGATTAATTCAAGTTATCCTTTCAAATTTTAATTCTCATATAAATTTAATAATGTACTTGGTTCGATATTTTCAAAAATTTTTTAAATCATTACTATGACTACAGCAGTATAGCCTCTTATTCTACTGAATTAGATTTTAATGCCTGATGATGACAATGTATTAATCTTGTCGAAACATGTCGCCTCTTTTATATCAAGTTATTTGACTCTTATGCTTGTTCTGAAATAATTAAAAAACAGAATTTCATGGGGAAGGTTTTGAGTTTTATTAGCATCGATTAAAGATACTGAAGATGCCTAAAGAGTAAAACCCGCCTCAGCCGCCAGAAAACTTCAAGTAGTAGAACAAAGCGAGCCAAAACAGTGAAGCAATTCTGGTTGAACAAAAAAATCAAGGAACTATCTCTTCTAGGTATTATTTAATTATTATCTGTACTTAGGTAAATATTTTAAATTATGTATAGGGCCTCAGTGAGTACTGCACATTACAACCCTCAATCGTCTGTTGCCTTGCAACACTGTGAAGAATTATAGGATAACGATACACCTATTAGTATAAATATAGAGAAGGCTCAAAATGCTTGGAGAACAAATAAAGAATATGACAGGTTCGTTTTATAATATTAAATTATGGTTAACATTTGTACTGTTTTCATTGTAGTATCATGTCTGAAAATTTAGTGATCGAAACAGAACAAAAGCCAGAGGCGAAAGTTAGTGGTAATAGTCAACCTAACATTTTTCGTTGAACAATTAATTCGCGTGACAGAGCAGCATGCACCTTACCATTGAAAAAGGAAATCGAAGTGGCTTGCATTCCACCATTATTATAAGTTATTGGTGTGAAAAGAGATATTCATGCTCAACTGTCGATTATGAGAGAACAAATTTCAACAAAAATGCCGTATGGGGAACCATTTCAAGTGGAAGCACATTTAAGCATAACGAAGAACTTCTTTGTGTTATGGATATTCCTCCGTTATCAGGGATATTATTTTATGAGCTTCAAGATCAGTTATCTAAGGTATAGTAGCACTACTCTCTATGATGCAAATTCCATACATTTTTATACTATAATTTTCCTTTGCATTTGCTACGAAATGTAATTTATTCATCTATCATATCGGTTTGGATGCATGCGTCAATTAAAGACAAGGAAGCCGCAGGCACAGAAGAGCGCAACCTCGCAATAGAGAAAAACAATGTTGATGCTGATGGGGTGCCCTGGATTTGTGTATATTTAGACGGAGGATGGTCCAAAAGAAGTTATGGGAGTAATTTTGATGCAGCGTCTGGTGTTGTAAGCTTAATCATTTTGTAACTAATAAATTTTATAACAGAATATTTCAGGGAGTAATTATAGGCAGAGCAACAAAAAAAGTTTTAGATTTAGACGTTCGAAATAACTTTTTCATTATATGTACTAGACAAGAAAAGAACAATGAAGCAACCAAACCTCATATATGTTTTAAAAACTGGACAGGGTCATCATCGGCCATGGAAGCAGACAATTGTAGAAGAGTTTTGTCGCAGTGAAGAAACTCATAATCTAATATACAAACAGTTTATTGCCGATAGTGATTCTAGTGTATATGCAAAAATACAACATGTGCCTTACGGAAAGGAAGTACGTATATGAAAGTATACCGGACTCTTGACCTTTGTGTTTTATAGGTTAAGAAAATTGAATGTACTAACCATATTATTAAAAATTATGGCAAACGATTATACGCCCTCAAAAATAATACAAGCCATGTTGCGCTAGCTGTCAGAAAACAACTGACCATTAAAAAAATAACGGAGTTGGAGAAGATTGCTCAGAAAGCAATATATGCCAATGTACATGGTGATATTGCATCACTGACTGAGGATTTAGGAAATGGACCAAATCATGTATTTTCAGATCATTCCAAATGTTAAAAACTATAATTGTGGTGAATTGATGGGTGAAATTACAGCCGAATTCAATGAAACATGAGCATCAGGCCTTTACCGATTAGTTCAAGGTAATTATTTATGAATGTACCTTATGTTTTCTATGATAGAATTGTTGTAGGAGCTCTCAGTCTTGTTATAAGGGAGGGTGATTCACTTATTGATAAGAGACCAACAATCGAGCGGAATTATTCATGTCTGTGCTGGCTCGATTTAATGCAGGCAAGAGGCTGAATTTGATTCAGAAAGGTTCATTTCAGACTCGATCTTATTTGTCGGCCCTTAGGTATAATGAAGGTACTACTTTAGAATTTGTACCCACTTTTTTGTGAACAGGATTTAATTTGCATTATACACCATGGAAGGAAGTATATAAAAAAAGTCCAGGAAAGATTAAAAAAAATTCATGGCCTCACAAACCAAATACAAAAGAAAATTGAATTTTAATAGAAATCCAATTTAAAAAAAGCAAAAAACTACCAGGGGTATTAGCAATGTGCGTAATGTAGATTATGGTCCATTGGCTCTTGAGGCTGAAATATCTACACAACAAATGGGCAATGAATGTGAGAGGTATCTAGAGAAATTGAAAGTAATGTATAACTCATTTTTATTGCATGTTTTATAATGATCACTTCATTTGTTAGATTACACCTGAAAGAAGAGTTGAAATTGCTCAACTTACTGTGGGGCAATTTAAAAATGTTCTGTATAGATCAGAAAGAGCAGAAAAATTGACAGCTTCTAACTAAATAAAAAGTAATAAAAAGAAGAAATCACATTTCTTGCCATTCTTTGGTTAAGACAATTCTTTCGCCACAGTACTTTACCTCTGAAGCAACCGAGTATGGTAGAATAAATGAAGCAGTTGCTGTATCCTTATTGGAAGAAAAATTAAACATCAAAGTTGCACCAAATGGCATGTTTTTAGATATCACCTATCCATTTTTGGGTGCTTCACTGTACCGTATGTATGCATTCCAATAATTAAATACAGAAACAACTTCAGAATAGGTTTGATTGGGGAACAAGAAATTGTAGCAGTAAAATGTTTACTTAAAGTTTCCAAACTTGGTATCACTTTAGAAGAAGCCGCAAAAACGATACTGAGTTTGTGCTTAGAATATTAAAATGGTACTTTGTCGTTAAAGAAAAATCATAATTATTATTACCAGGTTAGAAAATGATATTACCTTATTAAATTACTATACATGCTTATTTGAAACTGTCATTTTAGGTACAAGGGCAGCTACATATTACGCAATCTGAGATTTCCAACTTTGTTGTATTTGTGAACCATAAGTCACCACTATTCATAGAAAAAATTTAACGTGACGCTATATTTTGGGAAAGTAGTATGGAAAACAAGTTAATAACATTCTACAAATGTTGTATTTTACCTGAAATCATACAAGGCAATCTAAAACGAGGATTGAGATGTATCGATCCTCCATACATTATCGCTGCTCAACATAAACGGCAGAGGAAGATTGACATCAAAAAAAAGAAGAAAGCTCCGACAAATACTCTAAAAACGGACTTGTAGCACGATACTCCAACAGTGTTCTTTTTTGTAATCAAAGTCGTGAAGCAAGGCTTTCATAATCATAATTTGTATTAAATGTATTAAATATGAACTAACACACTTGTATTACTACTTATAGCTAGTAGAAACAAGGTTGTTAAAGTGTAAAACATCTAATCGGAGTCATTGTAAAGCTTCATTCCGCATAGCAATTACGTTCTCATCCTTATAACCATCTTGCCGACGATTAGGTGAATTGATCTCTGTAATGTATTGTTTAAGAAATATAATTTGTATTTCTGCGATGTAACTTTTTTTCAATAAAGCTGTACGGTTGGAGTCCTTTTTTAATTTGAATCCTAGCGCCTGGATTACACGATGAAGACTGCTGTCACTTATTAATATGTTACGAATTTCTGCATTTAAACTTGCAACTATGACATGTGTAAAAGATTGTGATTGTATTGTGCATACATATTGTATGACGTATTCCTTATGCCCATTTTGAATGTTTAAAGTGGATCGTCAGATTTTTTCTGGCATGGTGGTTTTTTACCCGGACTTGTTAAAACTGGGTTAGATGCAGTTCAAGATGATATTTCTCACCGTCTTCTGAAATGTACCCAAGACGCTTGCCACATGCTGTAATTTCGTGATTGTAATGAATTAAGATATAAACAGTTAATGTCATACACTTGGACAGCAGATACTGATATCAGGGACTCTCATTTTCTATAAAGTGTGTAATAAATGATAATTAAAAGAAGTCAATGTAGGAAATGAGGAAACAGTCACAGGATAAACAAATAAATGGAGTATTAGTCAAATGAGAATTATATGCATATAAAACAAATTGATTTCGCGTTTATAGGTTTACTCTTTCTACTACATTTGCTTATTCAATACGGTGTCGATTTCGTCAAATGCACTATATGTTCACCATTCATTATTTAATTCACTTATACAGTATAAACAAATTGGATAGCTACATTCAGAAATTAATGACGTAGCGACAAACTCTCCTGACAAGGATAGTAACTGGTAATGTGAGCATTCATATTTAAAAAATTGTCACAAACTATTTCATAAAATACACAATGCAAATTGTTCATAACCTAGATTTATATGAAACGCGCTCTGGAAATTTTAAAATGCTCCAACTTCACGTCGGAAGAGCACCATCTACTTACGATGCGTTGAACTGTTAATAGGAGCTAACAACGTTTGAATTATACCGCTATTTTTATTCTCGTAAGCAACGAGAGCGCAAACTAATATCAAGGACAGCTCTCTTTTTTGAAGTTGAGTACGCTTCCAAGTTAACAAATCATTAATATACATCCTTATATACGGTATAATGGTAATTGTAAATTGATTAAACCTATATATCTTCTTGAGAGGAATGATTTCTTTCCCAAAAAAATTGAACTACCTACTTTGGTAATTTTTGTTGCATTATTTAGTAATCAAATTATATGGCAAATGTATAATTCTATACATTAGTTCACCCTCTACAAATGGTGTAAATTGTACAGTATAATGTTACGTACTTTAGTAGTTGTCCTTGACATTAGGAGTGCCTATAATTTGTATTACATTCCCCAGCCTTAAGAAATATCAGTCGAGAATTTGATTGACTGCAATGCTGTATTGATGTTTTCGGTGGACATTTTGAACCTTTATTATGAAATTAATTAATTTTATAAGAATTTTGTCTTAATAACCGATGTCTTTGAATTTTTTATAATAATTTGTCACACTTTTATTTGTTCACGACTAACTTGTTATAATAGAAATTAAAAAAAAAATCTTTCTGTTATTAAATTGAAAATATCTCAGAAATTAACGATTTTAGCTATAGGGAGTGCTTAATAAAAATGAAAGAATATAAAGTGTATTTTCACATTTTAAAATGAAATACAGGGTCATTCATTTGAAAAAATTGAAAAAATCATGTGTTCGAGTTTTGGCTCACTCTATATTCAATCGGTGCAATAATAAAGAAATAGTTATGCTTGAAAAAAATTATTGTTACGTTGTTCTGTCTAGGATATACAGGATGTTGAAATGAGAATGATTTTGGTGTACAATTGACCATAACTTTTGAAATACCCTGTATAACGTAATGAAACCTATACTGGAAGTATGGGGGAGATGAGCTTAATCTAAATTTGAAATAATGTATAGGGTGTCCCATTTAAAAAAAAGTATGTTTGGTTCACCGTGGTAATATGTAACACCCTGTAACTACGAAAATAATTTTATAATGTGAAGTTTGAAGTTGCCTATAATTTATGTAAATAACTTTTTTTAATATCTCCTTTAATAACGGATATATCGTACTTCGACGCACTAATGGCGCACCCTGTATGTTATGAATGGGACAAAATGCAACTTTTTAAAAAATTGATCACAACAGGTTGCACTATAAAAATTATAAGTTGTAAATTATAATATTCTATACTTTAATAATGAATGATTGATACTTGCCATCCAGAATTGGTCTGTGCAGTATTGCTATCTTGGAAACTATTAGAGATCGAGAGACAGTTAAATAGAGAAAGTTTTAGAGAATTTTGAGCCCACTAAAATGCCATTCCGAAATCAATGCTATCTCTACTATTTTTCAAAATATTCGGAAAAAACTGAAAATCGACAATTTTTATTTTTAGCTATATCTGAACAGATATAATAAAATAAATTACCCTTTGCTATTGCCACTTTTTATCCTCTATTGATTGGTGACAGAAAAAAATTAATCCGAAGTTTCGTCGATTAGAGACCATCACCAACTTTATTTTTTCATATGGGGCGGAAATTAGCTTATGGTATAAAATGATTGCTATTTTTATTCTAAATCCAACGATGTATACCACTAAAGATAATTCGATGTTTCGACCCTCATTCTTGACATTTTCAAATATTTCTTTTTTTTTATGAAACATTTCACATTTCACCAAAAATCTCCCGTAAAAATGCTCGGACTTCCCCTTGATGGAACCACAAATTCATCAGGGGGAACAGCTTCACGAATGGATGGAATGATTTGGTTTTGCAACATTAAAAGATATCCTTGCCCTGTTAACGTGTGGTCATAAATAAATGGACCAATCAGACGATTTAACGAATGAGTCGTAGTTAATTTATTAAATGTTACTCAATTACCTCAAACAAAGATATTACTTACCGATCATTCCGCACCACACATTAAAACCAAATCGTACTTGAAGTCGACGTGGATCGCGAATATGTGGATTTTCGCGGGTCCAGTAATCATGATTTTTTTAAGACTACACAGTTGGTGCCTCATCTGTCCATACAACTTTATCAGAAAAATCAGGACTTTCTTGACATTTACGATGGTACCAATTACAAAATTCGATTCTCCTGTCAAAGTCACCTTCTTGCAGACCTTGTACAATTGTTGGCTTGTAAGTATGACATTTAATAACTTTCAAAACATTCTGTATAGTGGATTTTGGAATATGAAACTCCGTGCCACAATTTCGTACTGAAGATTTCGGATTTTGGTCAAAATATTCCAAAATGTTTCCGTTACGATTCTGATTATCGATCGCATACTTTTTTGAACGTGGTTTTTCAAAACTTCCAACTTCTATTAAATTTCTTACTACATTATTAAAATGATTTCTGCCAGGTTGTCTTCTTTCGGGGTACATTTGAAAATAGTCATCACTAGCTCTGGTGGTATTTCTTTCATTTTTGATATAGCACACTAATATATCAAAATTTTCTTCATTAGAATAATTTAACGCCATTTTCAAACAATGTTTTCTTTTAATCTGTTGACATCTATAATTTGAATCTGAACACACAAGAGATTAAGCAATCAAACTAGAACCAAAATATTTAAGAAGAGCGCACATTTGTTTATGGTTAATAGTATGAAATGATCTTGACATATCAAGAAGAACTAACACTGAAATTAAACCATTGTTCGCCGATGCAAAAAGATGATCCATTACAGTTGCTAATGCAGTATACGTGCTAAATCCCTTCCTAAATCCATATTGCGATAAAGGTAATAATAAAGTAGCTTTTCAAATAATTTTGAGATTACAGGTAAAATACTTATAATTTTAAAATCCGAGAAAGAAAGATGACGGATTCGCTTTCTTTGGAATGGGTATCCGAATTGAGCTTTTCCAAGACAGGGGAAACAACCTGTTACAATACTGCAATTAAAAATGTGTAAAAGATATACATGCACAAATGGCGAACATAATTTTATCATTTTTAATGATAATCCATCGTAGTCACAAGCTTTCGATTTCAACGTTGAGAGCTTTTCCTCATGTCTTCAATAGTGGTGGAAGTGTGTACTGTAAAAATCAATCGCAGCATCACTATCATTTGAAACAGCTTGCACATATTGCGCAAAATGAGCATTAATCTCATTAGGATTTTTCAATTCTAATGGTAAAGATTCATTTCTATTACTAAGAACATTCCACTGTCGTAATACAGACCAAATCTGAGATGAATTACTTCCATCGTTGTTGAAATTTGTTTAAAGTAGTACATTCTTGCATTTCTAACAGATATTAACGTGAAGTTATGCAACCTTTTGTAGTTTAACCAATGAACATCATTACGTGTAGATTTAAATTTCTGTAATGCTCTATTCCTCCGTTGCATAAGAGCTTCTTTTATTTCTGGAACACAATATTGAATTCGGAGGTTCATGACTTTGGGGTGATTAATTTTACACACGACATCATGTTCAACATATAGCAGTACATTATCTCTTTCTGGCCATTTACAATAGGGCCCACTCTTAGCCATAGTTTTGACTTTGTCATCATCTTTATTTACTTCAAGTATGGTTCCAAGAAAGAAATCATTTTCATAACATACTACCAGATAGTCTCCAATTCTATACATTATTTTAGTTTATGTAGGACATTCATTAATATTTTCTTTCTCTATATCTTCATCTTTGTCCTCATAGGTAGATACCGTATTGGTCTCAATTTTCTTTTTCTTGCTAACAGTTTTATTATTTTCTAATTCTTTCCTTTTGTTTATCCACTGTAATTTTTCTGTGTTCTTCTGTGTCTTTTCTTCATTTACTATCTTTTGGTATTCACTGCTAATAGCCACGGTAGGGGTTATTTTTTTGACTTGCTATTTCAGTGTCGTCAGGTCAATAAAGTGAAGTCTTAAATGGTGTTGGAATTTTTAAAATAACACCTCTTTTTTCAGTAGTGCTGTCGACATCTACCGAATTTGTATTTTCCGCAAATGGCAAATCTAAATGAGTTTTGTCACAATCCTGAATACAATTGGTTAAGCTGTCAATTGTAGGTATACCAGATTTTACTGGCAAAATTATTTGAAGTTCAGTTTTGTCCGTGTATTCAATAATAATATTACTGGTTTCAGATGTAGTATTACTGTGAGTTCTATCTGAATTTACTATTAAATCATCGGTATATTTACTTTTGTCAGTAATAAGAGTTGGCACATTAGTTTCAGTTTCAGCTTCAGGTTTATCTGAATTTACTGGTTGTGTTTGCATCTCTCCAATATCTGTATCTAAAATAATCATGTTATCTGAAGGAAAAACTATATTTCCTATTATATTGATATTTGCGATTAATCTGAACCAGGAGGATTGTGAAGTAAAGTTTCATGGTGTGAGTAAGTAATGGTGCTGTTTAAAATTATATTTTCAGTTTTATCAGACTGTATTTCCACACAGTTTACGATTGTGTGTGATTTATTCAACTTTTGAGATGTAAATCTAGTTGTCCTGATCGTTTGGATTGATTAAATACGATCAAAACTGCTGGATCAAGCCTAACTTCAAAATCGTTAAGAAACTGTAGGTCCTTAGAACAAGTACATGCTATGTTCTTAGTTTCTACCATAATTTAAGGTACATTGTCACGTGTCTAATCTACCACCTCACATAAATATAAATGAGAGAGTGAGCTCGGTCAAGTGACCGCAGAGCACTTCGATAGCGTGGGTGGTTAGAAGCGTTGATAAAGAGTAAGTAGATGGTTAGGTTAGTTAGAAAGCTGAAACAGAATTTGTAGACAGAAAGATAGGGAGAACGGACAAGAAAAAGGGCGCCACAAGCTATAAAGAAAAGGTACATTAATATTTCGTGTGAAATCCTGTAAAGCTTGAAACAGAAGAGAACGAGAAAAGAAAAAAAAGGAGACAAGAGAATAAACAACACTTTTGCCGGTAAACGTAGTTTATTGCCCAATTTTAACCACTAAAACAAATAAATTGGAACAGAAAAATTTTCCCAATAGAACTATACGTGAGATTGTATTCGGTATAATAATCCATTTAATAATTAATTTTTCCCCAAAAATGAAAATATAAAAATTTCGTAATAAACAAAAGTATCAAGTATTAAAGAGACGAGGAAAAGTCGCGCTATATTAACTGAAAAAAAAAGGCAAAACCAATAAAATTTTGAAACGAAAATGAATATCCCCCCCCCCCTAGTTTGTTGAAAGATCTTTCAATCATCTGAAAAGGAAAAATTTACATGTAACCAATAAAATTTGTAATTTCCGAAATGTCCCAAATAAAAATTGCCTTTGTTTTACACAAATATGTACAAAATGAATTCCCCCATAATAAACTTCCTATCATTGTGGAGAAGCTTGTTTAGTTCATCCAAATTACTCCAAAGTGAATTTATATACACATAATTAAAATGAGAGCGCTTATGAACTGAACATTCCTATCCCCAGTAACACAAAAACAGGATTTGAAAAGAGCACAAAATTTCGCATTAAACGTGTGAAATAATAACATGAATGTGACAAATACACCCGGTATAATAAATTAATTTCGTTTATGCAATTGCGCACTGGACAGTAGCGATTTAGAGAACGCTACCTCAGATTGTAAAATGGACGTCTAACATGAAGGTAAACCGTTTATTTATTTGATGGTATAAATTGGCCAGTAAGTTATACAATTTCAACTCCACAAAATTATTAGCGTTATCTCTAGTTTGCATAAGTATGTGTAAAGATAGTGAGTGATCGATATTAACTGATATAATAATCACCAAGTGAATCAATGCAAACTTCTGTCGACAGCTTCCACAAAAAAAAAGGTACTGATTATATTAAAACTTTACCGATATGATTGATTGACACACACTGTTAGTTTGTAAGAGTTGTATCAATCCTGCGGAATAATACAGGCAAATTTAACATACGATTCAGTGTTTGTATATTATGAACGCATGCAAGTATAAAACGGTCTGACTTGGTTTGTTGAGGTGTTTTATTTTAGACCCTGCAGTTACTTGAACTGGTTCTGGTTAAGATGGATATCCTCATAGTCAGCAGCAAGGTAAAACGAGTAGGGAAAGTAAAGCGTTAGTTGATACACAACATACATTTATTTCCAAGGAAACAAAACATCAACAATAATGACCGTCTAGAAAAAATACAACAGGTAAAGGGATTTCCTTGTGTCGGAGCCAGGGATAAAACTCGTGTCATGTATTCATAAAGGTCATCCACCTCGATTCCGATCTTCCGAGTCCCCAACTTTTGACATCTTGTTTACTACGCTCGGTGGAATTCTTTCACAGGGAAAAAGAACTAATGGAGGTGGTACATCCCCGTTAGCACTAATTGTAACCAGAACGGTCAACCACTCTTTGTCGTGATTTGAAATCCGATTATATACTTTTTTCGGTCCTTTTTTACAATGCTTTTGTCAAATTTTAACAGTTTGGCTAAATTGGGATGCCTCTTCATAAAAGCTTCGTACCAATAACGTCCAACGTGCCCCATGTAAATTATGTACTTGACTACAATATCTTGCCCCATGTACATTATGCACTTGACTACAATATCTTATTCTGTCGATGTAAGGACCGTTCGAACACCAGCAGTGAAACGAATATATTTGTCATTAATTTTGTCTATCCAAGTACTTCGTGGAGTTTTAAATAACACTGATGATTGTTTCTAACTACATGTAGAGCTTTTTCCAAAGCTTCTTGGGAATATTGTTTATTTTTGGTTTTAATGGCGGCATATTGCAACTCTAACCATAAAATGGACTTAAAAATCATTTATTTTTGAGAATTGCTACAGCTTGTTTGAGTAAATACTTTTAGGTTTAACCCGTGCTTAGGTTTGTATAGTTAAAATGAAATCGATTAAGTTTTAAAAACAAAAACGATTTTGTAATTTGGTATATAAATAGAAAAAAAATAAAGCAATTTAGCAAATCTGTGACTTTCTGAGAAAGGGAAGGAATATTCTACTAGGCTGATCAAAAAGTTTGGAATAAGTGAAACAATTTTTTTTTTGCCAAATTCGGTTTTATTTTTCAACATACATTCCTTTTAAGTCGATACAGCGAGTTCAACGATTTTCTAACTTTTATCACGTCCAAAAAGTAGTCCTTCGGAAGCTCTCCAAAATAGGCCTCAGTTTCAGGAGTTCCTCATTTGACTACAACCGCTTACCGGTGAGCCATCTCTTCAGGTTTGGAAACAGGTAGAAGTCGCTGGGGGCCAGGTCTGGCGAATACGGTGGCTGAGGAACCAGTTCAAACCCGATTTCGTACAATTTTGCTTGCGCAACTAACGATGAATGAGCAGGCGCATTGTCGTGATGATAGATAATTTTTTCTTCTTCAAATGCGGCCGTTTTTCTGCCATTTCAATTTTGAAATGATCCAATAATTAGGAATAATATGAGCCAGTTATGGTTTTACCTTTTTCGACATAGTCAATGAACATTACTCCATGTGCATCCCAAAATACAGAAGCCATAACCTTTCCCCTCAATTGTTATTTTGGACGCTTCGGATCACTTTCACCCGGAGAAACTCATTGTTCGACTGTTGAATTCTGGTGTGTAGAAATGTATCCACGTTTCATACATTGTTATGAATCGGCGCAAAAACTCATTTGGATTTCGCGTAAATATTTCCAAATTCTGCTGGAAAGTGATGAATTCGTTTTGGCCCACTGTTAGTAAATGTGACATCCATCGCCAGCAGAGCTTCTTCATACCCAAAATGTCGTATGATATTAAACCCACTGCCATACGACATCTTTGTGGTCTAAGCTAGCTCCCTCAATTTCACTTTGGGGTCGTTCAACATAATATCATGGATTCTTTCCACGTTTTCTGATGTAGTGTCATCGTTCAGCGTTATCGGTGCTTGTACGGCTACAGCGCAAGTCCGAGAACCACTTTTGAATCAATCTTCATCGATGGTACAGAGTTCGGATATTACTTACCTAGCTTACGCTAATTTAAAAAATTGCAAAAATTGTGTACCATTCCTGCATAGTATCAGGACAGCAATGAAATGTCAAAATTATAAATACTGTAATGTTTTCAGTCTATTAGTCATAACAATAGACAAAAAATGTCGTACACCGTTTCATGAAAAATAGAAATTTTAAAAATGTTTTATTCCGGCAATAGCACGCGCACAGTAAGCGCCTTATTTAGCGCGAAATATCCAAACCGTACGATTCCAAGCCATACTACAATTGGTAGAATTATTACCAAATTTGGAAATAGTGGAACGGTGCTTCGTTTGTGTAAATGTCCCAACACTATGAAGCCAATGTTCAAAGAAATGTGTTTGAAAATGAAAATACTACAACCGCATTAAAAATTTTGAAAAATAATAATTTCCATTCGTACAAACTTCACTGTCATCAGGAGTTGCTAGAGGGGGATTTTGAGAGAAGAGCAGAGTTTTATTATGAGATACTGGAGAAGGCTAATTTAGACCGACAAGTGTACGTTTACGTTAAATAATGAACCAAACGTGCGAAATTATAGGATTTGGTCAACAAAAATGCCTGAAATTATTGTTGAAAGCCGATCTCAATATCGTCAAAAAATTAATGTTTGGGTAGGAATATACGGACATATTGTTGGACCATTTTTTTTATGAGGAAAATCTAAGCGCGGGTAGGTTTTTGGATTTGCTGCAAGAGCATCTTTTACCGGCTCTAGCAGAAATAGCTACCGACGAAGAAAAAATTTGGTTTCAAATGGATGATTGCCCTGCTCACTACAGCCGAGGAGTTACTAATAATAGGACCAAATTGTGCAATTAAGTGGCCTCCAAGATCTGGATATCTTGCCCCAAATGACTATTATCTCTGGAGACATTTAAAATCTAAAATTTTCAATTCTGATAAGTTTGCACATTTACAAGCTTTAAGACAAGCATAAGCAAAAGAATGCTCGAAAATAACGCCTCGCAATCTTGCCCATGTTCGAAAAGAATGTTATAATGGATTAGGATATTTCTTAGCGCAAAATGATGGCTTATATGAGCATTTGCTATAATTTTTTAAATTTGTAATTGTTAATTGTTATTGATATTTATACTAGGATTTTCAACAACTGAAGTTAATACATTTGTAGTACTTTCATTTTTAAACACATTTCTTTAAATGTTAGCTTCATAATTTTTGTTACAGTTACACAAAGGAAGCAACATTCCACTATTTTCAAATTTGATAGTAATTCTTCCAATTAATGTTTTAGACAATTAAATCTACTTTATTTATTAACCTGCTTCATTGACTATGTAGATGGTTTGACGTTTGAAAGATTGTGTCATTTTGACATTTCATTGCTGTCCTGATGCCTGCAGGAATGGTACATAATTTTTGCAATTAGCGTAAGCTGTAATAGTTTCATCTGTTAGAGAATTCAATTCTCTAAAGAACCGTTCCTGTAGAGTTTTTAACTAAAATAATTAGGTAAGCAGGAATTCGAGAGTCTATGATTTCCCAGTGGATTTCCTTTGGTGCGTCTGACCATTCACCACCCGGTAAATGTACGCCGTCTTGAACAGCGTCATTCGCCCGGCTCGACTCAACATGAAATCGAACCATACATATTCAACTTTCAAACAGTACAAAATTTTCTTAACACACGGGAAGACTTCTTAACGCAAGGGAGGGATTTCCCTATTAGATATAATACATGAATACAACCATTTATATCGAAACGTAGAACGAACGGTAAATGTTGCTCATGCACGCGTTGCGCATAACAAAAAATTAATGTGGATAAATACCCGTTATACACGATAAAAACATATACAATGACATTCGTAATTATATATACCAAGAAGAAGACATCAACATATCTACTAAAATTAAGTATTGAAAGAAAAAATGCTATATCTACTTAAATATACACAAATAATGTAAATATGGTTACACGACACAAATCCAAAACTTCAATTCAGGTAACGATAGCCAAAAATTGGTTTAAGAACAGAGAAGGATTACCTCAAAGTTTGGGGGCAGAAATGATCAATACAGCTGCTTATTTTCTTAATAGATCAGATATTTCAAGTGCAGTGAAAGCCAAACAGATCTAGTAGGTTTATTGTAAATTGTAAATATCCATAGCTCTGTGTAACGAAGAATTTTTACAGGCATTATAACTCTTTTTTGAAAGATAAAAAGTTTGTAGATTTCTTAGAGGCTAAGCTGGTGTAACAAAATGCACGTATGCGTGCAACACTGTCGAATCAGTTAAGTTTCTTAATAATTTAATCAGAAAAGTCAAACCCATCATACGTCGTCTAGCAATTAGCGAAGACATTTTATAATCATTTAGGCTGATTAAACAGTCTCTGTAATTTATAGTTAAAATGTCTTTTGAACCTTCTCAAAACGGTCAATATATTTCCTATAGTGTGGATTCGAAACGTTGGAAGCATATTCCAAATGACTCGGAAATAAGCTCAATAATAATATAACTAAGTCATTACTCTGAAAGTCAGATGTTGATCTGGTGATAAAACCAAGAGATCTAAACCTTCTAGTTACCACTGACTCAATATAAGTTAGGGAAAAGACAGTTTAGAGTCAACTATTACACCCAACTCATCGACAACTTTTAACAAGACACAATTATGGTTACACTCAAATTCACGTGCCTATGGACTATGTGTATTCTATGAGGTTCGTATTAATAGATCGATATTTGAAAAAACCATGGTGCACTGTATCTATAAACCCCTTTACATGAGCTAGTAAAAATTTTGAGACAAGAGACGAATAACTTACAAAGGCTGGATAGTAATGACATGGGTCTATAATTATTGATTAAGGTATTGTTTCGTAACTTAAATAAATTAGAAGTGTTATTGTGTCCAGCACTTACTACCACCTCCAGAATATCAATAGCTACCATAATTTGCTTGCTACTTAATGGAAAGACGGTACAGCATTGGCCACAGTACAAATGCTATTTAGGTACACATATTGAGTGGAACGTTCATACACCGATTTAAAATAATTGGCAACTAAATCACAAATAGTTTGAATCGCCACTACTTCATTTTATGGCATAGTGGCGGGCACACACGAAGAACTGGATTTTTTTTAGAAATAAAGCACCAAAATTTTGTTGTATCAGATTTGGCAGAATTTTCGGTACATTTTATGCAATTTAAACAGTCTCCACTAATAAGACGCTTAGACCGCTTTTGTAGCGAGTCAACTTTTTGGGTTCCAATTTCTACGTACCTAACCAACCACGTTGCATAAAATGGGGAGTTAGTTAGCTCGACTAGTAAACTCAGCCAAACGGTCCTGAGACCGCAGAGCACTCGGATAGCGTGGGTGTTTTGGGGTGTAGATAGACGCAAAGAAGGTGTATTAATTCTTGAAAGGGAGGCCCTGTAAAGCTTGAAACAGGAAGAAACAGGAATAGCAATTAAACGACAATTCCCTTAACAAGTGCAAATTTATTTCTAATTTCCCAACAAACTATTATATGTAAACTTTTAATATACAGTGCGTTCATAAAGTGTAGAAACGGCCCATTATCTCACGAGTTAACTATTTTCAGAGGTAAATCTCGGACACGTCGATTTTTATTTTTGTTTTTTTTTATTTGTTTAAAAAAAATTTTACCCTACCTACCTACCTTATCAGATGTGACGTCATCGAGAATTTTTTTAAATAGAAACTATATTTTTATATCAAAAATTAGCAGCCCATATTTTTCAACCATATCAAATTTGTCACATAAAATATTTCAAGCTACAGTATACTGAGTAGAATGAAAATTAAGGTTTGGATTTTTAAATATTTAATTCACTATTTATTTAACAAGGAAAATTAGTAATAAAAATTAACAAATAACACAATTATAATAAATATTCGAATTTTTGATATGAAAATATACAGTTTCTATTTAAAAAAATTCTCGATGACGTCACATCTGATAAGGTAGTGGGGGTAAAAAATATTTTTTTTCTGAAAAAAAAATAAAAAAACAAATAAAAATCGTCCGAGCTTTACCTCTGAAAATAGTTAACTCGTGAGATAATGGGCCGTTTCCACACTTTATGAACGCACTGTATATGTATCCATGAATAATCATACATAAGACCATTTGTACATTGTCTTATACTGCATGCATATCAGAACATGCAATTTTTCCCCATAACCGTCACTAAATATAAATTTATGCCAATATCACAGTAAAAGCACCGAACCAAAAAAATTAACAGTGAAACTGCGTAATTAAGCGCAAGTATGAATATTTACACAGACGAGGCAAGCCGCGAGATTTACTGGTGATAACTTCACCTTTAAATTACCTGAAATTATTAATAACCCCTCCTGGGCGCTGAAAGATCTTTCATGCTTAATCCCTAAAAAGAAAAATTTATATACATATAAACCACCGTAATTTGGTGGAGGTTAAAAGGTAACCATCCAGCTTGCCTTTCGTTAGAATATACAAGTAAAACCCCTCCTTTAAAAATGACAAATTCGCATATATAAATAAATAATAGGAGAAGCTTGTTCAGTCCCGAAAGCGCCCACACCCGCACAACAATCCACGATCATCTTGAGAAGATACAACAACATCATAGAAGGAAGGATGACATCCGTGCCGACCATCGACAACGTCCAGCAGTTGAACTTCGCCGTAGAGGACATCACGAGGACCATACTCCAAGCAACGTAAGACGCCAGGCGCACCACGGAAGCACACCGAGGAAATACCTACGGACTACCCAGGGAGATCAGAGACCTGATCCGCGAGAAGAACAGGACCCGGAGAACCTACCACAGGACGCAACACCCCGACGACCGGACGGAAATGAACCGGATGCACCAGAGTGTGAATACAGCAGTCACGGAGCACCGAAACTTGACTTGGAAGGCCAAAGTGGAGTCCCTCGACACCCAAGACGGATCATAATGGAAGATGGTGAAAGCCCTAAGGAAGGAATACGTCCTCGTCCTACCACTGCAAGGAAGGAACGGACTCGTCTACACAGAAGCCGAAAAATCAGACGTGTTCGCCGAGACCATCGAACTCCAATGCAGCCCGGTACAAGAAAACACCGACCAGGACCACATCGCCGCAGTCCACGGCACCGTCAGGACCAGCCTAGCAGAGGACGCCGAAGACAACATCCGACTCACGACACCGAGAGAAGTCCAAGGCATCGTCAAGAAGCTGAAACCCACGAAAACCCTGGGAACGGACTCCATCCCGAACAAGGCTCTGAAGCTCCTCCCACCGAAAGGCATCGCATACCTCACGGCCATCTACAACGCGGCGCTGAGACTCAGACACTTCCCAATCAGATGGAAAGAAGCCCGGAAAAAAACTTAACCACCCTCAAAACTACCACCCGATTAGCCTACTACCAATGATGAGAAAACTACTGGAGAAGATCATCCACACCCGACTACAGGAAGAAATCGAAGAACTCAAGATCCTTCCCAACAAGCAGTTCGCCTTCCGTCCTCGACAGTCAACCACACAAGCGCACCGAGTCGTGGAACACATCGTGCGTGGATTCAACTGGAAGTTCACCGAAGGGATGTTTCTGGACATCTCCAAGGCCTTCGACAAGGTTTGGCACCACGGACTCCTCTTCAAGATGCTGAAATGCGGGATCTCGCTACCCATGGTGAAGATGATCCGGTCCTACCTCACCAGTCGATGCTTCCGGATGAGACTACCCCACTGCAGGTCGCTTCCCAGGGGAACCACCGCGGGAGTTCCTCAAGGTTCGATACTCGCCCTTACGCTTTTCATTCTTTATGTTTCAGATTTGCCGAAGACCGACGGAATCACCCTAGCCACCTACGCGGACGACACCGCAGTCCTCGCCCAGTCACACAGCAACCACCAGGCGGGCAAGATCCTACAACGAGCAGTGGACGACCTGGAAGGATGGTACTCCAAATGGCGCATCGGAATCAACCCTGAGAAAAGCACCGCGGTCCTGTTCACCTGAAGACACATGAGGCCCACGAGGAAGATCTCCATGTTCGGCCAGGATTTCACATGGAGAGATTCCGTGAAGTACCTCGGACTCCTCATGGACAGAAAACTTCGATGGAACCAGAACTTTGCAGAGCCAAGGCCTACGGCATCATCCTGAAGATGTATCCGCTCAAGGAGCGGATCAGCGTCTTAACGACCGACAACAAGATGCTGATCTACAAGTCGATCATCCGCCCGATAGTGACCTACGCCTGCGAAGCATGGGAGTACGCCGCTCCCTCGTACAACAAGCGCCTTCATACCATCTAGAACAAGTGTCTCCGGATCATCACCGACGCTCCCTGGTACGTCAGGAACGACCCACTTCACAACGACCTCAAGATGGCCACCCTAATGAACTTCATGAAAACCGCCGCAGCCAACCAGGAGATGGTACTAGCGACCCATCCAAATTCTGTCATCGCGGGATTATGGAACTACGACGCCAACGACGTGGGGAGGCACAAGAGGCCAAAGATCGTGCTGTGTTGAGTGAAATGAAATATTATACCATGTAGTTATATGCCTCTTTATTGTTACATATCTTAAGTTAGGTAGGAATGAAATGACATGTAGATACTATGCCCTGAATAAAGCAAGGTCCGATGAAGGTATAGAGCGCATCTGCCCGGTAAACCGTAGTCCTACCGCTATACTAACATGCATATACTAATAACTAATCGATTCACAATTAAAGTTCAATGATCTGAACACTCTTACCCGCAATAAAACACACTTGATACTTAAAAGCTAACACATACAGTATAAGTAATATGACAGAGACAATCGGTATACGAAATTTATAAGTTATGCTATTAATTTCTGCTACTGCGCAAAGGATAGCATAAACAGTAGTTATTAAAATGGTAATAAAGATGAAAGCTAGACCTAACTGGATTATGCAAAAATGCAGTAATAATCACTGATGACTTTGGTTAAAATAAATACACAAACTATTAGTTACTGGTTGGTTCAATTTATAAGTCTATAATTAGTGAAAAACGTTAAATGGTTTCGAATAGCAATATGACAAGAAGCTAAAATGGTAAGGAATATAATAATAATTTAATCGCATAACGTTGTTTTACCTCTGTAGATCGAAGGCGAGCTATTTGTGACAAGTTACCACGACTTGGTTAAATATACTTCTTTTACTTTTACATAACATATTTCGAGTCTAGAAGTAAGATTCTAATTATAAAGAGATTGAAAATCAAGTTAACTCACCATGTGCCTAAATGCGATTTATATTACTCCAACGAATGAAGAAATATTTTTTCTTGAAGAACCCTCATCTATAAATGGTGGTTTACACCGAGAAAAGAAAACAGAGGAATTCTCTAAAATATAATTTTTACACCACAACAAGATGGCCGTGTTAAAAAAACCACACCCTCGGAAAAAGGTATTGAACAGAATTGCCCTTATCAAATTTTGTAGAAATGTTAAACAGGTGTTTGTTTTCAAATAAAACCTGATTAGTAATATGTACTTATTTAATGGTATCACCATCTAGCAGTGATTTAGCAGTGAGAGGTAACTATAAAAATGTAAGAATTTGAAAATAACCAGAACCTACGTATAGATGGCACTAGCAGGTTTAAGAAATATGAAAAGAAATAAGTCCTTTATAACGTAGAAAAGTAAACGCCATAAAAGAAAATCATTTAATCCATTATAATAAATGGTAAAGGCAGTAAATACCGAAAAGTTAAATCATTAAGGTAGAGAAATAATTAACGAGTAAACTTAAGTAAATAACAACCCTAACGATTCAGGCTACAGATAAATTTTGTTTTTCCAAACAGTAATAATCAGAGAAAATTTATAGAATCGATCAGAAAGTATCCGATATCGATTTTTACACGTAAATTGGTATTAGTTTTAAGGTGCATTTATTCAGACGTATTCTGTACGATGTACACATATGTAGATTTAATTATGTGATTACAGTTTGTAGAGTATACGTAAAAGTGCTGTTGTATAAACGTAGGTGAGTAAGAAAAATACTTGTGAAAACTGCAAATAGATTTTAGCAATGTGCACATAAGCGATAAGTGGTTGAACGGTGGAAGTTTGCGGGTAAGAAGGGTTTCACTTGCGTAAAAATATAAATAGAGACGCGAGAGATCAGAGTGCACGCTGTTCGGATATAATACCGCTACGAATATCGATTAAGGGTGTTAAGGTTAGTGCCCTTTAGACTAAGTAGAAATTAATAACCGATTATTGGCGGTTATTACTGTGTGAATAATAAAAATCTAGTGCGGTTCTAACGTGGAAATTGCTGTAACATAGTACGGGTTTTATGTGCCGTTAAAATCAGTGTAGAAGAAAATCGATTGAAAAGGGATCGATATCATATTGAGCAAAGTGCGCAATAAGCGGATTTCGAGATAGCCGAGATTGGCGTGAAATTGTGAAGCAAAATCGAAAAACTTCAACATTAAGCCCACGTTTGTTTAAATCTTGCGGTTTGTTCAATTATCACGATTTGTTGGACAACGAAGATTCCATATCCGGCTCTTTGCTCAGGTCGATCAGCGTCAGCGAGTCGCTTCAACGCCGACATGCCCCAGGTTTAGCGACAGAATCAACGGTTCCGTATGTGTATGGGCCCAGTAAATACATTATTTTCATTCATTTGATCGATCAATGAAATAATGTTGCAACTAGATTGACGTACGCGCTTTTAATATTTACAAATAAAATATTTCTAAATGTTGAATTGTGTTTTAAAAAATAACAGAGCCATTAGGTTAAGTATTCTTGTTTCGTTTCCATGTTAGACGAATCCATTTTAGTTTGCGTTATCCACTTTTTGCATTATATTCACCTCATCCACCTACAACCCTGTAGTAGAGTTTGATGTCGCAGCACCCAATATAAGCTTGTAAGGTACCCAAAGGGGCCAATTGATTAATCATTTTAGGCAACAAGGTGAGTAAACAAATTTTCCACCAAGGCTTTTAAAATAAAGATTCTTACAATTTAGCATTCACGTGAATTTTTAATTACATCACACATATATAAAATAAAAAGCATATGCTTCAATATGACACCCACATGAGGGCGGTTACCTAGGTTAACAACCCCATACGCTGGAGTTTGAACCTTAAAGTGGGGCGATTATTTATCTAAAATAGTATATTGTTTTTAATTATAAAATCAAGTCACACGTAGAGGGCCGGACACATCAAATACCACATCCAGTAAACAGCAGCGCCAAGGACAGTCACCACAAGACACCAGAAAGAAGAGGACACACATAGGCACTCTTAATAAAAATATATAAAAATATGTGTTGTTTATTGAACTTATTAACAAAACCGTCCTCCATTTTATCGGACTCTCAAATCCCAAGCCTTTACCCGGCTGGATGTGAGGCTGCAATTTCTGTCTACAAACTGCACGACTCTCTACTAGAGGCCATGGTTACACATGGCAAATCCGTTCGTCTCTCGCCCACCCCTGACGTGACGACCTCCCTAGACTTAAGATCGCTACCGTACCTACTACCGACGCCACCTGCTCACCCACCACCTCTACAACATTCGCTACTTCTACCTCCACTTCCTCAACCATCGTACCCAATCTTAAATATGGCATTTACGATATTCCTACATACATCAAATCCCAAAAACAGCTATTCCAAACCCTATTACCCCTTAACCTACTGTGATCTGAATATTCAACCACAATCACACTGCTCTCTTCGTAACCACCACCCCCGTACACCTTTTTGGAACCCCATTAATAACCCTCACACAACTCACCGGACTGAGACCTTCCTTTTTCACTGCTAACCCTAAATCCGTTTCCTTCTCTTGCGTCATCCGCGGGGTTGATGAAGACGTAATCATCGATGAGATCATCTAGGCCATAGACCTCTCGTAAGTAACCAGGGTCATCCGGATAATCTCAGAAATCATCAACCAGCCAACATCCTTAATCCGAATGCTCACCCACTCCAAAACCACCGACTGCCTGCTCGAACGTGGAGTCTGGATGTTCTGCAGATACTACCTCCGCGAGCCCCCCTCCCCCATATCCCCAACCCATTCCTAAATACTGCTCCATCTGCACGCAGTTGGGCCACCAAGCAGCAGAGTGCCCACCCGAACCATCAAGTGCCCATCCTGTGGCGGTAGCCATAAACACAAATCCAGTAAATCATTCTCTACGCAAACTGCGGCGAATTTTACGCAACTTTCAATTTCGACTGCGAGAAGCGCCGAGAGATCCCTCTTCCCTATCCAAAGCCGCTAGTATCTCCGCACTCGAAACCCAATCCACTACCGACTACTCCTCTGAACCCGACGATCCTACCATAGAACATTTACTTTGTATATTTCCTTACAGTGATCTCCCTTGCTCTCGTGTCAGTATTTCCTGAGAAACGCGAACAGATCTTGCAATTGGTAGACAGAGCAGCAGCGGAATACCTGAACCAATGTGTGTATTCCGCCTGGGTGGGTAGACGAGTCGCGTTTTTCACTCCTATCATCCGTCCTTAAACAAACCCACAATCACCTCACACACACCATTCCATACCCAACCCAAAAGTACAATGGCTCTGACAATAGAAACAGCAATGGGCGATCAACCCGATGTGAAGCTCTCCTAGTTCACGCCAGACATTCCTCAACCAGTTTTACCTTACCACAGCACCTCCTCGAGTGTGTTGCAGACACGGTGCACTTGCCAGCTACCCAATAATATTTAAAATACTTAGCTTTTGGTTTATTTTAATGGTGTATATTTGTATTATGTTATACAAATCTAAACGTTTCGATAACACTTACAGTTACCATCGTCAGTAGTGTTATCGAAACGTTTAGATTTACATAACATTAAAATACAAATATACACCACTGAAAAAACATAAAGCTAAGTATTTTAGATATGTGTAATAATGGTGAAAGTGTACATTTTCATACCCCAATAATAGTTTTCTGCTATTACCCGGGAGCGACACCCTTTCAGAAGAACTGTTAGAATAGATCTACAACTTCCCCGGCGCTGTACTGTTAGGAGACCTTAACGCCAGACACACCCAATTCGAAGACACAACAATCATCCCAAATGGAAACCAATTAGCAACCAATCTTTTCCACTTGCACCTCTGGCGAGCGGAAAATAATATACCAACATCTTGTAACAAACTTCGAACGTGTTGTTAATAATTCACCTCAATGTAGACAACTTAACGTGCATTGCATGCCATGTGTGTTGCATATCTAGTTGCATAAAAACATGCATTTAATTATTTTAATTAGAACTCGTACGCATTTCGTTTGGACATTCAATAGACCACCTTAGCGTCATTTTTGGTTGAAGGTGGATATAGCATCCAATTTTGCTTTGTTAAATATTTTTTATTAAAAGTGCTATAAATTTTATGGTGAGTTATTTAAAGTTATTTTACAATGTTTGAGACGTTTGCATTTCAGGCACTTTTTTTATTTTTACTCTCATGGTTACGTTTTATTTTTACTTTAACTTCACCTTTACCGTTAATCCAATTTACGGTATTAGTACGATTAATCAAGAGCAAGACAATCACCTGCGTTAATGGGAAGTGGAATTCTAAAACACCTTAATCCTGAGATTTATTCATTTGGGAATTATTAAGCATACAAATCCAGATATATTTCAACCTGAAGTAATATTACGCAACATTTTCCAAAATCGCTGACACAGCATGGATCCATTTCGTTATCTACAGTGTGACCAAGAATAAGGTATTCTGATTCTATTAATTACTCACAATATTAATTACTCATTAGGTTATAACGTTACTAACATTAGCATTAAGTATTTCTGTTTATAATTAAATATAGGTTGTGTTAATAAAATTTGTTTTGTAGAAATTTCTTTTAACTTTATTGTATAATGGTTTACTTGTTTATTCCATATTTAAAAACAAGTTGTAAACGAGTATTTAACTATTAGTTTCAGGAAGAATCAACCCCGATTTTAAAGCAAGCATATCTAGGTACATGTAAATATTTTTTGGTTAATAAGGCAAATCAATAATGTTATGAACCTGGCCCACTTCAATCTACGATTGAGCAAAACGCACAAAATCTTTGTTATTACCCAAACTGTTAAGTAGCTAAAACTTGTAGCCATGGGTGTAGAAGTATACTTAAAGAACCTAAGGATTTATACAATCTTTTGGTCACCAAGGAACCTCTATAATAGACCACATTATATGATCCAAACCATTAATTCAATATCTCAGTAAATGCGACTTAGGAACAACAATCCTATCACCTTCCACTCCTTATCAATACTACATTAGCGCCAACCGCCCTACTTAACTCAACAACGAGACTTTAAAAACGCAAAGTGGAACTTATTCAACGAACCCATCGCGGACAACCTACACAACCCGAACATAGACTTACCACAGAACAGACAGAGCAATACGAGAAATTAACCAACTTATAACCAACGCCACAAACACGACAATACCGACGAAGACCATAGACGTCAACAGAAAACCACTCCCCCACCACATGCTAACCAAGACCAAACAAAAAAGACGAATATACGGACAGTTTCTCAAACACGGAGGCCTCAAAACAGAATACAACCAACCGCATTACACAAGAGAACTGGATGCAAATAACCTCTAACCTATACTACCGAGCAAGCCCTAGGTTTTGGCACAAATTCAAAGTTCTATTAAACAAAAGACGTCACCACGTTCCCACTTAAAAGACCCTCAAGGTAACCTTATTGCCACCGATCAGGAAAAGGCTGACCTATTCAGCCTACACCTCCAAGACACTTTCACTACTCCAGACAATTTATCGTTCCATAACGACCTCAAAGCTCAACTGCAAAATCTTGATGGTCTCACACAACGCAACAATGCCCCATACAAACTAACAAGAGGACCACTTCCGTAATCCGATATCTGCAGATACAGTACTAGACATACTCCGCAAAGGCAGCTCCCGGATACAACGGCCTCAACAGACTCATATTACACAACTTACCACCAAATGCCATCAGGCAATTAACCCAAATATTCAACCAATGCCTGTCACTCTCATATTTGCCAATGGAATGGAAATCCACTTCCACCGTTATGAAAGCTAAACCACGTTAGGATCCCATGCAACCCGTCTCATATAGACCAATATCACTACTCAGCTGCGTAGGCAAATGTTTAGAAACAATCATGTCCAGAATGCTAAGAGACTATCTCAAAGCCAATTGGTCTTTAGATCCAACCGCTCATGCCATGGATCCACTAGTCAAACTATACACATACGTTTCCAAATTTCTCAACCATCAAAACTGCTGTCTAGCAGTATTTCTAGATATCAAACAGGACTCCGACAAAGTTTGGCACGATGGACTTATACATAAAACATTAGCTCTAAACATCCCAATTCACTTCGTCCAACTCCATCTCTCATACTTGTAAAACAGGTCTGTGAAAGTCAGGATACGCACAACCATATATTATTTTATCACTTTATTTAGAACCGAATTATACGGCGAATCAATTTATTTCCATATACAATTGACGCATCTCTTTTTTGCAAGGATTTGGAAGGACGCAAACAACACGCGGTACATCAAGGCTAAATTTTAGACAAAACCCATACTGTCCGGTTTTGTTGTATAAGGTATACCCTGCTTAGAGGCGGTCAGGGGCATTAGAGGGTTATTCACAAAAAGTTAGATAAATTTTGGCAGGTAAATCATCTCCATAGTAATTTATCAATATACAAAAATCTCCTAATTACGTTGGGTGTATCACATACAATAAATTACCAGACTACATAAAAAGTGCAACACTTAGCCCATTTAAATTTTTACTCAAGAAACATGTCTGTAGAGAGTAACATCGGCAACCCCGCATACAATGTTACATGTAGTTAGATATAGTTCTCCCGCGATCAGTAATGTTAAGTAAGTTGTGTCATCATGTGTGTGTGTGTGTGTGTGTGTGTGTTATAAGTAAAATGATGGTTTTATTAACATTACCCAATCGATAATAATCTCTTAAATGGAAGTAATAATATTATATTTAAGAACCAATAAACTATATGGCGCTGCGAACAAATCAATCGGACAAAGAAACATCGTAAATAAAACAAAGTGAAGTCATACATAACCGAAATTGCGTAGCATATAAAAAAAAGCACAATGGTCGACACGGTACTGCCGCCGAAACGTGGAAAGCGTGGGTAGAGAGATTAAAAATTTATTTAATCGCTACGGAAACCGATAAAAAATCCGAAAAAATACAAATTGCGCAGTTACTGCTTTTTGCTGGTTCAGATATTTTCAGAATATATATAGGACACTTAAACTGGATGAAGAACATAAAGACAGCTTAGAGAATGTGATAAATAAACTGAGTGAACATTTTGAACCCCGTAGCAATATAACTTTTAATAGGTATCAGTTTTTCCTTATGCGACAAAATAACGAAAAATTCGAGAATTTTATAATGAACTTAAAGAGGCAAAGTGAAAAATGTAGTTTTGGTGCTATTAGAGAAGAATTGGTTTAATGCGAAGCAAAAACTCCTTCAACAAGCAGATGAATTCACTTTAGAAGAAGCGATAAAAATGTGCAGTGTGTTCCTGGAGACCAAAAAGCAAGCTAAAGTAATGGAAAATTACACAGAATAAAGAGAGGAAACTACTATCGAAGACCTGGGGGTAAACAAACTCCAACTTCACGATAGAGGGCGATGCACGTCACAAAACAGAAACTGCAATAGGAGAAGAGAGCGAAACTGTAATGCCAACAGGACTGTTTCGCGATCCAGCCAACAGAGGGAGTCATATAATCAAAACAGGTACAACAAAGGATACCGAGCTGGTAAGGCAGATTATGTACTAAATGTGGCACTAGTCATGCGTATAAAAGCTGTCCAGCCTATGAAAAACAATGCAACAAATGTCAGAAATATAATCATTTTACTAGACAATGCAAACCAAGAAATATTCATTTAGTGCAGAATAGTGTAAGTGTGATACAGATAATCTATTTATAGGTAGCATTAATGATTATATCAATGATAACGTAAACACTGGAACTAAGGTAAACAAGAATAATTCGGCTGATGCTTGGTATACAGAATTAAATATTAACGAACGAACTTTAAAATGTAAGCTAGATACTGGGGCCATCGCCAACATAATAACATACAATGATTACACAAAATTAAAACTACCTGATCATTTGATAAAAGATGCTAATTAACAGCGTATATGGGACATCAATTGGATATAAAGGGCGTATTTCAATTAAAATGTGGTATTCAAAGTAAATACTATTGTATAGATTTTATGTTGTGAATGCAAATGCGGAATCTTTATTAGGGCTTAATGCATGTATTGATTTAAACTTACTTAATAGAATAAACTTAGTTCTAGATAGGAGTGAGTACGCCAATAATATCTTTAATAAAAATAAAGAGTTATTTGTAGGGATAGGATAGGAGAACCTTATAAGATAAAATTGCAAGCTAATACGGAACCAATTAAAACTCCAATTAGAAAAGTACCTCTACCTTTAAGGAACAGTTAAAAGTTACACTGGATTCATTAGAAAAAGGTACAATAATATCTAAAGTGGAAGGTCCGAGTAAGTGGATAAATCCTTTAGTTTTAGTCAAAAAGAAAGATGGTAATCTAGGAATATGCCTGGACCCAAAGAATTTGAACAATGCTATACCGAGGGAACATGCAAGATATCCTACATTTGATGAAATCTCTAGTAAATTAGAAGACAGTAAATACTTTTCAATTTTAGATGCATCAAATGGATTCTATAGCATAACTCTCCACAGGGATAGTGCAAAACTGACAACATTCGGTACACGTTTTGGTAGGTATTGTTTTAACAGACTTCCATATGGTCTAAAGTGTGCTCCAGAAGTATACAATGAACGCTTTAGAAATATTTTCAGTAGTAAAAATGTTTGTACCGGGTGGCCAGATAAGAATGCACGGAAACTATTCGTTGTAGAGAGTTGCGGTAAAAAAAATTATAACTAAAGTGCCCAAAAAAAGACCGTGGAAAATATTTTCAAATTTGCAAGATGACCGCCAGGGGGCGTAACCGCCATTCTACACTTTTAAAGTGATTTTTTATTGAAATCCACCTAGTAAATGTACCAAAAAATAATACGTTTTTTAAAGCTTAGATTTATTCGAGTAATTTTTGTTTGACGTATCTATTAAAATAAAGTGGTGGGGGGTGATTCAGTGTTTTTTTAGATAAACAGCTGTAACTCCTAAACGACTGAACTGATTTTAATAAACTTAGTCTCGTTGGAAAGAGCATTTATTGCTCCATCAAATCGATCTTACCTGTAATATGTCTAATTTTTAGTGATACCGCTAGAGCGCGTTTTTTGATAAGTATATCAGAAAATTGCAAAATTCTCTAAAAAATGAAATGGAACAATATGACTTTTTTTTCATGAAAATGAGATCAAATCATCCCTAAATAGGTTAGTGAAAACCGCATCTGGATATCTTATTCATACCCTAAAATATCGAAGAAAGAAAATTTAGTTATAAAATTTGAAAAAGTCGATATTACACTGGTATTTATTTGCCTTTTTTCAAGATTCAATGAAAAATTTCATCATTTTATAATTTTTAAATAATAAAAGTTTTCATAATTTCAAAATTTAAAAAAAACATGTAGGGGCATAATAATCAATGCAAACAATATGCAAGTGCAGAATAGGCAGAAGATTAGGAGTAGGCCATTGAGAAAAAACAAACACGTAAAATCAAATTGTAAACAAATATTCAAATTTGACAGCCAGTGTAATTTATGTTTGTTGTTCAAGTAAGTCCTTAAAACTACCTATAATGTCTTTTACAAATGATGAAGCTGTTGATATGATTGCGGTAACTAATGTCTTCAAAATGCGGCATTGGCTAAGAGAGTATACTCAGCTCGATATCCAGATCGGCGTCTACGCGATGCGAGAATTTTTCCGCGTGTAGTGCAAAATTTGCGTAATACTGGAAGCTTTCGACGAAAGTTGCGAAGGGACTCGGCTAGAAGAACGGAAGACAATATTGTTATTGAATCCCCACGTTAGTACGAGAGCAATGTCTCTAGCGTTGGATATGTCACGAACTACTATTCAAAACATTTTAAAGGATCATAGATAAATTCTTAAGTCACTGAAAATACTACTTTACATGTTTCACAATGTGTTTGTAATTTCAAATTAATATAATGCACCCGTATCATATGGTTTTACATCAAGCCTTACATGACGAGGACTTTGACCGACGGATAGATTATTGTCATTGGATGTTGGGCATGATCAGGGAAAATAAGAGGATTTTTATCCGAAATTCTTTGGACGGAAGAGGCCACTTTTAAAAGTGAGGGGAAACGTTAATTTGCATAATATGCATAATTGGTCTAACACCAATCCTCACTGGTTGCACGAGATCCAACATCAAAGTCGTTGGAGTGTTAATGTGTGATGTGGCATCCTGGACGGAACTATTATAGGTCCCTATTTCTTTGATGAACCACTAAATGTGTCCTTGCAATTACGACAAAATATGTTTTTACAACTAGATGGTTGCCCAGCACATTTTTCAATAATGTGCGAGAACACTTAAATTTAATATATCACCAGAGATGGATTGGACAAAGAAGTTTATTTCCGTGGCCACCCTGATCCCCAAACTGTTTGGACTTTTATCTATGGGGTACGAATTGGAGCGGCCATTCGTAGCCTGTCAAGAGCAGAAGTTGAAGCTGCTGCAATGTCCACGCAAGAGCGGCTCCAACAATGCATCGAGGTCGATGTGAGACAATTTGAGCACTTAAGTAAGCATTCAGTAGGTACTTGATGCCTACTTAAGTAGGCATTATTGCACAATCGGTCCTTTTTAAGGCCATAAATGAAATTAATAAAAAGAATTCCGCAAATTTGGAATAATACCTTTCAAAAATAAATATTATCATATTATTACATTTAATTTTTGAAATTATGAAAACGTTTATTATTTAAAAATTATAAAATGATGAAATTGTTCATTGAATCTTAAAAAAAGACATATAAATAAGAATAAATACCGGTGTAATATCGACTTTTTCAAATTTTATAACTAAATTTTCTTTCTTCAATATTTTAGGGTAGGAATAAGATATCGAGATGCAGTTTTCACTAACCTATTTAGGGATGACTTCATCTTATTTTTATGAAAAAAAGTAATATTGTTGCATTTAATTTTTTAGAGAATTTTGCAATTTTCTGATATATCAAAAAACGCGCTCTAGCGGCATCACTAAAAATTAGACATACTACAGGTAAGATGGATTTGATGGAGGAATAAATGCTCTTTCCAACCAGACTAAGTTTATTAAAATCAGTTCAGTCGCTTAGGAGTTACAGCTGTTTATTTTAAAAAAACACTGAATCACCCCCCACCACATTATTTTAATAGATATGTCAAACAAAAATTACTCGAATAAAGCTAAGCTTAAAAAAGTATATAATTTTTTGGTACAAGGTGGATTTCAGTAAAAAATCACTTTAAAAGTTTAGGATGGCGGTCATCTTGCAAATTTGAAAATATTTTCCACGATCTTTTTTTGGCCACTTTAGTAATAAAATTTATTACCGCAACTCTCTACGACCAATAGTTTCCTAGATACAGCACTTTGCATTCTTATTTGGCCACCTGGTACAGATGTAGATGATATATTAATTTTTGGTAGAAGTCAGAAGGAGCATGACGAAGCGTTAGAAAAGGTATTACAAACTGCGCAGGTGAATAACGTTAAATTCAATGCTAATAAATGTCAATTTTTTAAAACCAAGTCAATTTTATGGGTCATACAGTTAGTGACCAGGCTATTAGCATAGACTAAAATAAAATAAAAGGAATCACTAATTTTCCAACTCCTAAGTATAAAAAAGAAGTACAAAGTCTGTTTGGAATTCTAAATTATGTACACAAATTCATACCGAATTTAACAATTAAAACCCAAGCACTTAGATCTTTATTGAAAAAAGATGTACAATTTCATTGGGAGGAGACCCACAATGCAGAATTTGTAAACATTAAAAATAATCTTACTAAACGCCCAGTGCTCCAATTTTTTGACATTAATAAAAATAGTCATATCAGTGGATGCCTCACAGAGAGGACTAGGGGCTACTTTACTGCAAAGCTCATTACCTTGTGCATATGCATCAAAAGAACTGACATTGTCAACAAAATTATGCACAAATTGAGAAAGAGCTATTAGCGGTATATTTTGGTTTAGATTATTTTCATAATTATATATTTGGCAGACATGTCACAATAGAAACAGATCAAAAACCACTTACTTCAATAAAGAATAAACATTCGAGTAAATGCCCTGCCAGACTACAAAGACTTTTATTACAGCTGCAAAAATATGATCTCACCTTAGTGTATAAACCAGGTAAAGAATTAGTTGTAGCTGACGCATTAAGTAGAAACTATTGTAAAAATTCACAAGCTAATATAATAAACGATCCACATTAGGAAAAAGAATTAGAAACTCATGTTTGTTTAATAAATATGAATTTAAATGTATCAGATGTATATTTAAATAGGATCAAACAAGAGACAGAAAATGATGTAGTTTTAAAGGAACTAGCGACAATAATTAAAAACGGATGGCCTACGTGCACTAAAAAATTAAATAAAACCATTCAGCCTTATGTAAAGTATAAATCAGAATTGACGATACAAAATGGTATCATTTTTAGGAATCATGCTATTTTAGTTCGTAAAACACTTAGAAGCGATATTTTACACAAAATTCATTATAGTCATTTGGGATATAATAAATGTGTCCATTTACCAAATGATTCAGTTTTCTGGCCAACTATTAAGAATGAAATTAAAATGTTAACTCAGAACTTTTATGCCTAAAATATGTAGTATCACAAAGAGCACAACCAATGCAAGTACATAAAATAACACCGACTCCATGGTATAAAATAGGTACAGAACTTTTTGAAATAAATGGTGTGAAATATTTAATTGTAGTGGATTATTATTTGAAATTTGTAGAATTAGAAATACTTAACCAAAATACAACTAGCAACCTTATAATAAATAAACTTAAAGCCATATTTTCCAGACGCGGCATACCTCAGTATGTTATGTCAGATGGAGGTCCTCAGTTTATTGCAGAACAATTTAAACAATTCGCACTACAGCGGAATTTTAACCATATAGTCTCATCACCATTATACAGTCAGTCGAATGGTCTACTTTAAAGACACATTCAAACAATAAAGAAATTAATTATTAAGACACTGGAGGATACAATAGACTTATACTTAGCTTTATTGTAATATAGAAACACACCAGTTGTGGATAGTTTTTCACCATCTGAAATCCTAATGTTGGGAGTAACACGCAATGCTTTACCGATTATAAAAGAAAGGCGAAAACCTAAAATCATCAACAACAATAAAATACAATACATTTTTACAAAAAAAATCAATTCAATCAAACCAGGTATTATAATGAAAGACACAGAGTAAGAGTATTGCATCCATTAAGTTCTGGAACCAAAATTTATGTTCAAATAAAACCAAATTGAAATTGGATTCCTGGAGTAGTCTTAGATGAGGTTAGTTTTAGAAGATATAAAATCAAAACAGAAGTGTATCTATTTGTCAGAAATACAAGATATATTAAAACTGCGATAAAAAATCCTTTTGTAAATTGCCGTAATAATATACATAAAAAAGTAAGATTTAATAATGGCTATGCACTTAGCGATAGTGATGGAAAAGACTGTGAAAATAGTGATAAAGACCTTCAATATTCTACTTTAAGATCATTAGACATTTTAGCACCATATTATAAGATATCTGAAAATGATAATTTAGATATAAGTAAAATAGTATAAATCAGGAAAATGCTAATAATTTAAAAATAATAGAAACAGGACCTAGCTATAGCAACAGACAAGCATTATAAAACCAAATATTAGTCACCAACAACAAATTTATAGATCAAGATCAGGTAGAAATAGTGTAATGCCTAGAAGATTAACTTTCGATATAGTAAATCTAAGGAGATAGATAAAATATAAAGCAAAAATAATTTCTCACCTATAATAAAGGGAAGATTGATCTAAAATGTAATGTCCGTAAATTAAAATTTAATAGAGATTCTAATCTGTATTTTTCATATGGGGAAGATGTAGAGAGTAACATCGGCAACCCTGCATACAATGTTACATGTAGCTATATATAGTTGTCCCGCGATCAGTAATCTTAAGTATGTTGTGTCATCATGAAAATATATATGTGTTATAAGTAAAATGATGGTTTTATTAAACATTAGCCAATCTATAATAATCTCATAAATGGAAGTAATAATATTACATTTAAGAACCAATAACAATAAACAATATTGTCAGCAATAGTTTTTATAGTGTAAATGAATTTCATTGTTTTTTTTGTATACCTAGTACTTTAGTTTGTTATATTTAGGATTTTTAAGTGTAGTTATAATATTGACTATTGACAATACCCCTGCTAAGTACATAATTAATGTGTATATCTGCTTTTACTGGTTTAAATATATTATTATTAATTGAATGTGCAGTGCAGTCCACAAGAGATAAGATCCAGTTGTGTATTGAAAATGGTCGGCAGTTTGAGGACGTCATTAAGAATATTATTTATTAAATCGGTCCTTTTCAGGACCACAGAAATTTTGAAAGAAATTAAAGTTTTCATAGCCTACTTATTTATTTTAGGTGTACGATATGTTTATACTTCAAATTGCCTATTATATTACTAAATTTTTGACTATATTTTTGGTTCTATAATAGCTATTGACATAATTTTTTTTTTAATACTCTCTTATTAATTTCCTCCCAATATCAATGAAAAAACATTTGGTATAATTTGAATTTTTTTAGAAAACTCGACCGTTTTGTTCCTTCAACAAGTTGCGCCCTCTTTTAGTAGACAGAGATAAGAAATTGTTGTGGTTTAGGATTTGTTTGGTAATATCAAGAATTCCCTAACATCGAGACCAATCTTGACAAATTTAAGCAACCCGTTGCGAATTTATACGATTTTTTCTGGTAACACGTTATATGGTTCCCCCTCCCCTTATTTTGACAGCAATTGTAAAAATGCATTAAACAAAGTTTTACTATTGATCGATAGTTTACAATGGATATATTTTTACTTTCTTGCTAAACAAGAAAGTATTGCGGTCAAGAAAAAATAGAAAAAAATAAGTTGCGCTATTTTGATGTTTTACTGAACCGGAAAAACAAAATTTTAGAAAATTTTTCAAAATGTCTGTCCGTGTGTGTGTCTGTGGTCACTCGCCAGCCGAAACTATACGGACGATTTTGATGAAATTTGGGATGAAGGACTACAAGACAATTATGTCGACAAAACAGCTTTTAAACGCAATAAGTAGACAGGGGGTAAAAATAAGGGTGTTATTTTGGGGGCAAATTTTCAAATTTTAACATAGAAGACTGAAATTCAGGTCACCAATAACTCGCATGAAATGCAATTTTCTGCAATTTTTTAAAACTTTCAAAATTGAATATGGCCGCAGTTAGTCACATTTTTTCCGTAGAAATATACAGGGTGGGTGTCTACTGCGTGGACGGAGGATTGTTACTTAACTATTAGAGATATCAAAACCAATTTTGGTGTGGTAATACACGATCATTGGACCTACATTCTAAAAATATTTAGGTATATACAGGGTGATTGACAAAAATATGCCAACCCAAACCTGTTTTTTAATGGAACACCCAGTATATTTTTGCATTCTTGGATTTACTGTTACATTTAGAATAAACCTATAGTATATTGTTCCATTAGTTTGTGTGCTTTTTGAATTGTCGCTTCGTCAATTTTTGTATAAAATAAATTTTTCCAAAGAAGAAATGGTCGATATGATCTTTATTTACGGCGAAGCTCAAAGAAATGCTTTGCTGGCTACCCGTTTGTACTGTGAATTTACCCAGAGAGAAGACAGCCGCGGAAAGAATCGATTATGAATGTAGCTGAGAGATTTATAAATTCTGGAAGTGTGTGTTATCCCAAGCGCGCAACAACATGCCCAAATGCAGAAATTGAGTTTCAAGTTGTGGCATCTCTTATAGAAAATCCGCAAATTAGTACCAGAGAGCTAAGTACACACCTAGACCTAAATAGAAATACAGTTCTCAGTTTTATTAAAAAAAACAAATTGCATCTTATCATATCAAGCAACATCAAGTTTTAAGTGAAATAGATTTTCAAAATCGTGAATCTTTCTGCCAATGGGCAACTACTAAAGTCAATGAAGAACCCAATTTTGTTAATAACATTGTATTTACGGATGAGGCAACTTTTCACAATAATGGCAATATTAATACACTTAACAATCCTCACTATTCTCATACTAATCCACACATCTTAAGAGTTGTTGATCACCAGCATCGATGGTCAGTTAATGTGTGAGGTGGTATAATCAATTTTAATGTGGTTGGTCCTTTTTTCTTTGATGGGAGTCTTACTAGAGAAAGATTTTACAGTTTTTGGAAAATGATTTACCCGAGCTTTTGGAAAATATCGAGGTAAATAATATTCGTACGATGTGGTTTCAACTGGATGGCGCCCCTCCACACCATACAATCAACGTTATGCATTATCTCGATAGAAATTATCCGATGAGGTGGATAGGACGAGGTGGTGTGCAAAACTGGCCTGCCAGATCACCGGATCTTACGCCCCTTGATTTCTTCCTTTGGGGCTATGTTAAAGAAAAAGTTTACCAACATCCTCCCACCACAAGCGAAGATATGAAACATAGAATTAGAGCTGCGTTTCAATCCATTTCGCCTCTAATGCTGTTGTGAGTAAATCTTTCGTTTACCGAGCGAATTGCAAAGTGTTTAGCTAGGCGTGGTCAGCATTTTGAACATTTAATTTGAATTTATGGTTTTATTCGTCTATGTTTACTTGTTCAACTTATTGTTAGGTGTAGAGAATAATTTTATTATTTAGTTATTAATTAAGTTTTCCTACTAGTTAAAGAATTTATTTGCCATTCGTATTTTCTTATTTGCTCTGGATTTTGTTTTATTTGTTCATCTGTATGTCAATATTTTGAAATAAAGCGTCAATATCTCAAGAAAGGCCAGTCTTATGGCTATGAAACATATTATCAATCAGTATCTACTTTTCACGGGGAACCGAAATGTTAAAAAATATACAGGGTGTTGCATTTGAAAAAATTGAGAAAAATTACATTTCGCGTAAGTTAATCATTCTGTATAGTTTTACATGTTTTCCAAAAATTTCCCATTTTGTTTGTTAGTAGACTATTATTGATAGTCGGTGGTATAAACAGATTTACAAAATCATCGTGACAACGCTCGCATCGTGGTTCCAAACTTAACTCTATTTTGGTACTAAAGTGACGATATCTGCAGAACGGTTAGTGATACCGATACAAATTTCTATACTTTCATTCTAAATGTAACAGTGAATCCAAAAATGCAAAAATATATAGGGTGTTCCATTGAAAAAAACACAGGTTTGGATTAGCATATTTTTGTCAATCACCCTGTATATACCTAAATATTTTTAGAATGTAGGTCCAATAATCGTGTATTACCACACCAAAATTTGTTTTGATATCTCTAATAGATAAGGAGAAATCCTCCGTCCAAGCAGTAGACACCCACCCTGTATATTTCCGATACCGTTGAAGATATAAAAGAATTGGAAATAGGTATTCCTAGTTAAATAAAGGTTCTTTACGTAATAAATTATGGTATAAATTTGCCTACATTTAAGGGGTCAAACTTAAGCAATTATTTGAAATTGACTTGTTCAAAATTCTCTACAAGCATTTTTTTTTTATTTTATGTTTTCTAGGCAACCAGCCACTCTTATGAATGCAACTAACCTGCTTCTTCTAAAGCTACTAGTATAGGAGATATGAATTTTCAAATATTTAACATTGATATTGTTATAACTTTCTAACTATTTTGGTTACAAACTTGAGATTTTGGAAATAAATTTTGTTCATTTGCGCTAACGAAATGATATTATCCTGATGAAAACACTACTTCCGTTTTTTTTTGGAAATTGAAAACATTCCTCGAATTGCAGGTATAACATACACATATTCTTACTTCATTTGAAAGGGAGCGAAATTTGCTTTAAAATTATATGGAACAGTCCATGGTTATCTTTAAAGATAAGCGAGATATCTATTTTTAACTTTCAACATATACATATTTAGGTATAGAAGTTTATTCAATCGACTTTTTTTCACTATCGCTAAATCGACTTATTAGCTCATTTTACAACTTTTGGCCAAGTTTCGTCAAGATCGGCCACGATGTGGCGCCGCGCTTTAACTTATACAGAATATATATATATATATATATATATATATATATATATATATATATATATATATATATATATATATATATATATATATATATATATATATATATATATATATATATATATAACATAGGATAAATAAAGTAACATGATTTTAAGTATTATTAATAATTATTCCTTTATAATTAATTATTATTATTAATGTATTATTTTGTTTTTAAAAATATGATTGAAAAATAGAATAAAACAAAAAAAATTGTATAGTTGCATCAAGAGTTACTCGAAGATGACTATCCCAGAAGAGTTAAGGGCTCAACAACAAATCCACAATCAGGCGGATTGGTTTTGTCCTCTTTGGGACGAAACCACGTTTCATAAAAATGGAACTGTGAATAGACACAATTTCCATTATTATTCGACAAGTAATCCCCATCTTATAGCAACTCATAGTCAAACTAGGTGGTCTTTGAATGTTTGGGGTGGTATAGTTGGAGATCACGTAATTGGACCATATTTTTTCGATGGAACAGTGAATGGTCAGGTTTATTTGGATTTTTTAGAAAATCATTTACCATTACTGTTAGTAAACGTTCCTCTTAACATTCGTCAAAGAATGTTGTTGTTACACGATGGAGCTCCGGTATATCACACTAGATTAATTCATAATCATCTTAATATCCATTTTCGTGGAAGATGGATGGGAAGAGGACCCATTGCATGCCAGCTCGTTCAGCAGAGTTAAGTAAAATTGACTTCTTCAAGTGGGGTTATGTGAAAAACAGTGCGTGTCAGATACCTCCAACCATACAAGATGATATGAAGAATAGAATACGAAAAGCATTCCAGAGTATTAATGTAAAAATGTTAAGAAATGTCAGTCGAGAATTTGAAGATCGACTGCAACGCTGTATTGATGTTTTCGGTGGACATTTTGAACATTTATTATGAAATTAATTAATTTTATAAGAAGTTTGTCTTAATAACCAATGTCTTTGAATTTTTTATAATAATTTGTCACACTTTTATGTGTTCACAACTAACTTGTTATAATAGAAATTTTTAAAAAAATCTCTTTCTGTTATTAAATTGAAAATATCTCAGAAATTAACGACTTTAGCTATAGGCAGTGCTTAATAAAAATGAAAGAACATAAAGTGTATTTTCACTTTTTAAAATTAAATATAGGGTGATTCATTTGAAAAAATTGACAAAATTCGAGTTTTGGCTCGCTCTATATTCAATTGGTGCAATAATAAAGAAATCGCACTTTCTCGTAACACTGTACCAATCTCAAAAAGTTATGCCTGGAAAAAATTATTGTTAGGTTGTTCTGTCTAGGGTATGCAGGACGTTGAAATGAGAATGATTTTCGTGTACAATTGACCATAACTTTTGAAATACCCTGTATAACGTAATGAAACCCTATATTGGAAGTATGGGGGAGATAAACTTAATCTAAATTTGAAATAATATATAGGGTGTTCCATTTAAAAAAAAGTATGTTTTGTTCACCCTGGTAATATGTAACACCCTGAAAATACGAAAATAATGTGAAGTTTGAAGTTGCCTATAATTTTTGTAAATAACTTTTTTTGATATCTCCTTGAATACCGGATATATCGTACTTCGACGCACTAATGCCGTACCCTGTATATGTGACTTTCAAAAACAAATAAACAAACAAACAAGTAACAATTTCAAGTTTCGTTATTTATGGATTGTAAGACAGTGAAATATTCTTTGACAGAGTAAAAGCAATGTTCTTGAAGTATTTTTTTTATATTTATCTTAAACGATCTTTACGTACGCCTGTCTGATGGGTGCCGTTGCCTTACGAACACATTTTCTTAACTAGTATTAGGCATTCTAGAATATAACAACTGGGTAAAGGTAATATTTCTAAGTTTTAAATAGTGATTTGCAGTGCTCATTGTACCGACTGGATGTCATTATTCGAATGACCTTTTTTTGGATTTCAAATCATTTTTGAACCATAGTGCTGTAACCCCAGAGTACAATTCCATACGTCATTACGCTGTGGAATAACAAAAAGTAAGCTGCTCTTAGGCAGGCGCTGTCTATACTCAATTTCAACTGTCGTATTGCATAAAAGACTTTTAAGAGGCGAAGTTGAATAGAAAAGTTTAGTCTACAGTCAAAGTGAACTCCTCAGTACTTAACCGAATTATTTGAGCTTGACGTTGTTTCAAATGTTAAATTCTTAGTTTTAATTTTGTTAGAGTTAGGAGGTTGCAACTGAACCAATCGTTTACGTCTTCTGAGTTATCTAAAATAAGTTTTATTTCTGTAGATGCAGTGCCAGTATTTATGAGAGCCACATCGTCCGCGTAGCAAATGTGTGTTATTTGCTTATCTATTTGGATTGTAAGGTCATTACAGCAAATCATACAGAAAAGTGGATCCAATACTGAGCCTTGTGGTACACCATAGGGTGCTGCATGTTTTTGAGAGGTGCTGTCTGCATGATTAACAATTTGACCGCGATTTTTTAAATAAGGCTCTATGAGCTGTAGTGGTGCGCCTCTTACCCCGTATCTCTCAAATTTTTGAATAAGGATATTATGTTGGACAGTATCAAATGCCCTAGTGAGATCGTAAAACTTTGCACAACTTGATTGTGGTTTTCGAAGGCATCGAGAACCGTTTCATATAATTTACGCAAAGCTGTTAACGTCGATTTACCTTGGCTATAGCCATGTTATGTTGGGAAAAGTAAATTGTTTATTTCAAAAAAGTCTACTAGCCTGCTTTTAAGTACGATTTCAAACACTTTTCCTATAACCGGTATTATAGATACCGGTCTATAGCTGTCGGGAGAATTACCATCTCCTTTTTTATAAATAGGAATGACCTTAAATATTTTGAATACGTCTGGGAAAACGCCCTTTGCTAGGCAGATGTTAATTAATTTAGAAATCGGTAGAGATATATCCTTATCAATTAATTTTAATAAAGTACCACTTAATCCTTGTATGTCACAGGATTTAGAATGATTAAAATTTTTTATAATGTTTGCAATTTCAACCTCATTTGTTGGGTAAATAAAAAAAAACTATTGCTGTTTAAAGGGATGCTTGAAATGAATCTATCGAAAGAACTACGATCACACAATGCAGATTATTAGTTACAGTTTCAGAGAAACGAGAAAATTGATCTGCTGAGATGTCATTTTTGAGATTATTGTTTTTTTCCCTGTGCTTCTATTTATTATTTCCCACATTGATATTTGTTTATTGTTGGACTGTAGGATACTAATACTATTAAACTTAACTATTTCCCTATCAACAATTAGCCTGTGCGTTCTTTTTAGGGATGTTATTACTTCAAAAACCTGAGGGTCCTTGGTTATCTACTTGTGCAGTGGTCTGTAATGCATCTAGCTTAGATTTTATGAATTTTACTTCAGGTATATTTTCTATATGTTTGTTACAATTTTTATGAGACAGATTAATTTTTCTTTCAATGAAAGAAGCGTAATAATGTAGTTTGTTTATGTTTTTTGCTCATTTTGTATTAGAAGAAATTAGGCCGCGTAAAACTTGGCTGAATGCAGTAGAATGTATGATAAAAGAAAGAAAGGTAAGAGGTTTTAAAAATAAAAGGGCATGTCGGAGACAATGTATGAATCTTGGGGAAGCTAGGTAGGTATGCAGCGATAGGAAAGCATAAAGAAATATTTCAAAGGGATTGTTTTTCCTACCCTGCAAGGGAATAGCATGAATGTTATGTTAAGAAATCGAATCTTAAATTTTGAACATTGCAGATAAGTAAACACAAAAATATAATAGAGAAGGGTACCTTTCACCTAAATTAGTTAATGACTGCACATTAAAAATATTGCAGTTTTCTCACCTCCGCATATGCACTTGAGAGTTTTAATAGCGGGATTGGGTGCATGACTTCTCTTGGAGTTTACTTAAACACTATGTGTACAGATCACTATTGACTATTGAGTGTGATTCATAAGCTTTGGAATTGAAACGGTGAGAATAAGACTATTATTTAAGGGACAACAATAAAAAAAGTACCGGAACACATTCCAATTCATTAGAAAAATACCAGAACGTCGTTTCGGCCCCATTGTGTACTGTATTTATCCATGTATAGAGTTTAAAAGATGGTTAGTACATGTAAGTAATCGACAGATGGCATAACTCAGTATATCATCCAAAGTACACCTTACTTTTACCAATGAAGATTAACCAAGAATAGACCTACTTGTTTACGGTTGTATAGGTCCCAAAATAATCGCAAACTGCCAGAAGATGGCTACCACCATAGTTGACAACATCTTATTTTACTAATTATTATTGCAGTGTTTTTTTGAAGGTTTAGATAAGTGCAACGTTATTATCTGTTGTTTATAGTGATAATAAGTATAACTAAAGTTTCATATAGTGACACAGGGCGTAGTATGTAGCTAAATGAACTATTTAAGTCGTAACCCTACAAACCATAGACGTAATATTAATTATTTGCAAAGACCCCTAGCGCCCTAGTAAGCAAAAATTAGAAAATTCATATTTTGTCTGCTTATTAACCAGAAGCGCAAAAGCTGTTTCACATTTTACTACTACTCTTTAACAAAAAAATACATGATATCAGTGTTGTTTTTAATTGTTTATTGTTTGGTTACCTTGATTTACTCTCATTTAATAATGTTAATAAGAATACTTTGCCCACTAGGCACAACCTCTAAATACTACTAACGGTTGGTGCCAATGCATAAATAAATAACGGTGGTAATCATGATAGTACTTACAGGTTTAATAAACACACTTTTCAGTTTCTTCCACATCTTTAAAGCACATAAGGCATTTACAACAACCCATTCATATTGAAAATTGCCCATTTTTACGAACACTTTAAATTCTGATATTTGCTTATCAACATTATTGTTATCCGAACTATATTCCCAATGTAATTTGCAAAGAGCAGCTAGCTGTTCAGTGACAGTATCACAAGAAGCATTATTGTCAATTTGCCATTCTAAAAAAAATTACATTACTAAAGTCCTTTGTTAAAATTATCAAGAGCTACTTACTTACAAAATTTTTATAATCTATAAACATTGCATTTTTATCACTAGAAAGTTTCATTTGATATTCAAGTAAAAACCCAAGTAATTTTAAATGAATTTTATCCTTTGAAAGAGCTTTCTCTAAACTGACATAATAAAGATAAATCTATAACATCGTAATTTTTATTAATCAAAATCCCTTTTCAATTTATAAAGTATCAAAACACTTACCAAATCAAATGTACAGCCACATTGTCTAAAATAAGACATTATAACATTAGAGATTTAGAATTTGATCGAACCTTACAAACAGAGATCTGATAAATCTTGCAGCAATAATTCCTCCATTAAATAATTAAAATAATGTCTAAAAGCAATTTTTCTTTTCGCTAAATGAAAATACAACTCTGGTAATTCCAAAGTCTTCTTTAAGAAAAGTAAGACCTGCAAGTAAAATAAACAAGTGTTTTAAGAAAGTTTTAAACAAATTCATAAACATACAGCTAATATTATATTCCCATCATCACTAGCAACTGCCTCGTCTAATAACTCCAATTTTTGGTTTAATGAACGATAAACAGTTAATGAATAGGGCTTACCCAGAAACATCTTAATAATTGTTTCTTGTACTGAAGGTACTATCATTTGTGTTGTTATCCGTATATCATCCACCACTTAAAATACATTATTCAATTAGATTCTTTCTAAAAAATCTGATACTCTTACCTGCATCTAAATTTCTTTCAGTTAGTAAAGAATGAACGGGGAGTATATTTTGAGTGTTTGAATTATACAAATTATAACTTAGAAGAGAATTGGAATTATTATTAGACATAAAATCATTATTAAGTAGCTGTGAACTTTCACGTTCCTGTAATGTAACATTGTATTAATGTATATAAAAAGAAAAAACTTACAAAATCGTCATCAAAATTAAAGCTAGTACCCGAACTAGTATTCCAAAATTCATCAGTTGATTTCCAAGCCATATTTAACAAACATTTAACATTTTCAAAATAAAATGTATTTAAGGTTATATATCACAAGATGTAAAAATAACCCAGATCAATCTGTTATTAAGTATGCCCTTGTACATTTTTTTATAAATGAGTGAAACTAATATATATGGTTGCAATCGAACAGAGAAGGATGGTCGATTGTTTGACATAAAAATATTGGTGCGTTCACCAACACCAATGTTTCGCGACAGTAAAATTTTTGGCTGTCATCGAGATAAACAAAAAATAAAATCTATTGTAACCTAGGATCCAAGCTGCGGCTCTACATTTCATCGAAAGGATCCTAGGTTACCGTGGCGTAGATTATAGTTTTCCTTTTTAATTTTCCATTTTTTAGGCAGATTGAGTTTCCGATATTACTATACAGCCAAAAATTTTACTGTTAATGACAAAACAATTTTGAATTAATTACCCCTGAATTTTTTTAATTTCTCCAATATCGCCCAGATATTTTACGAATGGTGTATTCAATAGAAACATACTGTTACGGGCGAAAATGGCAGTAGATTGTTTAGGATAACTCGTAATACGTGAAACACAACCAGGGTAAGTCATAAATCAGGAAAAATAGGTCTCTATGGCGAAACCTGCTAGATAACTTCAAAAATATATACGAAAAGCTCACACTTACACTTAAATAACATTTTAAGCTTCATTTAAAATCCGCAAATATCGCAATAACTAAACTCAAAGTTCATTACACATTTTCGGTATAAACTTTCACCTAAAATTACTTGCTCAATTAACAAAACAAACTGGTCAAAACGGTCATTAATTATTCAATTTAAAATGAATATTTGTTATAAGAAAAATAACCAAAACGCGATCGAATGCTTATAAATGTCAAAATAGTGGGCGTAACACATATATGCAAATGGTTCACAGTACGTTTCAAACAAACAAAAAACGTGCTTACCTTTTGTCTACAGCCGGTACGATGGTTCTTCTAAAAGTTCAAAATACTTGCACGTACTCGCAAAACAGATGACGTGCTAAAAGACCAGTGATCAGCCAACGATCTTATTTACTCTATTTTTACGTTACGCTAAAGCTTACGAAACGCATCCCTTAAAGTGGAATTGTATCAACAAAAACTCAAAATAGTAAATATTCTCAAAAAGAAAATCTCATCAATCGTTACCTTAAAGCTTTCATCAAAACAAGAAAACAATTAAACGTTGTCGCTGTAAAGTCGCATGAATCAAAATTCCCATAAAATCAATAAACTACTCGGTAACATGAACACACACACGCACACATACGCACACACATGCACACACACGCGCACACGCTTATACACGTACACACGCACACGCACACGCACACGCACACGCACACGCACACGCACACGCACGCGCACGCTCACACGCACACGCACACGCACACGCACACGCACACGCACACGCACACGCACACGCACACGCACACGAACACGCACACGCACACGCACTCGCACACGCACACGCACACGCACACACACGCGCACAATTGCACTTACACGCGCACACACAGCGTAGATATAATATAGCTCTAAGTAGAATGTGCGCACATACACACACACACGCGCGCACACACACAGCGTAGATATAATATAGCTCTAAGTAGAAGGTGCGCACGCACACACGCGTATACACGAAGACGAACACATACACACACACACACACACACATGCACACACGCGTGCACGCACACCCGCACACATACATAAACGCACTCACACACACATACACACACGCTCACAAGCACACACGCACGCACGCATGCGCGCACGCACACACACGCGCACACACACAGCGTAGATATAATATAGCTCTAAGTAGAAGGTGCGCACGCACACACGCGTATACACGAAGACGAACACATACACACACACACACACACACACACACACACACACACACACACACACACACACATGCACACACGCGTGCACGCACACCCGCACGCATACATAAACGCACTCACACGCACATACACACACGCTCACAAGCACTCACGCACACCCGCACGCATGCATGCGCGCACACACACACACACATACTTTTTTAGGTGGAAAAATTTAAAATTAAAGTGGCCGTTTAAATATGGAATTTTCAGGCTTGTCGCACTTGCGATCTGCCACATATTTAAGCGACAAGTGACTGATTACCAATTACTAAGACTAGATTGCAGCCTAGTTACGAACACATTTTTGAAAATGTGTTGATTCTATATAGTACACTAGTGTCGTTTGGAACTAAATCCATGACACTACATACCCCATCGACGTACTTACGTTATGACTGAGTATCTAAGTAGTCTTGAAGCAAAAAGTGTAGACCTTTTTTAAGCATAAGTCAATTTTAGATAAGTTTACTTTATAAAAGGTTTCGCAGTGATCAGTCGGATAATTTAAGGACATGCTCCAATATCGTTGAAATTTTGCCTTATAATTCACATAACATGCATACAAACTATGCTAAAGCCAGTAGGAATAAACAAAATATTTTAAGGAAATCTAAGGACTCAAACGTTGAAAAAAATGAATGCTTCTTGAACATGAAGACGTCTGTATTGGCTTCAAACATTACTAGTTTGCATAATGTACTAAAGCCAAAAATGGTAGGTGTATTCTAACAAAATTTTAAGTACTAAGAAAAGTAGTGATCAATATTCTTATAGATCAGAAAAACAGGGGCTATGTATAAAGGGTGTATAATGGTAGTGTTTCACGATCATAAACAGAAGATCTGGAAACCAGCACCGATAATATCAGAGTAGGAATATTACACATACAACGTCTAGTGCAACATAAAATGCAACAAGCAGAGTTATTATTTTTAGTGCAGTAATAGTGCAAGTGAGTGCGTGCCAAAAACCGTCAACGATCAGATTACCACCACGCACCTGAAGGCGCGTATTCACAAAAACCAACAGCTCCAGACGCGTAAAGCGTCCCCGATGTAAATGTCGTTCACAAACCGTTCGTGCTGACATTGCGCACTGCTCGTATGCCGATCACGAAGGGAACGTGGTATTTTTTGTCTTAAAGGGTTTCTCGGCAGTGTTACCGTACCCGATACGCCTTATGAGCTACGCTTCGCGTGAGGGGTAAACATCACAGATTTTCCCCGTGGATGAGTAATTTAAGCGATGCAAGAGGCGGCTCTCTTCTACCGACCTAGTAGAGCTGTGAAAAAACGACCTGCTTACCATTCAGGAGGTAATGGGTTCGATTCCCGTTACCGTCTACTCTGTATGAAGTTTTTTAGGGAGTTTTACTCATACACATGCAGCGGCATGGCCACTGCGTATACGCACACCATATGCGGCTATTTAGGCGAATGCTGGGGTAGTATTTTCCCCTTCAGAACCCTCACTACGTTCCTTTCGATTCTATCCTGACCGCACCGATCCTTAATCCTACCATGCGTATATACGTAATATATGTATGTATGCTGGGAATACTTGATTGTGAGTGAAGGAGCTTGTAAAGCTCAACCAGATCGCCCCCTCCTTGGGGAGGGAATGAAATGCATGGCCTTTTTATTCTCCTCGAATTTCTTCAGTCTAGGTTTCTGTTCACAACTGACAAGTCTCGCGTTTCTTAGCAAGTCCGTTGAGACTGGCGGCTCAGCTGTGGACAAATCAAGCAAAACACCAGGAGTAAGCAGATTTAAACCTGGTAACCGATATCTCTTTGTATTTGTATCCATTATTTGCGCTTTGTCTGAATCCATTATATCACGTTACTGTAGAATGCATATTATAGAGATAGTGTTTTACTATTTTTGTTTCAGTTAGGTTATTTTTTATACAACGTGTCCACATGTAGTCTCACTAAACACGCTTTGTGAATGGTCGGATATAAACTGGCTATTACATTCCGATCATTAACTAATTTAGAAAGTAATATACAAAACCGGATTACTGCTACTCGTATTTAGTAATTATGTTGTACTTATAAAATTTACATTCAAAACTAGGGGTGAAAAAACACGTCCTACACGTGAGCGAGTAAAAATAGTTAGGGATGAAAAAGGCCTCCGAAAAGAAACCATAGGGGTGGAAAATACGGTCTCACACGTGGGCGACCGTGGGGAATCCCAAGGTTAAATGAAGTCACAAAAGTGAAAGGCGAGGTGCCGGAGTACTACTAATACCAATGTCACAAATTTCTCAACTTTTATTTGAAAATGATCCTCATTGCATATTACACTGTGGTCCACAACTCCTTCTCAACTGCATAGGAATTTGGCTAATAGAGTTTCATTTAATTGTATTGGGTAAGCCGACATGAATCATTAAAATAATGGGAAATTCGTCAGAAATGAGAGTATAATCAATATCATCATTTCGCACTGGATGGTTCGATTATGCAGGATCAATTCCTGTAAAGCAAAAAATAGGCCTTGATTTGAATTAGAAAAACCATACATATGCCTTTTGATTTATTTTAGTACTCAATCAATACATTTAGAGTGTGTTTCGGATCTTACTTTTGAAACATTTATTTCTTCGTACTCAAAGTTTACTTCCAGAAGGCAAAATCTACTTTTGTATACTCGGATATTGAACATTTATTGACGCTAATACGGTGTTAAAAGAATTATGTTTGTATTTAAAAAATAATCATGAATTTGTGTAAGATATTTTGTCTTCTAAAGGAATAACATAGAAGTTTATACCTTGATACTCACCTGCATTTGGTGTTTGTGGGAAGCAGAAATGATATCACGTAAATACCGCCTTAAACGTATAATATAAAATCCCCATTAACTATTGAACAATTGTATACTTTACTTATACAAGTGGAAGCAGTTATTAAATCTCGCCTATTGACCCTACCCGTATGTTCACCTGTTGACATGAATGCCTTAACACCATCGAAGTTTTTATTGGAAAAAGGTATTCTGCTCTTCCTAATCCCAATCTGCTGGATGTTTCCTATCATAGTTTATCTAAATATCAGCATATACAGAAATTATGTTGTTCTACAATTTTTTTAGATCTACTAATGAATATATTAGTGACACCAACGATGAATATTTAGGAAACCGTTTCATGTTTCCCAACCTTTTTCTCGTTTTCCATATGTTTCATACTCTTCTTGAAGATCATACTATATCCGTTTTAGTTTTATTGCGAACCAGTAGACATTTCTTTTTGCTTACTTGGTGGTAAGATTAGGTACCTTGTATCCGTCGACCGCTGTACATTTGTAAGGAAAGTAAAGCAAATAAGTCAGAAAATTAAACAAAAATACGACACGCTGTTGAAGAAGTTGTAAAAATTAAAATGAGCATTAAAAGAGATCTTTAATTTTGCTCGACAACATGGTTTCAAATCATGAAGAGAAAAGTCTTTTGGCGTCTTATTTGATAGAGGCATCTCAAATGTGTTATAGTTTAACAATTAGGGAAACACGTAAGTTAGCATACCGGTATGCAATAGCCAATGAAAAAGTACTTCCTCAATTTTTTGCATGATAACCAAAGTGCGGGGTTGGAATGGATGCATTTATTTAGGAAACGACATAGTTCTCTTGTCTTACGATCCCCTGAGCCCACCAGTTTAAGCCGGTAAACCAGCTTTAAGAAGCACAATGTTTCTATTTTTTTTTTTTTAACTTACGGAGAGTAATTGAAAAACATAATTTGTTACCTTCCCAAATTTGTAACTGTGGCGAAACAGGGGTGACTAATGTGCACAAGCCACCAAAAATCTTAGCAGCTGTTTCTCAGAAATAGGTAGGAAAAGTCACCAGTGTAGAACGGGGAACTTTAATAACTATGTGCTGTGCTATATGCGCAGATGGTACTTTTGTTCCTACATTTTTTATGTTTCCGCGGAAAAACTTTAAACCGCATATGTTGACTGGTGCACCACCAGGTTCAGCTGGTAGTGCACATCCATCCGGATGGATGACGGCAGACAATTTTGTCCAATATGTAACACATTTTGTAAAAAGTGTTCGTTGTACCAAAGACAACCCTGTTGCCCTTATATTGGACAATCATGAAAGTCATTGCGATATCAGAGTTCTTAATATTTGCAAGGAGAATGGAACCATCTTGGTTACTATTCCGCCACATTGTAGTCATCGGTTACACACTCTGTTAAAAGAAAAATTTATGAAAGTTTTTCCTCTTCTTGCAGTGAAGTCGAGCTATAGTATGACGATTCTACAGATGTTACTAGTGATGCCCGCGACTTTGAAGCCATTGATGTTAATACTGAAAGATTATATTGTTGTAAAATATCTTTGCAAAAAAACTGTAAAACACTACATCGGCCTAGTCAAGAAGATAGAAGGAGATGAAGTTCACGTCAGTTTCTTGAAGAGGCTACCTCGAAATAAATTTGTATTCCCAGATAAAGAAGACTTGGATATAATTTCTAAAGAGGACATAATAAAGTTGCCCCAACCCCACGTTTCTGGTGCAACAGAAAGGGCGGTACCTACGTATGATGGAGTTCGAAGTAGAATTTGATATGTATAATATTAATTAACATATAATCATATAATATTTAATATACAATCATATAATATTAAATAAATTTGAATTTAAAGCAAAATGTTACGTACTTTATTTATTAACGTAGTTTTAATTTCATTTAGAGATAATGTTCTACAAATCCCAGTATACACCATGCTATTTCCCGCTATGGACCAAGTGGTGGTTCATAATGGAACACATGGTGTATAATGGTCCTTTTATAAATACTTATTTATGTTCTTGTACTTTAAGAACCATTGCAAATTGCCATTACAAGTATATGTCTATAATAACCTGCATTAAAATTGTTTCTGCTAAAAATGGCTAGTGAATGAAATTTTTCGTCCCACTATGAACCACTTTCCCTTAGTAGATATATGAAACAGGGTTGGTTACGCGTTTTGATTTCCTAAATGTTTTAATAATATAAACTATTTTCACACATAATAGCTATAAATTCCGTAACTAACTACAATAATTAATATTTACTTAGGTACTGTTAAGTTTCATTTCTTTACAAACAAGCGCCAGGTACAGTAACTAATTTACGTTAGAATACACGAGTTTGTCGTTCATTAACATTTATTTTCTAGAATTTTTGCATCACATTTTAACCAGAATTAGTTCACTGAATGCTATTTGCTTTTGTCGTTAGGGCATTATCAATAATTAATTGTGTCAATTCGTTCTTCCCTCAGTAATTTCTAGGTTATTAACACCAGAAATATTTTCATTATCAATGTCAGATCAAATAAAATCATTTTAACTCTTCTGATGTTTAGATTAACTTGTAAATCGAATGAAATTCCGTACAGTATAGAAAAGATAATAATTAAACAACTATACACAGAATGTGTGGATACACACAGAATGCACACTTCCAAAAGCCAAATTCATAGCACCTCGGGTCCATCAAGAAATTCCAACTATCCAAGATAAATCAGACGATTTATTACTCCAGTGCTTCTCAAACTGCGGTACATTTTTTTCTGTAACTAACTTAGTACTGATGTGTACATATTTCTCAGAACATCGGTCATACACTGTTTAAAGGTGTACATCCACCTTTCGTATTAACACGTTATTTCTTACAAGTAAAGATAGATTAACCACTAATTAACAAATTTGACTAAGTAATTAAAATTGTTTGTACGTAATAACTTGTGACCTTTCAGTAGTACCGATATCTACCTAGTATAAATACTTTTAAGTCACATTATTTAAAATTTCCCTACATAATAATATAATTCATTTGAAATGGGGTACGCATTATTGCCCTACAAGAGGTGGTACGTGAGATAAAGTTTGAGAAACGTTGTGTTACCGTATATTTCTGTAATAATTATTATTCTGTTAATGGAACAATGATAGACTAATTTTCAAATTAACTTTTTTCATTGTCAATAGACATTACATATCATTACATAAAATCGTCATATCGGTCATAACGATCACTATTAAAAAAACCGTTTTATGGGGCTGTATTGATATCTACTTACCCTTGCTTATCCTTGTGTAATAAAATTTCCAAAATTTCGTGTCGACTGACAGTTCAGTATCATTAGGTACCTGCTTTACAAGGGTTAAAGGGTAAATAAATTTATGAAGATACTTTTAAAACACTTGGCGATGTCTGTCCTTCATATGCTACAATAAAAGATTGAGTTGCACATTTTTACCTTCAATAGAAGACGATGAGAGACCTGAAAGACCGATTTCTGTATCTACTACAGAAAATATCGATTCAGTGCACGACAATACTATCAGATCGTCGAATTGGTATAAAACATATATTTAACACACTCAAAATTTCATACTAACATGTGCAATTTGGATATGACAAACACCTGTGTAAAATGGGTTCCCAAATGTTTGAATGTCGATCAACATCGAGCACGAGTGGATTCGTTGCGCTCCATTTGCGCCCGTTTTGGCAAACATGCTGATTTCGTATACCGTAGTTTTACCAAGAATGAAACGCAGCTACATTTTTGTATGTCACAAATGAAATAGCAGTCGATAGCATGGAGACTCTCTAGTTCTCCCAGACCTAAAAAGTTTCGTGTGCAGAAATCTGCTGCAAAGGTTTTTGCCCCAGTTTGTTGGGATTCACTTGGAGTAATTATGGTAGATTATTTAGAGAAAGGCAAAACAGTAACTAGAGAATATTATTCCACGCGACTATAAATTTTACGCGAAAAGATTAACGAAAAAGAAACCGAGGTGAATTGAGCAAACGAATCTGGTTTTTACCGGACAACGTATATGTACCCAACTTGCGGATTTCAATGAATACGATTCATGGTTTAAAACTCGATATGCTTGAACATCCGCTATATTCATCGGGCCTAGCTCCATTCGACTATTATATCTTCCCTCATATGAAAAAAAAAGCGCGAAAATTTTGTTCGAAGAAGTACTAGAAGCTGTGGATAGCTGGTTGGCAAAGCAACTGGAATCATTTTTTTACAGTGACAGGATCACTCTATTAAGTGTACTACTTTGAAAAGGGAACACTTTGAGTTACATTATTTCTTCTTTTATGCCAGGCAAATATTTATCGATACACTAGTAAGAACTCAACAAAGTGAAAATGAAATTATTGAAAAATAAAATAGTTTAATAAGTTAAGTTTTTTATGAAAATGTAAACTTTCATTATTATTACTCATAATTAAAATACTTAGTTTTATTGGGTATGCATAATCCCTCCTCAGAACATAGCGAGGTACTATGCTCTAAACATGTGTTACTGCATAAAGTAGTCGTTCTGCATTGCACATATTCTACGATTATATAAGTACGCCGTATCGCCCATTTATATCCTAGTTTTCCAAATTATCATTTGTATCGCTGAACACGTTGATGAGGAGTATGCTTTGGGGTCCTCCAAGGATGGCAAGATTGAAGATTGATAAGACGAAGATAGTTTCTTGTCATTTTGGCAGTCCACACAGAGCCTTTTTTTTACATCTTCGGTATTGAAGTAGCGGGCCCTCCATGTTCCAAAATCGCTATGGTTTCGTGCTCACCTCTACAACAACCTCTTCAACAGCAAGTCCCTAAGGTCAAAAAAAATAGTGTTCTTATTCAAAGTCTGCACAAATTATGAAGAAATCGGTAATATTTAAGTTATCCTGAAGCACCGAGGTGAAACTCGATGTTTGATCAGCGCATATTTTAAGACGCTCTGAATGATGACTAACATAAATTATTTACAAAAATATTGTCAAATATTTGCACTCGTTATTTATACATTAAACACTCATATCTTTTACCTGCCGATGCTTATTTTCTAAGAATATTGTAATTGTGATCGCGCGTTGTGTCAATTATGAGTATTAAACTTCACACTAAAAACTAATTTACAAAAAATAAGCTTTTATTGTATCACCTCAGACAGGACCTACTTTATTGCGTAAATACAGATGCAGGTGACATCGGTATAAGGGCTCAGGTTCCTTCAGAGTTACGCATTAGCTTAGGCGGATATATTGTCGTTAGATCGCGATCATAGACAACAACCAAATAAGGCATCTAACATTGCATGGATTTTAATACATTTAGAACTTATCTGTTGAAGCGGCGATTTGTTATTTACATCGATGCTGTTGTTTACCTGAAAATATGCTGTTTACTTTCTGCTCACGTGTCCCCACACGTAATGGCTTAACAGAGGTTTGAAACTGCGTACCCAAATGATAAGAAACCTAAAACGAGGTTTGTTTTATGCATAGGCGTGTTGTCTCTGAATCAAAAGACCAATATTTAGCAGATATGTGCCTATTCCTGAACAGCAACGCGATATCCCAATTAAACCTTTTCTTGCGCGTTAGACAATTTTAGAGCCAACAAAACTTGTAAGGCACTCCAAACGGAGGTATAGTAGAGTAATACGTACAAAAATTGAAACGGGTTATTACGTATTGATAAAGGCTAATTTCTTTACAACGCCAACGTCTGACTCTCCGTTTCAAGCAATCCTTCCTTTAAAAAAAGTAACTTTAGGCGCTCCTTCTGTATAGTTCACTTCCTCCTAGTCGCTGGGGTATGACGTTTGTTATGGTAATAATTCACGTATCTACTATACTTATAACTTTTGGTGTCCTTAAAAAACCGCTACTCGCAGCTTGTAACTTACCGTATTTGATGCTTTTTTATCGCGGATTTGCTCAATTGAAGATGGTGTGTGTGGTTTTCTATTAAGAACTTTATTATCTATATTTTGCAGATTTAAATAATTAAATTTTAACTGTAACAGTAAATAAATACGATTAATAATACAAACAAAAAAACTCTAACAACAGACAAAATAATCAATAGTCGAAAGCCTGTAACTTGACATTCAATGTCCTGTGGTTTAAACGGATAAATAATAAGAGTGATCTCTTGACGTTATTCTCAATACTAAAAGAATATAAATTGAATTATTTTAATTAAATCGCACTATTTGTGTTTATAAAATGCGGGTTTTAACAAAAAAGGTTTAGCTAGTTCAGCATTAAGTATTTGCAGAAAAATAAATATAAAATACCATATTCTTAGAAATAAAGGTCGGCAGGTAAACCATGTACATTGAGCGATCGTGGACCGCTATCGGAAAACTGTGTTACTGGGTCAAACTAAAGTCTTTTATCGATTTATTTAACATGCGTTATTTGCAAAATTTTTCAATATAAAATAAAATAAATAAAAGGATAACCTTTAAATAAACATATCATTTCATAACCAAATGTTATAAAATTATTGATGGTGGTTTTCAACCACCGAATTTATTTCTATTAAAGGAGACTTCACAGATATAGCAATTTTAATTGTGGTACATTTTTAATCGTGTCATGAAAATTAAAAGAAATAGTGAGATCTTATAGATCATATTGGTAGTTTATACATTAAGATTACGATGGTGGATCAAATTTAGATCACGCACTGAAAATATGATGCTGAGGATTTGTCGATTTAGTTTAGATACTGAAACTGAGCGGCCAGAAAAAAACCTAATCAACCAAGTTATATACGAAAATATAATTTTCGTATATAACAGGATGTAGATCTGGTTTTTACTTAAGGTAACGTAATTCTAGATACGAACACGGGATTGTTGTCTTTAACAAAAGCCTGCAAAAAAATTTTGGGATTTTCCTTGCGGAAACAGAATTTCAGGAATTGTCTGCAGTTTTGTGCTATCTCTAGCGTGTTTGTGAATTTTATCTGTGGTGCCGAAAGTTTAAGTGATTAAACGGACATACATCCTTTGGTTAATTAAGGAAGTATACTGAACTGTACCTTCTGTACAGTTCCTCCAGGAATTTTCTCTGTTTCTTTAGGCCAATGGCAAATACCCAAGTAACTGTACAGTTCATACGTGTACTGGTGTTTTGCATACAGGATCCATTAATAATTTGCATATACCCTCGCAAGTGTATAGTGTATACATGTGTTGGTTGCATATAGAATCTATTGATAATCTGCCAGGACAGAAGATATTCTGGCGGATACTGGTCACGTAATTATGATTAGAAAAAAAAAACAAAAGTTTGACCCGGAATGGGTCGGAAGGTAGAAGTAAAGAGCCTGACTCCGAAAGAGTCGGAAAGAACTTCTGTGCCGAAACCGGTCGGAACGCAGATTGCGTGTTTATATGCCCCCCCCCCCAGTTAAGTTCAACAAAATTTATTAAAATTCTATACTACATTTTAACAATACATAGATATATAGATACAATACGCTAAGTGCATTGCGTGGTTGTTGGGTTGCGTAGTTGTGTGTTATGCCTGTTGACATCGTGGGGTTGAGGTTTGTGGTTATCAAGCGTTGTAGTGGTGATATTGTTGATGGTGGAGATGTTGTGTAGACTGTTGTCGCTTAGTTGTGGTTGATGCTGCTGACGCCCTGCGTATCTGAAATAAGGGGAAACGTGTGTTAGTTGTGCGAATACATTGTCGGAACAGAAATTAAAATAAAGTGTCGATACTGCATATTTAACCTAGGGACCAGTATTTGCTCCGGAGGTTTGTTTGAATACCCGAAAAGGGCTACCCCTTCTGAACCGTGCGTGAGGATCACCCCCACAAGTCCATCGCAGTTTTTGCCTGAGCGAGCGCCGATGCCACCTTGCGGATGACAGGTAGGGCCTTCTCCAAATTGATACCTCCGAGGAGGATCAATGTGGAATCGAACCTTAAGGCAGATTGAGCAGGCGGGGTAACGACACTGGCGGGAATCGCTCTCGGTACTTCCACCTTCTCAACTGCCTGTTGTCGCTCGGTAGTAACTGACGCCGGTCCGGGTTGAAGGAGGCACCGCATTCGGCGGTGTCCCCTTCGATCGCTGTTGTCCTTCTGTCTTCTTCCGCTCTAGAGGTCGAGGGAACTTCGGGCAGCCCCTGTAGCTAGCAGGGTGGTCCCCACCGAAGTTAACGCACTTATCCTGGTCTCTTCGAGGTTTCGTGCATTCACTGGGGTGGTGATCTCCGCGCACTTTACACAGCGTGCTGTCGCCCTGCAGCAACGCTGTACGTGACGGAAACTCTGAAGGCGGTGACACTGCCCGATGCCGGATTTTTGCCACAAATCTTCTACAGTCACACGGAGGCGGACCGACGTACTCCACCTCCCGGATCTTCTTGTTGCCTTCCTCGGTCGGCAGCTCTACCATCACGAGAGGGATCGGGCGTTTTCGATGCTTCATCTTGAAAACAGAAAGTACTTTAGTATTTTGTATTTTTAGTTCAGAGGTAAAGTCGACTTCTGATAGTTAAACGGGACCGCCACATATCACTGGGACACTACCCGATGCCGGATTTTTGCCGAAAATCTTCTACAGTCACACGGAGGCGGACTGACGTACTCCACCTCCCGGATCTTCTTGCTGCCTTCCTCGGTCGGCAGCTCTACCATCACGAGAGGGATCGGGCGTTTTCGATGCTTCATCTTGAAAACAGAAAGTACTTTAGTATTTTGTATTTTTAGTTCAGAGGTAAAGTCGACTTCTGATAGTTATACGGGACCGCCACATATCACTGGGACACTACCCGATGCCGGATTTTTGTCGCAAATTTTCTACAGTCACACGGAGGCGGACGACGTACTCCTCCCGGATCTTCTTGCTGTATTCCTCGGTCGGCAGCTTCACCATCACGAGAGGGATCGGGCGTAGTAGCTGCTTCATCCTGAAAACAGAAAGTACTTTAACATTTTGGATTTTAAGCTCTGAGGTAACGCCGACCTTCGGATAGTTCTACGGACACGCCACGTATTACTACCTTAGTTAATCGCTCGCTACTTGCCTGATATACCATATGTCTATATACCTCATCAGCCTGTATTTGTCCTGGAGTGAGGCAGGCTGAATCCGGATTCCCTTGCTGAAGGGCTTAGCTCTCGTGTAGTCGATGCGTTGTCGGTCTAGTTCTCCCTGGTGTCCTCTAGTGTCGTTGTCTGGTCTATGGCTGCAGGGCTGTACGTGAATTCTTCTAGGGCCTGGAATTCGTTGTCGGTGGGCGGAGGCGTAGGCGGGCTAACCTTCAGTGGACCCGTTAGTGGAGCCTCCCCTAGCGGGCGACGCCTAGCGGCGGCGTCTTCTTGGGTCTTCTCCTCTTCTGCCGTTGCTGTCGTGCTGGTGATGGTAAGCTGATTGGCTGGAAATCATACCATGTCGGTTCGTCGGTACTCGGTATCCCTTCGACGTCTCCGAAGTCGACCCAGACCTCATTGGCGAACCTTTCATACAATCTGCGCAATATCGCGATAACGACGCGGACTCTTTGTAAAATTTAAAATTAGCTTATGTTAAATTATCGATGTTACTCGATTGGATCCCAACTTTGGGATGTTTATATCGCGGCGCGTTCCAGTTTATATAGTATGGGTTTAGTGCGTGGTTGATCAAGGTGGTAGTGTGGCGGGACTCTTAGGAAGAAACCTCAAAACCACTTTATACGAAAAAGAAGGAAAAATAATTACTTATTGGATATTAACAAACTGTGTCGCACGTATTTCCACGACCAGCATTCCCGTTGGAATTATAATCTTGTCATTATGTGTGTAATTATGCGATTTTTATTGAATGATTAGCTGGTGAATTCATGGATTTCAACCTTAATTAACAACAATTCAGGACTAATTCCCTTCGATCACTTCCAATTGCTCTATTCTTCCAAAATTAATACCGTAATAGTACCATTACAAAAAAAACATTCCTTAATCATAGAAAGTTAGAAAGTCCGTAGTTTAGGGTGCTGTTCCCAGCAATCTTCTTCTACCTTTGTTGCTCGTGATTTGGCGATTTCTGCGGACATCCGAACTGAACCTGAAAAAAATTTTTTTACTCTTGGAGATCCCTACAACAGGAAATGATCGATTTTTTTTGGTGCGCACAATGCAATACTGAGTTTTATTACCATTAAATTTAATTAGATATTGCTTCCCCATTCGAGAATACGTTGAATGCCTTTGTTGATTGAAATTGCCATTTCAGCTTTAATAACTTGATTTCAGATACAAGCTGGATTACCATTATAAGTAGGCTGAGATGAAGTACAATGAAGGGTGCTGTTGTCAGCAAAGCAATCGATCGGGTTAGTTGTTGAAGAAATAAGATCATTTATGTATAGCAGAAAAAGTGTAGGCGCTATAACTGATCCATGTACTAACTTCTTTTAAGTACGACACATATTCGTCTTTTATTAAGGAAACTAGAAACCCAGTTGATGACCGTATCATTTAACCCAAGCGAGGTGAGTTTAGCAAGTAAACACTTATCCCAAACTTGGTCAAATGCCTTTGAGTACCTAAAGCGGAATTGATAAATATAAAAAAGAACAAACACAGACATTTTAAAAGTTGTCACTAGTTACATTAGTTTTACGTCAAATTGATTATATGAAAATGCTTAATTTGAAAATGGTTTCAAGAGCAATTCTAGAATACGAGTCGAAAATGAAAACTTTTATTTGGTTTATGGTTTAATTTTAGGTGAAATTATAGTGTTTAGTTTACTTTAGTTATTAGAATTTTATTTTATTTTTAGGTAGAGTCTACTGGAATATGTAATACTTAGTTATCTGCTTTATTAATTTATTGTTAGACATAATTTAATTAGTTATTAAATTTACAAACATCATTTCTCCCATTTCAAATGTTGAACCGAATGAAGCAAATGATTTTAACAATATTTAGAGTCCACAATGAATCAAAGTACAGAAGAACAGAATGATATCTCAGCAGGCACAAATTGCTTACTAAATGGTAATGATTTAGATGATACTTTGCCTAGTGCTTCAATGAATATAACCGAACAACACTTTTATGACGTGTTAATACAAATAATTTGATACCATTGACTGCACTAGAAAGTATTAAAAAGCAAATTGCTCAACAATTATCATTAATATAATAATAGAATAAGTGTTCAAAATAGTTCTGATGATAAATTAAATAATATATCTGAAATAATTACCACTACCAAAGAGATAGTTGAGGGGGCAATTTTACAACAATCTGAATTAATACTCACTGCACCATTAAAATGGAAATTACAAAATAAATTTTTTGAATTGTACAATAAGTTCATAGGGTTTGATTCATGTATTAGACCTTGATTACCAATTCTTAATAATAATCGGACTAATGAATGATTTAGATACCTAATGAGAAAATTCTTCCCTCATACTTTAATTATTGTTTATCACTCATGTTTTAATTTATGTAGCTACATTAACAATAATATCAATAGTTAGAACAAAAACCGATTATAATACAGACCAAAAAACTACGAATAATAAACCTCATTGATAAGTTAGATAATGTAGAAAGAGTACGTAAAGATCCTGGTCGCCTTATTCAATATGATGTTAAATACTTTCAGAAACTTTCAAAACATCTTAAACTAATTTAAAAAAAAACTTAATATACACACAAAACATGAATACACTGAAGCAAAGATTGGCAGCTAAAAGCTTAAAAGGTACAAAAGACCTTATATACGAAAACAACAAAACAAAATCGTTCGAAAAAGTGAAAAAACATTTTACAAGCAAATAAATAATGATAGTACAGGTGTAATCAACGAAGGTCCTCCTCAAAGTGAAGATTTTGAACCCTTCTGGGAGTCTGTAAATCACAACAATAATATAATATCAATGAAGAGGAAAGATATATTCTAAATGTTCAACCTTTCAATATATTCAGAACAGAGGAACAGAAATAATTAAAAAGACATAATTGGTAAGCACCAGGAAATGATGGACTGCACAATTTTTGGTATAAACGCTCCAAAAGTACTCAGTCATAAAAAAATAGCTCAACACTTTCGTATCTAATTGAATATCCCGAAGATCTGCCTACATTCATAACTAAAGGCATTACTTACATGAAACCTAAATCAAATCACACGATGGATCCCAAGCAATATAGACCTATAGCATGCCTTTCAACTTTGTACAAAACATGAACAGTAAGCATATCTAATAGAATTTACAATCATGTTGAATCTAATAATATATTTGCTGAACAACACATGGGATGTTGTTGAAAACATATGGGATGTAAACAGTTGGTGATTGATTGAGTAGTTCTTAGATAAGCTCATAAGGCTCACAGGAATCTTCATATGGCCTTCATTTATTATCAAAAGGCGTATGATAGTGTACCTCACTCTTGGCTTAAACAAGTACTAAGACTATAAAATGAATGCAACTCTGATATCATTTTTATCAGTTGCAATATCAAGGTGGAACACAACAATTAATTTTATGGCTGACGACATCCAAGTAAAAACACATGCTATTACTATTGAGAAAGGTTTGTTTCAAGGGGATATCTTGAGTCCATCATGGTTCTGCTTAGTCTTTAATCCACTTTCTAAAATACTTAATAGTTCTGGACAGGGTTTCAATTTACGCTTTAAAAAAAGAGTTCTCTCTTCCATTTCACATTCATTTTATTATATTAACATTTATGTAGCTTCTAATGATCAACTAAATAAAATGATAAACATAGTATATTCATTTTCAAACAATATACAAATGAAGTATAGGTTAGATAAATGCAAAACTTTACATATTATTATTATTATTATTATTTTATTTCAGGTACTTGTACCGGTTTTTCAGTGTTCGTCGGATCATAGATCAAGACTGGCACCTACATCTTATCTTCTATTATAACAATAATAGTAATAATAATAACAATTATTATTATTATTTTTATTATTATTCAGAATTTGACATTCTCAGCAGAGTTGCTGGAATTCACCCACTTCCGGGTAGTGAACCAAGGAAGTTGGGCTCTGTTTTTTTTTTTATGTATATTTAATTTTACAAAATTTTAACTAATTATTATTATTATTATTATTATTATTATTATTATTATTATTATTATTACTCCCAAACAAATCTTATGGTTTATTCAGCATTACTATTATTTGCTTACGACAAGGTGCATTAGCCTCAACTGTTTATATAATCAATAATATTATTAAAGGTGGCCAACAACTTTGGATGAACTTCGCAAAAATAATTGCTTATGATATAATTTATAACTTGACACAAAAATGTTTTTACTGCAATAAAGCAATTGGAACGTCTTAAGTTTAATTTTTAATTTGACACACTTGGTACAGTTATTTAACTCTCGCTATTTCTGCATAAATTATTACGTCACTCATTCTGTATGCTTTTTCAGAATTGATATGATAATTTCTTCATACTGCAATTCATGTCTCGTGACGTCATATGTAGTTACAATTTGAGTAAGTTAACTTATTAAAACGTAATGTTTAGATATAAACAGATCCAGAGTAATGTTTTTAGCAAAGTGGAGGAACTCCGATACGGTGATTAATTTTTGCCGAAGTCACAAGTGTGAGAAAGCGTAGACGTTTATAGAATTTCAGAATGCTCATTGTAATGATCGACTTCAAAATAAATAAACCCGTAATAAAAAAATTATATGCGTTTAGTCAGAACACTGTAAATAAAGTTAAATTTGAAATCATTGTGAATGAGATAATTAAAGTAATGCAGTTTCTTCAATCAGGATTCGAAATTATGACCTTTACTATATAATTCAATATCTCCCTTGAGGAGTCAACATTGAACTCCTTGTTGCAAGGTTTATGTAAATTGTATATTGTACACGTTACATATCTTTGTAATGGTTCCAAACTTAAATAAAACGATGCTAGTTTTTTTAATGGAAAGCCAATTTTTGCATTGTTGTATGAGTGCTGAACAGAAAATGGACATATAATTTTCTATTCTCTACATTTATTTGTTAAGGCAGTTCTATGACTTGCTATTTGAGCAAATACTATCAATTTTTTCTAATGAATTAAGATGCACGTGAAAATTTTTGCTCAGTTTTATAACTTCTGCAAGAGGCTGCACCTAAATTCGTGTGTGCGTTTGTGTATGTTTGTGTGTGATGAGTATACGTACTCATTTCGTAAATGATTAGTTATGTACGTTACAGCGAGCGCTATTTTGCATTAAGCTTCATATAGAGAGCGTGAAAGTTTCTTTAACAGTGGTATGTTTTATCAAACCAAATCTTCATTTGGAAATAGGAGAAGACGTCTTTAAACATTTACCATGTTTTTTTAAATTAATAACTGAAATTGATATACCTAATGTCAACTTCAGCATCCTGTTCCTTAACAATCGTGACAAAATATGTCTTATCTTTGAAGCACATTTATTGTCGCCGTTATTGCTATTTCATGAATAATATTTTAATTAATCATTATAGATATGTTCTTGTGAAATAT